>JARFJB010001400.1:4057500-4657500 GCA_036346205.1 Vesta saturnalis
GTGGTCTTCTTAGTCTATAAAAGCAAGGAAAGGAATTTAGGATTTTCGTTACACATCTCTCTTAGCCTATCCAGTCAAGTCGCCTGTCAAAATCAGGCCATTTTTCAAAGATATAGGGCAACTTTTGATTAGGTAAAAAGAAATCATAAAGAATCAGGGAAAAAGTTTTGTCAACACTACACCTATCAAAATTAAATTAGTTGACTATTTTAATTTATCTCCATGAAGACCTGCCGATTTTCTTTCACATGTATCTAGATTTATTTTTTAAAACAATGTATTAGAATTCCTGCATTAAAAGTTTTTCGTGATAATGTTATTAATTCTAAAGTAGTTTTTGGACCATTGCAATAATGCTTGAACACGGAACTTATAACAAACTTCTTACGTTTGTAATAACATTTACGTTTATTTAGGCAACTTAACATGCATTTCGTGCAGCGTGTGTTGCATATCTAGTTGCATAAAACATGCATCTAATTATTTTAATTAGAACTCGTACGCATTGTGCTTGCACATTAGATTCAGAGTTCATGCGCAAAGACCAGCTTAGCGTCGTTTTGGTTAAGTTAAGAAGGTGGATGTAAGTATCCATTTTTGCTGTTAAATATTTTTTTATTAAAAGTGCTATAAATTTTATGGTGAGTTATTCAAAGATGATTTTACAATGTTTAAGAGGTTTGATTTCAGGTACTTTTTTTTATGTTTACTTTCACGTTTACGATTTATTTTTTACTTTAACTTCACTATTACTGATTACGATTAATCAAGAGTGAGGTAATCACCTGCGTTAATGGGAAGGGGAATCCTAAAACACTTTAATCTTGCAAATTTAGTCATTTGGGAATTATTAAGCCAACAAATCCAGATTTATTTCAACCTGAAGTAATAGTAGGCATCAATTTTCCAAAATCGCTGACACAGCATGCATCCATTTCGTCATCTACAGTGTATCCAAGAAAAGGGTATTCTGTTTGTATTAATTACTTACAACATTAATAATTATTCATAGTTTTTAACGTTACTAACATTAGCTTTAAGGTGTTTCTGTTTATAATTAATTGCAGGTTGTGTTAATAAAACTTGTTGTGGAAATTTTCTTTTGAATTTATTGTATAATGGTTTACTTGTTTATTCTACATTTTAAAAACGAGTTGGCGTCCGAGTATTTAATAATAATTTTCAGGAAGAAGCAACCTCGATTTTAAAGCGAACATATCTAGGTACATGTAAATATTTTTTAGTTAATAAGGTAAATCGATAATTTTAAGAACCTGGCCCAATTTAATCTACGACTGAGCAAAAGGCACCAAATCTTCTATTTATTACCCAAACTGTTAAGTAGCTAAAATTTGTAGAATTGGGTGTAGAAGTACTTATATAACCTAAGAAGTATACTTATAGAACTTTAAAATTTGTACAATGACTTTATAGGTTATTTACAAACTTTGAAAATAATCATTTCTTCAATTAAAGTGTTAAAAATTATTCTTTCCTAAATAACGATGATTATGATATTATACCGTATGATTTCGGTTTTTGTGGTAAAATAAAAAAAATGTCGTTATTACAAATTGCGCCATATCGCAAGTTGATTAGGAACTACTGTGTACCAGTAAATACGAAAATTAAAGGTTTACAAAGATCGGATAAGTTGGTTAGAATTAAGAGAGATTTAAATGATTACACTTTCACTAGCTTCCGTACTCTTAATACAGTCGGCGCACCAATTAACCTTAAACCATGATGGTGCAGAGTTGTCTATGTTTTCTAATGATATTACTACATATGTATTAGAATTTTAATATTTATTTCTCAATTGCGTCTTCTTGCGGCGAAATGCGGAACTTAAAAATAATTTTCAGGATTTCTCATGGCCACTTGAATAATAAACGTTTCATGACTAGCCCGGAAAATTCTATTTTATTGCTCCAAAATGTTCGAGTAATTGACCAAAAACAGGCGATTTCAAAAAAAAATATATTTTCTGTTCGGTAGGTAAAGCATTGTTTCTCTACTGAAAGCAACTATCGTCCGTATAAAAGCTGTTGTAATTACTTGTTTCCGTTGCTTAACTAATTATAACATACCTTTAAGAATGACAGTAGTCTGTCACCCCCTTTAACTTTTGAACGATAACAGCTTTTATCGTGCAATTTTGTGTGTTATTATAAAAGTAAAAAGACTATTTTTTGACGTAGAAGTTTCAAAATGACAGCTGGGTGACATTTTGAAATTTTTGTTCTCCTGGGAAGCTATTAAAAAACTGAAGCAGTTATCTTTAGTGAAGCTAATCACAATTACCATGCTGCCGTCCGTATCTTTATTGAACGCTTTCCGCAACGATCAAAATGTGGAAGATATTTGTATAATCTGCTGTCAAAATTTCAATCAGTGGGGACGGTAAAAGGAGCACCAAGATCCGGGACACCCAGCATTGTAGAAAATGTGAAAATACAGGTAATTGCTCAAATAGTAGTGAATCCTGAACAAAGTATGAAGGCGGTGGCCAGTACATGTAATGTTTCCCGTTCTTCAATCAAGCGAATTTTGAAAAAGTATAAATGTCATTCATACCGGATAAATTGGCAGAAGATCGTGAAGATGTTAAAAATACTTTTATTACATTGAAAGTTTTAACTGTACCTTGTGAATTTATTTATCAACGTTTAATATATGTCAAGAAAAATTCTCATTTGTTTGTACACCACAATGATGTGCATAACTACAATACCAGAAATGGAAGTAGAATTAGACCTGATAGTTTTCGTTTAAATAGATCTTAGAACGGACCAAATTTTTATGTACAAAATTTTACACGGAATGGGACGTTTCGACCCGACCGACTCGGCGCAATCCGATTCGGCGCGAAGATGTTTCGGCGCAAGACAATTCGGCGCGAAGACGATTCGGCGTGATGACAATTCGGCGCATGCCCATTCGGCGCACGGACGTTTTGGCGCCATGCTACTTATATTCAAAAATATATTTTACAGTATCTTTTAGTGCTACATACATAAGTGTATAACTGTACATATTTGTTGTTAATTTTAACGATAACTGAGGTTATGCCAAAAATATTTGAAAAATATGGTAGGTATCAATTTTTGTTATTTGTTTATTTATGTGGCCTAAGGCCTAATTACAGATTTCATTGAATATTAAGAAAAGAAATAAATGACGTGTATATATGTATATAAAAGTAAATAGCAGGAGTGCAAGGTACAGGATTAACTATCAAGATGCAAGCTTTTGCAATTACTATCATTGATACGATTCAAAAATGAAAATTATCAATATGAATACCGACTTTCTGCGCCAATGCTTTAATTCTGCAAGCTACGTTTCCTGAAGCAATTTTAATTTACAAAGTAATAATTATCCTTGAGCTGTTCTGTGACGTCTTCGAAGCAACAGCAAAAGGTCATCTTCCAGAGTTTCACGTTTACTCGATCTTGATACCCGCCAAGGCAAACTTAGTTGAGCGTTTTCCGTGGTCTGAAGATGTAATTAAATCGAAGTTTGCGATGAAACTTTTTATAGGGAGAACGTGGAAGATATATGTAAGAAGGCTGTGGAAGCTTATTTTTCAATATAAATAAACATGATTACAAAAAAAATTGTCCTATGTACTATATACATGTTCAAAAGAGACCCTAGGTCATAATTGTTTGGACTAAAACGACATTATGAGGAACATACAAATTCAAAGAAAGCAGGAAGGTGTGGCCAGACCAACATGATTTTGAATTACAATAAAGGGGAGGGTTAACAAAATTCACAATTAACTTCATGTACACACAATAATGTTCATAAACCGTAAAACAAACCAATAAGTTAGGCGACAGTTTATAAATAATATGAAAGCAAAATTATATACTAATCCGTGCTTCACTAAATTAATATTGGGCAAAATGTATCTATCTTATTTTCTTCCATTAGATACTTTCTCGTCATTTTTTCTTCGTTTCTTTGTGGTCTCTAGTCACATTTCAGAGGCAAGAAAAAATAGTAGAATCCAGGTCATACAGTGGATGTAAACCCATATATATATATATATATATATATATATATATATATATATATATATATATATATATATATATATATATGCAGTTGATGTTCTTCCGGGCTTGGTCTCGCGTAGATTCTCCTCCATGGTTCTTAAAAGAACCGATGTTGAAATGACGACGTTTCGGCATAATCTCATCTGCCATTTTCAAGTCTTCGTGTTCTGCTTCTGGTAACTTGAACTGAACTGAGGTCCTCGCTGATCGTCGGCGTTATTTGCATGCTGACTTTCTTGGTCGATGCCCTGGTTATTGGTCGTTGTGATGATACATCCACTTTCACTTTCTCCTTTTCTCCTCCTTTCTCTAACGGATTTCTCTTTTTCCTTTCGTTCGTGACTAGGTGTTTCCTGAGAATAGGCTTCCAGGTCGAAGGTAATCTTTGAGTGTCGTCTCGTGAATTCAAATTATGTGGTCGTTTTTCGATTTCGATAGCTTCTCTGATAATCCGGTGTGATAGATACTGTATGTTTGCTATTATCCTTGTGTTGTCACAATCTATTGAGTGTGAGGTCTCCTTTACATGTTGGGCCAGTGAAGACGTTTTCAGGTCTTTTTGTACTGCGTTACGATGTTCCTCTCTTCTTACATTAATGCGTCTGTTTGTTTGGCCTATATATGTTCGTGAACAATCCTGGCATGGCATCTCGTACACTCCTTGATCTTCGAGTGCTGTTCCATGCCAAATATATTGAGTGCATGCAGTGGTTTATCATCGTGTCTTGAATAGGTATTTTGGTGAAAAGTGACGTTAACTAAAATGTCATTTGGAGCCAAGGGTACAAGTTTGAGTTTGTGTAGAAAATCATGAGTTTTTGATGTAGGATACAGCATTTTCACAAATCGGTTGGATGATATTTGCTAGATAACGAGCAAGGTCATGAATCGGAGAATTGAATGCACTGACGATAGGCATAATGGCCAGTTGTCCTTAAATAATATATATATATATATATATATATATATATATATATATATATATACAACGTGAACCAAAAAACGTACCTGCTTCAAGTGTATATTCTACACATAAATTGATGACAAAAAGTCGGACAAAATTTTTCTCTAAAATGTATGGCTACAAAGTGACAGGCTCTCAAAGTTGAATTTTGAAAATCGTTTTTAGCAAAAAACTCGAAATTCTTTAGTAATTTCAAAATACTATCCGCAATGAAAATTATTTCTTTGTTGACGAAGATATTTCTGGTTTGATTGGATTGACTATGAATGGACTGGAAGTTTATTAGTTTTCACATTGTTCCCGTATATTTTTGTGTGATTTTTCAAGTATTTTGGCGACTTTTTGGGTCCGTTGTTCAATTTTCTGCAAATTTGGTCCTCTTGGTTGAAGTTGATAAAGTGAACGGTTTACGAGTTATTTACAATTTCATCAATCACGGTCAATTAAAAATACTTCAGCACCAAGATTTAGTAAGTGGGCGATGAACCAAAAGTCATAGTTGTCATATTGTGATTTTTTATCAGTTTTCATACAATTTCTTTATTTATTCTATTCATATCGGTTTCTCACAGGTTGTTTGAAGCCACCAAAAATTGACAGTGGTAGGAGGCGAACTGCAAGAACACCAGTTTTACAACAAAGAGTGTTGGTTGCAATTGACGCTGATCCCACAACAAGCTCTCGTCAATTGGCAAGAGGAAATAATTCAAATCAGTCCACGATATGTACAATTATTAAAACGGAACTCTTGCGACCTTTCCATTACCGAAAGATACAAGCTTTGACCATTAATGATTTTCAAGCAAGAGTGAACTTTTCACGTTGGTTTCTATAAAAATTCAATAATGACCTAAATTAACCATCGATTAACTTATTCACTAATGAGGCAGGTTTCGCCAGAAACGGAACTTTTAACTTTCATAACAATCAAATCATTACTACGATTATCAAAATCCACGCGTTTTCATTGAAACCAATCATCAACAGCAATTCAGTATGAATGTATGGGCTGGTATTATTGGCAATAATTCCATTATTTTTGCCACAACGTTTAAATGGTAATTCATACACCAATTTTTTCGATAATGATTTACCCGAGTTACTAGAAGATGTCCATCTGGATGTTAGGGGTCGGATGTGTTTCATGCACGATTCTGCGCCTCCTCATTTTGCACTCACTGCTAGGCGGTCATTGAATCGGACTTTTAATGCACACTGGATTGGACGTGGAGGACCGGTTCCTATACAACCTACCATGCGAATGCGGCAGAGCATACATAGGAGAGAGCAGTAGAACCACTCAAAGTGAGAACGCAGGAACATAAGAACAATATCCGCAAGGGCGAAACAGAAAGGTCAAGAATCGCCGAACATGTCTGGAACGAAGGCCACTGCATTCAATGGGATAACATACAGATAGTGGCAAAGAAAGAGAACACAACACAACTCAAAGACTCAAGTTCTAAAAAATATATATTGAATTACTCAGTGGCTCAGCGGTTAAGGAGTCAGACTAGTAAGTGAAAGCTACCGAGTTCGAATCTGAGAGTAGACAAGTGCTTGGGAAAAATTATATATAACATATGAATTCGACTCAAGCCCGAAGACAGTCCTTCTCAGGACTAAGTCGCATGACGAAAGCAGAGTCCGCTTCCGAAACGTCGCGCTCAAAAAGCAAAAACTGTGGAAATAGGCCGTTCAACTCTACTAATAGGAAACCACAGTTACAAAACACTTTAATACAAAACACCCTCTGTATAATTGTATTAATTGATAAATGAAGGAAACAATTATCCTCCACACTGAATAAGCGCTAATTCCAAAGTCCACAAGGATTTTTTATAACTGTTTCATACACCTACTTGCTTTTAAAAATTTGTGAAAATATCAAGTAAGATATCGTCCATAAATGATAAATCACGCAAAATCTACTTGTCACAACTTTCACCGCTTACATTACCTCTAAATAAAACAATTTTCGCTTGAATTTTGAGAAGACTGCAAATGGGCCATCAATCACATATCCGAACGAAGCTGAAAACTTTTCAAGCAATTTACAACTGGAATAAATTTTATGTGGCAAGAACGTAAAAGTCATAAAATGAAGCGTGTTGCAAATTTACATCGATTGATTTTTGTTTTATTTTCTCTTATTTTGATTCAATATCTCGAAAAAGTATTTACACATTTTCACAACTCGTTATTTATATCGCAAATCCATTAGCACAAGAACGTATATATTATCGTAGTTGGAAGGAACCTTTCAAGAAAATAAAGTACATAAAGTGGTTTGAGGTAGGTAACGGTACGTCAATTGTTTTTTTAGTTTTGTGAAAACCTGTTACTTCCTAAGAAAATGTTTTATTCATAAAGTTTTTTTTTTGTGTCACTGGACCCCGTTTAAACTTGAGGTTACGAGTTTCTTACGTCTAAGAATATATCTAAAAGCGTTCACTTTAACTATGAAAAAATGAAACGTGAAGGTTCGTCTATAATCAATGTTGTTCGTGTGCACATATTAATGGGCTTTAATGAAGTTTTCCTTTAGCTCAATCAAGGAGCAAGTCACATTATTTACGAGTGAATGAATTTGCATAAGCGTCACGCTCCACCTCTAAATCGACTTAATGTTTTAACAATAAGTTTTTATTTGTCTTTCTTAACCATTTATAATTGAGTTTTACTCAATACCGAAAGGTGATATTTCAAAGTAAATTCGAAAGTAATATATCAGAACATAACTCTGTCGATATAGAAGCCTGAATGTAATTTACATATGTAAAACAAGCGATGAAAATATACAGGGTGTTCTATAAAAAGAAAGTATAAAGTATACTTTAAAACTAATTGCATTATCGACATCTGCGTAAAAGTTCAACACCAATTTTTACTTTTTCGATAGCTTTTAAAACAACCGCGGAATAAAAAAATCCCCTATATTTCATAAACGAGACCGAGACAAATACATTAAGAAAAACAGCGTCGTTCGTCTAATAACACAGTATTGATAAAACAGGATCCCTGTATCTTGTGTTTGAAGAACTATTTTGAAAATTTCTATTTGTCGTTTTTGAGGATTGGCTTTCTATTTTACTATTGTTATTTTAATTTAGATTATTGGTGATTAAATCCTAAACTGTTGCAGAGGTTTGCAAAGTAAACTTTTCTTGACTACTTTTTTAAAAAGGGCCTTCTACCGTCCACTATGAGAAGTACACTATTATTTCTACCGAATCGAATAATATATAATTTATCAGAATATTTGGTTATAGAATAAAAATATAAGGCGCTAATTAATTAATTTCGAAAAAAAAAAAATAAAAGTAAAAACACCTTTGATATTCGCACGGTCATGGTCTTGAACGATACACTGAATTGGCTACTGTGTGAAAGAACGCGAGGGTATTACGCAATGGCGCATTAAAGTCTACTGGATGCCTGCTTACACGCGAGAACAGAGAACAAATTGTTGTATGAGTTGAAATAGAATATTCACAATATAAAAGAGATGAATATGTTATGTGGTAAAACATAGGAGAATCTAAAGTGTAAAGGGAATTTTTATAATTTAATATGATGTTCTAATGCAGTTTTGAGAATTTTCACTGAAAAGTGTCACGACGAACTAATGAGACTAGTATTTTGTAGATTGCCCAATATGACTAAAATCAATGTTTCATGCTCATTTTGAGAGTAGAATCGTGTTGAACAAGGTCCACTTTGCTTGATTCATGCACATATTGCCGTGCCGTTACTTCTTATTTAATATTTCACCGATATCGATTTGACTGGGTGAATTTGAATTCTAGCGTGAATACTTGTAAAATGACGTGTTTCGAGTTTATAAAAGGAATAGAAAACAGCGAGTAGTTCTATGATGGTTGATCATTGTAGTAAAATGTTGACCAACTAACGTGAAGTTTTTTATTGCTAACGTGAAGGTATCACGAAATTAATTACGGTGGTTAAAAACCAATAAACTACAGAACGTGCAAGGGACTTATAATACATAAATTGTGCAAAACTTTTTAAACAAATTGTAAAGAAGTAGTCTACATTTTAAGAAGCACTGTCCATGTATTTTTAAAGTATTAGGGCAAGTCCAAATAGAATAAAATATAGTAGTAGTATTGTTCGCTTCGGTGCAAACACTCTATAAAGTAATTAAATGTAAACGCGTGTACTTTTTTAACATTAAAAATTAAATATTAGTTTAGACGTGACCCCATAAAAAGAAAAAAATTTAACGATACAAAAAATCCTATTAATGCAATTGGTCAAGAGAATTGCTGGAAATAAGTTTCAGGTTCCTAATGCTAGGGGGCCTAGTCATGTAAAAAACGCATTTTTCTATAAAATACCCTTTTTGGACTTTTCTGTACCATTTCTATATTACTGAAGATAGCAATAGTTCTAAGATTCTTAACTGAAATTACATGGTTACTTATACTTTCTATACCCATATACGTATTACTTGTACATAATAACTATTAACCATTGTTTACTTATTTGCTCTGCCAATTTACATGGACTTGTAGAGCTGACCTTGTAACTGTCCGTTGGTTTGTCAACGTGAGTATAAATAACGTTAATATAAATTCTATTTTATTTGTATTTATCATTCATTTAGGACAGAGACTTCGTGGCACTAGAATTTATTTTTCTTTATTATTAACTTCAAATAGACAGGTTCACATAAAGATCGGTTTGTTAAAGGTAAAATTACTAACATTTTAGTACATAAACCATTGAGCTCAACGGTCTACGTTTTTTTTAGTTTTACTTATAATTATTGCGTTGAGTAAACAATGATGTTTACAAATAACAAATTACCCTCAGCGGCAGAATTAACCGCACACCGTTTTGCGCGAGAATACAGTATATGGAATATGGATCAGTGGAAGAATGCTCTACTCTCCGACGAGAGCAGAATACTTTAAAGTATCTCGATGGCCGTCAGCATGTATATACACGCCCGAATGAGCGGTTTGCTCCTTGTGTTCTTGTGGAAACTGTGGGTTACAAGGCTCAATAATGATATGGGGCGGAATTTCTTACGAAGCTCGTACAGACCTGGTGATCTTTGATAGAGCCTGTGTAGATGCTCACAGGTATGTAGAAAAAGTTCTTCAAGACCATGTCATTCCATTTGCATCATTAATTGAAGACAACTTTGTGTTAAAGCAAAACAACGCACGATGTCATGTCACTCGAGGGGTTTTGCAATGTCTTAACGAACTTTACAATGGCCGGCAAATAGTCCAGACCTCAACCCGATAGAGCACGTACGGGACAAGCTAAAACGTCGGATTCGAGCACGGAGACCAGTTTCAACCACCATTAGAGAGCTGAAACCTGGAAGAATGGGATAACATCCGACAAACTGTAATTCAAAACGTAATGGATGCACTTCCCCGTAAGCATCTTGATGTGATTAGGGCAAGAGGGGGTAACACTCGTTATTGAAGTGAACTTTTCTGTATCCACAATACTTTTTTTCCATAAATTTCATTTAATCCTACTTTTGTTCAAAATGTCGAAATTTTCAAAACTGTTTTCTGTATTACTTTGTATGAATAAACAAAATTCTTCCGCTAAATACCAAAACATAGAGTGAGCGGTTAATTCTGCCGCTGAGTGTACTTTGATGTGTTACTGCTTTCTGCAAGATTAAAATTTCGGTAATCTAATTATTGATGTCTCGTTTTCTAAATTAATATTCGTAGAAGAAATTTACAGTTCACATTAATTTGAGTGTTATTGAATAAAACAATAATTTGAGTAATTTAAAACCTGATTTCATTTTTCATTTTTATAAACACATTTTCATTAGTCAATACTGAATATCTGTTTTAATTTATCTGTGTTTTTATGTACGCGCTAATTATAATTTTCTCTTTCGGCTCTCTTCTCTCTTTACTCCTTTTTGGATGCACTTCCCGTATGCATATTGATGTGATTAGGGCAAGAGGGGTAACACTCGTTATTGAAGTGAACTTTTCTGTATCCACAATACTTTTTTCCATAAATTTCATTTATTCCTAATTTTGTTTAAAATGTCGAAATTTTCAAAACTGTTTTTGTATTACTTTGTATGAATAAACAAAATTCTTCGGCTAAATACCAAAACATAGAGTGAGCGGTTAATTCTGCCGCTGAGTGTACTTTGATGTGTTACTGCTTTCTGCAAGATTAAAATTTCGGTAATCTAATTATTGATGTCTCGTTTTCTAAATTAATATTCGTAGAAGAAATTTACAGTTTACATTAATTTGAGTGTTATTGAATAAAACAATAATTTGAGTAATTTAAAACCTGATTTCTTTTTCATTTTTATAAACACATTTTCATTAGTCATTACTGAATATCTGTTTTAATTTATCTGTGTTTTTATGTACGCGCTAATTATAATTTTCTCTTCGGCTCTCTCTCTTTACTCCTTTTTGGATGCACTTCCGTATGCATATTGATGTGATTAGGGCAAGAGGGGTAACACTCGTTATTGAAGTGAACTTTTCTGTATCCACAATACTTTTTTCCATAAATTTCATTTATTCCTAATTTTGTTTAAAATGTCGAAATTTTCAAAACTGTTTTTTGTATTACTTTGTATGAATAAACAAAATTCTTCGGCTAAATACCAAAACATAGAGTGAGCGGTTAATTCTGCCGCTGAGTGTACTTTGATGTGTTACTGCTTTCTGCAAGATTAAAATTTCGGTAATCTAATTATTGATGTCTCGTTTTCTAAATTAATATTCGTAGAAGAAATTTACAGTTTACATTAATTTGAGTGTTATTGAATAAAACAATAATTTGAGTAATTTAAAACCTGATTTCCTTTTTCATTTTTATAAACACATTTTCATTAGTCATTACTGAATATCTGTTTTAATTTATCTGTGTTTTTATGTACGCGCTAATTATAATTTTCTCTTCGGTCTCTTCTCTCTTTACTCCTTTTTGGATGCACTTCCCGTATGCATATTGATGTGATTAGGGCAAGAGGGGGTAACACTCTTTATTGAAGTGAACTTTTCTGTATCCACAATACTTTTTTTCCATAAATTTCATTTATTCCTAATTTTGTTTAAAATGTCGAAATTTTCAAAACTGTTTTTTGTATTACTTTGTATGAATAAACAAAATTCTTCGGCTAAATACCAAAACATAGAGTGAGCGGTTAATTCTGCCGCTGAGTGTACTTTGATGTGTTACTGCTTTCTGCAAGATTAAAATTTCGGTAATCTAATTATTGATGTCTCGTTTTCTAAATTAATATTCGTAGAAGAAATTTACAGTTTACATTAATTTGAGTGTTATTGAATAAAACAATAATTTGAGTAATTTAAAACCTGATTTCCTTTTTCATTTTTATAAACACATTTTCATTAGTCATTACTGAATATCTGTTTTAATTTATCTGTGTTTTTATGTACGCGCTAATTATAATTTTCTCTTTCGGCTCTCTTCTCTCTTTACTCCTTTTTTGGATGCACTTCCCCGTATGCATATTGATGTGATTAGGGCAAGAGGGGGTAACACTCGTTATTGAAGTGAACTTTTCTGTATCCACAATACTTTTTTTCCATAAATTTCATTTATTCCTAATTTTGTTTAAAATGTCGAAATTTTCAAAACTGTTTTTTGTATTACTTTGTATGAATAAACAAAATTCTTCGGCTAAATACCAAAACATAGAGTGAGCGGTTAATTCTGCCGCTGAGTGTACTTTGATGTGTTACTGCTTTCTGCAAGATTAAAATTTCGGTAATCTAATTATTGATGTCTCGTTTTCTAAATTAATATTCGTAGAAGAAATTTACAGTTTACATTAATTTGAGTGTTATTGAATAAAACAATAATTTGAGTAATTTAAAACCTGATTTCCTTTTTCATTTTTATAAACACATTTTCATTAGTCATTACTGAATATCTGTTTTAATTTATGTTCTATGTACGCGCTAATTATAATTTCCTCTTTCGGCTCTCTTCTTCCTACTCCTTTTTGGATGCACTTCCCCGTATGCATATTGATGTGATTAGGGCAAGAGGGGGTAACACTCGTTATTGAAGTGAACTTTTCTGTATCCACAATACTTTTTTTCCATAAATTTCATTTATTCCTAATTTTGTTTAAAATGTCGAAATTTTCAAAACTGTTTTTTGTATTACTTTGTATGAATAAACAAAATTCTTCGGCTAAATACCAAAACATAGAGTGAGCGGTTAATTCTGCCGCTGAGTGTACTTTGATGTGTTACTGCTTTCTGCAAGATTAAAATTTCGGTAATCTAATTATTGATGTCTCATTTTCTAAATTAATATTCGTAGAAGAAATTTACAGTTTACATTAATTTGAGTGTTATTGAATAAAACAATAATTTGAGTAATTTAAAACCTGATTTCATTTTTCATTTTTATAAACACATTTTCATTAGTCAATACTGAATATCTCTTTTAATTTGTCCGTGTTTTTATGTACGCGCTAATTATAATTTTCTCTTTCGGCTCTCTTCTCTCTTTACTCTTTTCGATACGGAAACATTGTGAATTTTCTACGTCAGAAACCCCTCCAGTGTTCGAATTCTCTTTCACCTGCACGTTAGTTTTTTTACAACTGTAGAGAACGTAAAGAGGAGATTAATTCCCGGAGTCGTTGTCTAGTTACAGAGTTGAACGGAAATGCTGTTTGCCCCATGGTGTCCATCAGAAAGCGCAAAGGAGCTGATTCCCCAGGTCTTACTAGTGAATGCTACCTACAAATTTACACACAAAACACACACTTACAAGAATACATCGTTCCCCTATAAAAGCATTCAATACAACACCCACAAACCTCGATTTCCACCATCAAGTAAATTCGGTAACCACCTATTTCCACCATCACCTTGGCTGTCCTATTTGCAGATAAAAAGTGAAATAAAAAAGAATCCCTTCATTCTAATTTCAGTTAATTACTAACAACTAATTAAAACATCATCCTGTTAATTCAGTAAGTCACGTTAGAAATATCAAAATAGGTTAAAATTTGATTAAATTAGTTAGACAACAAAACTCAAAACCATAATAATTTCGATTTTATTACAAACTGACCTATCCTATTCCAGGTAGAGACTGTTTACCTTTATGCCTTTATCTCTTTGAAAATAGTTTATCCCGCATTTCTTAACAGTAAAAATTTAACACTTCTATTCAAGCTACCAGTCAGGGACGTATTCAAAATATCGTCTAATTTTATTTGTTTACTTTAACCTATTCTTGGTTAATTTATCCTTGTGTGAATGCATTAATTGTACTTGTACCGTTCCATTTTCCCAGCCACCGTAAGGAGAGCAGAGTCGAGTGACCAAGAAGGTTGGAAGTCACCCGAAGTGGCCCTGCCAAAGAGCGTACACAGTAATTCGTTTAATTTTTTTCGTTTTTTTTTTAATAGAGTAGCAACCAATCAGCCCTATACCAAAAAAACTCACGTGCAACCTTCCATTTCGAGCTGTAGCCGCGGCAAAGCATATTAAAAATAAATGTAGCCCATTAGATGGACCCTCAGGGACGTATTCAAAATATCGTCTAATTTTATTTGTTTACTTTAACCTATTCTTGGTTAATTTATCCTTGTGTGAATACATTAATTGTACTTGTACCGTTGCATTTTTCTCAGCCACCGTAAGGAGAGCAGAGTCGAGTGACCAAGAAGGTTGGAAGTCACCCGAAGTGGCCCTGCCAAAGAGCGTACACAGTAATTCGTTTAATTTTTTCGTTTGTTTTAATAGAGTAGCAACCAATCAGCCCTATTCCAAAAAACTCATGTACAACCTTCCATTTCGAGCATATTAAAAATAAACGTAGGCCATTAGATGGACCCTTCCGTTTTGTAAACATTTAAATGTTTCGATAACAATTATAACAGTTTAAAAACATTGTGAAGTAAGTTTATGAAATAGGAAAACGAAAACGTAATCCTACTATAACAGTAAAAGTATTTGAAAGCTAGCTACGGAATCTAAATTTATTTTAGTAAAGCTATATCTAATAGATTCAATCTTATTAAGAACCGCCTTAAAAATGACACTTTAAGAACTTCTGAAGGACGAAGACTTACAATAAAAAATGTATAATCAAAAAACGAATTTAATCAAATTATAAAACAATTTAATAATATTTAGTCTATAAAAGGTCAAGCTAATCTTTACTAAAATAACATTAGTTTCTTAGTTGCGTTACGAATAGCTTCTAGCAGACTTATTTTGTGTTTTCATAAACATATTTTTATTATTATTTACTAAGGACCATAACTGTACGTGTAATTAAAAAACCCATTAAGGTCAAAAAGTGAAAACTCCAGTGGCTGCATTCTACTGTTCCACTATTGCGCTGGTGCCTATTCTAAGACAATCCTTTGATCCCTTAGATTGTATTATTCGCAATCAAATACGTGTATAGAACACGCTTCCTTCAAGTACGTAGTCGTATTTGGTCTACAATTGTCCTGTAGAAAACGAACCTTTCTTTCTTAAAGAATATTTAAGAAGTAAAATTTTTAACATTCTTTCTAACCCTCGATTTAAAAAATAACTTTATGTAAGATGTGTAAATATAGTCATTCTCTAAGAATGCTACTTAATCGTAACGTTTGGTATCTTACCTAGTATTAAAAAGTAATGAACTTAATTTTTCTATGAAAACGTGTAATTATTTTCATTTGTTTAGGGGCATTTTACTAAACTTGAAATTCAGGAAAAACTTCTTGCAGCACCAATTACACATAAACAATTAAAATTGGAATTAAAACACCATATCTTACAATAACCTCAAACAACAGCGAGTATCACATTATCGCTCATACATTATATAGCACAAAACACACCTGATACACTATTCAAAATTTAGCCGGGTTATGAAATCTATTCATGCTCAAGAAGCTTCGTTTCCCTAATCTATAACTACCTTCTCACTTTGGTGAAAGAAAATTTAAACCTTTATGAATACACAATGTTTGCATTTGCTCGAAATTTTACATATATTGTGTTGTTTAATACGAACAAAAGACCGATACTAACTTTAATAAATTGAAATCTCTACAAAATTGTAATTTTTTTTTTTTTTGGTAAACAATAAACCATTTTTTATTGTTCGGGCATTTTCCTTTATAAATAAAATTAAAAGACCGAATTGAGTTTTAATCATATTGTTCCTTACAGTGGTTTTGTAAAAGATCAAGTAGGAAGTAAGAGCTAATTATTTTTTTTTAATTCTTTTATATTATTGGTTATTGAAATATTTTTTTTAATAGGACAAAGGCGTTTTAAGACCAAAAGAAATTCTACTTTTGTTTAGAACACAAACGGTAAAGAAATCGTAAATTGTAGCCTTAAAGCAATCAATAACGGTGTGGAAATGTATGCTAATTATTATAAAATTTCCAAATATCAGTTTAGAGTAAGAAGGTTTTTGTGACATAAAGCAATCAAAAATAATGTTGATTGAACGATTAATATATACAGGGCGATTAATTACAAAGTTCAAGCCTAAGAGACAGAACAAATGTTAATTATATAAGTTCTATATACCCATTATAAGCACATTTTTTTAATTATTTAGAATTATGCAGGGTGTTTCATAAATTAGATACGGAGCCAACTTCCATTATTTCATATGACATCCTGTAAGTACATTATTCTATTTTCAAAATCCACTCTCAGACAGTTCTTGTGATATAATACAATAGAATGAATGGTATGTCGGGTATTTTAACTGAGCGCACTTAATAGGTGTTGATTAATAAATGGAGATAAAATTTTAACATTTAGCTATTGAGAATTTAGTAGTAGAGTAGTAGAAATCCAATTTTTTAAGAGCGAAATAATTTAATTTTGGCAAAGTTCAATTCAATGAATTAACGTTTGAGAACTCCTTTTGTAGGAGTTTGTTTAGGATACTTTCGGAGAGCACTACTGATAGACTGAAAGATCCGTGAACGGTTTGGAAAATAAAAGGAGATATTATTGATTTATAAGCGAAGCTATAACGGGGAGTAAAATTGTTTGACAAATTTGAACTAGGTGACATAAGCCCCAAAACTCCGATTTTTATAGTTCGGCTTCCGTCATTAAAATTTAATTTCTTAAAACTCTTAAGGACTAAATCCTACCTTTGAAAAGGTATGTTGAGCTAGTATTTGAATTTGGAAATCGAGTGAGATCGAGAATGTTAAGTAACTGGTGAAGATATCGGATTAGCACCCCCTAGCCGTTTCTACCCTATCCAGTTGTGTATAAAGCCGGTTGCATTTTAGCAAAAAAAAAGGTTAGCGTTACGATTGTTTGTCAGACGTCACATTGAAAATAAAGAAGATTTCTGGATAGATGAAAAATTAAACTAATTGGGTAGAACGTTGCTGGTTTTGTATTTTGTTTACTTCGTTATTCAAGCGTAATTTGTGATTATTTGTTTTTAAGGTATAAATAAATATTTATTAAATATTTGTGGTCGACGTCTAGGAAGAAAAGCTGTCTTCACCTCTGACCCAGAAGCCAACAAAGTGACACATTTGCCAGCTTTACAGTTCAGAAAAGTTGCGTTTGAGTTTGCAGAAAAACTAAATATTCACCACAGATTTAACACAACCAGCAAGGTCACTGGTAAAGATTGGCAAAAAGTACTTCTAAAAAGAAATCCATCAATTTTAATTTAGAAGCTTGAAGCAACTGGTATTACAATCGTTCAAGGTACACAATTTTAGTAGCAAAAGGGCAAAAGAGAATTGGATTTGTAACACCTGGAGAAATAAGGCCACAGTTAATTGTTGCGGGGACTTATGTTCTCCCAGTTTTCATTTATCCCAGACGACTCTTCTGGAAGACCACTTGGGTCATTTTACAAAATGGCTGGGCTAACGAGGAAATATTTATTTAGTGGCTTCAAAATTTTAACAAATATTCCCCTCTAAAAATGATCCGGTCTTATTAATTGTGGACAATCGCGGCAGCCACATCATTGCAGCATGTGAAATTAGCAAAGAAAACTTCATCACGATGCTTTCGCTACCTCACCATTCCTCCCATTACCTACAGCCTTTAGATGTGTTTTTTTTTGGACCTCTAAGGAAGGCCTACAAGAGGGATTGTGACCTTTTCGTGAAGATCTACCCAACGGAACGGCTCACGGTCTACAAGATTGCGGATCTCATCAACAAAGCTTAGACAAATGTTGCCACCTTTGCTAAAGGAATTTCTGGCTTTGCATTCACAGGAATACATCCCATAAATCTACATTTTGTCTCAAAAGAGGATTTAACTCTAAAATCCGAAGAGAGCAACAGGATATCCTTTGAAGACGGCGAACCTGAAGATAATTCAACCAAAGGGATTATGATTATCCTGAAAGAACGTAGGTGAATTTCTTCTAATGACAGTTTCAAATAAAAAATCAAAAAAAAATTTCCTTCTGAAGTGGTGGAAATAGAATATATTTGTTTTCCCAGAAGTAGATGAGTGTCATAAGTAAACATGACAATGTGGGAAAACTTATCAAGTTTGAAAAACTGATGAAATAAATCAATGTAATAATGATTAGATTCTTGCTTAGATATACTCAGTGACATAGAAATTGCAACACCAAAAGGAGTAGGAATTATGTATTGAAACTAGGTAGATTTGTTGGGCTGCCATTAACTAATAATTGATTCACTTTTGAGATTAAGTGGTAATGTGTTAAAGTCACATCTGTCAGTTTTTTAATTTTCGGTCTGCATTTTTCGTAGGATTTTTTTTTATTGTTAATTAACATTATTTTGGTTGTTCTTTTGTTAACCTGTTTTGGTGGTTTGATCATGCCTAGAGTACGGCAACGCGGATATTATCGTCAATTACGTGAATTCGAGAGTGGCCGAATTATTGATTTGCGCGAAGCTGATATTTCATTTAGGGAAATAGCTATCCAGCTATCCGTGTAAATCGAAATCGATCTACTATAATGCAAGTGTGTCGTGCATGGTTTGTAGATGGGCAGGAAAGTCGTAAAAGAAAAATCGGAGCTACAAGAAGAACGATTGAGCGTCAAGATCGTCGCTTAAGACAACTGGCATTTAGAGACCGGTATTGCTCTACTAAGACGGCAATTAGAACAGTTTATCACGGGGTTAACATCATATCGTCAGCAATGGTTACAATGGTGCCATGAAAGACTTCATTGGAATCTTGTTGTGTTTAGTGTCGAACCTAAATCTTAGATTTACATTTAGATCTAGACATACACGACGGTCGTATGAGAGGCAGATGAATAATGGGTGAACGACGGATTCTTCCATTTACTGTGGAGAGACACGTACATCGCACTGTGGATGTTATGGTTTGGGGTGCGATTATTTATGACAGCAGGCCTCTCTTGGCGTTCATTCGAGCCACAACGATACATTGTGGAGGTGGTTGCAACACATCTTCTGCCATACTTACAAAAGCTCTAAAATCCATAATTCCAACAAAATAATGCACGTCTTCATGTAGCAAGGTTTCTCCTTGAACTTCTTTGAACAGGCCCAGATTCCTCGTCTCCAACATTTCCAGATCCTTGTCCCATTGAACATGTATGAGACATAGGTTGCGAAACTTGCACCGCCCTCCTTTGGTTTTGGAGGCTTTGAGACATGAAGTAAAACTTCAATGGAACGCAATACCGAAAGACGAGATAAACCACCTCATTCAACCAATGCCACGGCATGAATGAATCAATCAAAGAGGCACCCCCACTCATTAACTACGATTGTTATAAAAACTGTTTAACATAAGTAAATATTATGACATAATATTAACATTAGTAAATATTCCCACCAAATTTCATCCGGAAATTCCAACTCCGTTTCGGTGTTGCAATTTCTATGTCACTGAGTGTATGAAAAAAATTATGTTCAAATGCATTGATATCTGTGTATATTCTTTTTATGTATTCATATATTAAATTCAGTGTATTATTATTCTTATTGAGCTATTCTGATCTAAGACTGCCATTACCCCATACCATGATCGCCATTGACCGACCTCATAGGGTAATATCGACCAATCAGCTGTCTTAATTTTGTTTCATAAAAAAGCAAATCATTGGATTTTTGCGAACCTAATTAGGAAATAATATAGCTAAATAACATGACACCTTTCATTAAAAAAAACGATTTTCTAAATTAGTGTACGTATGACGCCCCCTAGCAGCCATCCTATAAACTTAAAAAATATTTACAGCTTTTTCTCATAAGTAGTTTTATTAATATGACTCTGTATAGAATGGTGGTGATTAATTCACACCTATATTTACATATTTTTCTTCTTACCTATAAGAAAGAGTTGGTTAAACCTCAAAGTCACAAAATAATGTACAAGAATATTTCGTAACTATTATGGGTAAGTCTCATAAAACTATGCATCCATATATGAAGAACTTTAATTATTTCAATCAACAAAGCTAGAAAACTAACATATTATAACAAAAATATCTGATGTGGAACACCACACGACCTTCCAACCTACAAAATAGAAATTAAAAGAAATTTAATAATTTTAATAACATTTTTTTAGGATAATTATGCAACCTCTTTTATAATAAGTTAATTACGAAAATATGCAACATTGTAAAAACAGAAACAATAATCTATGTCAAACAGACGTTTAAAACTTAATGTGTGACATAGGTTAACTTAAAAAATTAAAAGAAATGAAATAATTTTAATTATAATTTTTTTAGGGCAACTATGCAACCTCTTTTTTATACGTTCATAACGAAAACAGGCAACATTGTAAAAACAGAAACAATAATGTATGTCAGAACGACATTTAAAACTTCATGTCAGAGTTCTAACATTTGCGAGTTAGTATTAAGATTTTATCACTTTCAGCTTTCCAAATTCCGGTTGCTCCAAATTTCGAAATGGTTAATAGGCATTAATTCTCAACTGCTAATGGCCGAACAGAAAAAAAGCCATTGGAAGAAAGATCGGGGACGTAGCGAGCCAATTCATTGCGAAATATTTACCAATCATCTTATAGAAACTGTCATTTAAAGATTCACGCACATCACGGCTGTTGAGACTAAGACAACCATCCATCTGGAACCAAACTCATGATTGGCAAAGTAAAAGAACCAAAAGCTTCCAGAAATGCAATATAGCAGTGACCTACTCGAAGTACGAAGTGCATTGATGAATACTGATATATTTTTAGAACAGTACAACAAAACCTTCATCCCTAAACAATTTAAAGAAGAAACCGGAAAAAGGAGGAAGGTTTGCTCACAATGCACTAACGCATCCACCCTTGAGTTCCTGGAGAGAGAAAACGGAGATTTTAAATGTCTGTTCCTACCACCTAATGTAACAATCCTGCTGCAGCCCATGGATCAGGGTGTAATTGAGTGCACCAAACCACACTACCGTCGTCAATGGCTTCATAAACTGCTACTGGCTAAAGAAGACAACGAAGAAAGAGTTCTGGATTCATATAAAATTCCTGAAAAACGGTTACAAGTCCTACATTAAAAAGAGCTTGGAACAGAATAAACGACATATCGGCCAAACAACAAGAAAAAACAGGTGCATCTGATGAACAAAAAAAGGAACTGTCCTTGGGTAAATTTGTAAACACTGCCAATGCAATCGCAGGTTTCTCAAACTGCGATGTTGATAATGTGGAGTGGCTGCGGTGTGATTAAGTGTTCCAGATAATGGCTGATGACGAAATCACTGAGTGGTTTCGACGAACAAGAAGGTGATGACAAGGACAATGATGAAACTGAAGAAGACGCAGAAGATAAAAGTGTTACTACGCCACGAGAAACCTTTATGTGTTTTGAAAACGCCTTAAAGTGGATGGATCGGAAACTAATGCATTGAAGATGTGTCCACATATGGGGTGTTGCATTTAAAAATGGAGAAAAACTACAATTCTTTAGTGTTGGTTACACTGATTTTTATTAATAGCTTTTAAAATTTGAGAGCATCAATTGATATAAGACTAAATTATAATTTTTTAGCGCCACGTAAATGTTTAAATTATCTCTTGAAGCGCTATTTAAATACGCAATAGTATACAGGGTGTCCCGTTTGTCAAAATGTAACTTTTTGTCACTACTCTGTATATAAATTTTTTTCAAATAAATTTTTTATCAAAAAGAAAGTTGCGATGAGTATGAACAACATTTCTTTGAAAAAAACTGCAGATCCATCAATAAACAGTAATGATAAATCCAAGGCTGTTGTCATAATTTAATGCGTCGGTGATTTTTCCACAGACGACGTTTCTTCCAATTTATCAGAAAGCAAGAGTACATAATTTTATTCTCCACAAAAAAACCTAAAGACTTTATCTCTAAAGTAAATTGCTTAGTCACCACCCTTCATTCAAGGTGTCCCGCTAAAGTAGTCGGCGTCTGGTGTATCTCAGCACCCTTTCATCGCAGAGCGTTCGGAAAAAAAAATGTGGCAAAGAAAAACTACTGGAAATTATTTTGAAGATCGTGCCTCTACCGCTAGGTGGCGCAGCATACATTATTTTATTAAACAGCCTTCTTATAAAAAATTTGGCGATTATTGTATAAGACAAATGTGATTAATATAAAGCTTGTAATATTTTGAAACCTTTTTGTAATCACTTTAAGGTCTAGGCCGAAAAATAAGTCTGGGAGCAGAGAGGAAATTCATCTGATTAATCACTGGTCTATAATTTTAATTTTATCACATCAAAATTTATAAAATAGTTCTCATTTGACAAAACAAAAAGGTCTAACAATGTAAGAATTTATATTTTTCTTTTAAAGACACTGCGAGAGCGCGTTTTTTAGAAACATAGGTGTTTTTTCGGTTTTTATCGAAATTTTTAAATATAACCATACCATTCTTTTATCATAGTGAGAAAATACCTTAGATTTGTGAAACATTGCTGAAAAAAAGCTTTATTAGTCTTTATTAGTGAAAAAGCTATCTATAGAAAATGAAAATGCAGAACCATGTATTAACTACGCACAGCTTGTTTTAATATTTTTCACAAATATTAAAAACAATTACATTTGCGTACAAAAATATAAAAAATAGGTGCCTATTTAAAATCTACACTTTTGGTAATATTTTTACTAGTTTTTAATTTATTAATTTTGAATACTCTCTGATATAGTGCAGAGTTTTCATTTTTATCGAGAATGCCTTGCAAAAATGGTGGGGTTGCGATATCTGTTAGTAATTTTAACAGATGTCAAACAACTGCAAACAAAGATGGGAGAAGAGAAAAGCATCTGACGGTGTCTACTCAGCCTTTGCAATTTTCAAATACGGCCAATCATATCTTCTCGCAAGGTAGGACCAGTTTTGTAGACCAAATATTTTAGCCTACCCCATAAATTCTAAAACTACATTCAGGGGATCTGGCTGGCCATGGAAATAGGCTTGCTCGTCCACTCCACCTATTCGGGTAAGTGGTATCTAAAAATTTCTAACGTGGCGGGAAGAATGCCCGGAACATCTGTCATGTTGGTATGACATTATTTTTCTAATACTTAACGAAACGTCTTCTAATATGCTTGGTAAGTCATTGGTCAAACATTGGAGATACCGTTCACCGTTTAAATGACCGTTAAAAATATGCGGGCCAATAATTTTATTTCCCAGTACACCGCACCAAACATTTACACTCCACTAGTTTAGGTGGTCCACTTCTCTTAGTCAATGAGGATTATTTTCTGACTAATAATACATATTGCGCAGATTTACTCCACCGGTATTCGTAAAAGTTGCTGCGCTTGCCCACAAGATTCGAGAACTAAATTGAGGTTCTTCTTCCATCATATTTTTAAACCAATTGCAAAGATCTAAACTGCGGTCAAAATCAGTTTCCACCAGAGCTTGGTGGTAAGCGATATAGTTCGGATGTAAACCAAAATCACTTAAAATTTTATGGACTTCGTTTTACTAACCCTAAATCGTTCGATATCGTTTTTACACTTAAATGTGGATCCACTTCTACATAAGCAAGGACTAAGTGAATCTTCACTTCGGATTGGTCATCTCTATTTGAGGGTTTGGGATAAACATTTCCAGTTTGTCTAAGACGACTTGCCAAACGCTTAAACACGTTTTTGCTGTAATATTGCGTTTCAGGGTATTTTGTAGCATATTGCCTAACAGCAAAGCATGTGGTTCCAAAATATTGAAAATAAGCATATCGTACGCCTCTGCGGTATGACGTTTTTAAAAACAACCTAACAAAGCAACAAGAAAACAACTAAAATAAATTTATAACAACAAAAAAAGACAATAAGCAAAGAAAGAATTTTAAACGAAAAATGTTAAAAGTACCTAGATGTCAACAATTAACACTAATTAAATACATGTGTTATATTAGAGAAAGCCATTGTTTTTGCAAAGAATTCTAGATGAAAACGTTGCACTGCTGCCATTGCTTTTTCTTTATTTGCAGTTCACTATGTTTTTGGGAACCCCTTATTTATGTCAGTATGAGACATTAATAATACTCGTTTTAAACAAAATTCTAGATGAAAACGTTGCACTGCTGCCATTGCTTTTTCTTTATTTGCAGTTCACTATGTTTTTGGGAACCCCTTATTTATGTCAGTATGAGACATTAATAATACTCGTTTTAAACAAAATGAGCATTATCTTACTTTTTAGTGAAAAAAAAATATTTACCGTGTAGTTTTTAATTATATTCATTGGATTTGACCTCTATAAATTAATTCAAATGTGCCAGATGTTAGTGAAGTAATGTGAAGGTAGATGGTGCTACCGGCGACAACAAATGAATAGAAAATATTTACTCAAAACATATAAATAAACTTACACTTGCTTAACCCTTTGTTGCCCGACGGTACTTTTAAGTACCGGTGAATTTAAACCACTATAAATTGCCTATACTTCTCTTTTGTCCAGTTTCGCCTGACGGTACTGTGAGGTCTAATATTTAAGGTACTGGGCCGCGTTTTGCGCTTGCTCAGTGGCTTTCATTTTAATTCACAATTACCACTTGTTTGAGTCGATGCGCGTGTGATATACCGTGAGGATCAAAAGTTTGGAATAATGGATTTTTTCCTTTCCTGTCAGAAATATCAAAAAACTATTGGACACGTCAAATTGATTTTGATTATGGAAAACATTTTGCGATAGTTTTCAATGTTCCTACCCCCACCCCTTCTGCGCAGTGACGTCATCAAATGTGTTTTAATGAGAACACCCCACTTGCTTAACGACTTTTAATAGATTATATATTGTACCTTAAGTGCAGTTTTCAAGAGATATTAGTTTTTTAAAATAGAAAAACGAGAAAAACATCAAATAGCGTTGTCAACAAATAAACAAATTTTATTGCAAAAATAATGTTAAATTGTTTTTTCTTTTAGTAACAATACTTATACTACAATAATTAGCGTAAATCTTCAAATTGAAACCCACTTTCTTCTTGACAGTACACCAATCGCGCTTGAAACTCGGGAAAAACATTTTGCAAAGTTTCCGGTTGTATCGCATTCCTGTCTTATTCTCTCTTTCAAGTCTTCTATTGTATTTGGTACGAACTCGATCTCCATAACCTCGAATGATGAGAATCTCAATTCGTTGGGTCTCCGATAAGTGTCGAACCATTCAATTAACTTTAAGAGGTAATCAATAAATTAAACCTAGATTTAAACATTAACTTTTATTATTATTTTGAACACAATTTATCAATAACAATAACCAATACAGTAAAAAATTATTTAAAAACGTCAAAATGATAAAACGTTTCTATAGCATCAGAAACAAAAACTCGTTTATTTGTTGACAACGCTATTGTCTGTTTTTCTCGTTTTTCTATTTAAAAAAAATAATATCTCTTGAAATCTGCACTTAAAAGGTACAATGTGTATATTTGCTGAAATCATCGTTTTATAATCTATTAAAAGCCCTTAAGAAAGTGGGGTGTTCTCATTTAAAAAAAATTGATGACGTCACTGCGCAGAAGGGGTGGGGGTAGGAACATTGAAAACTATCGGAAAACGTTTTCCATTACCAAAATCAATTTGACGTGTCCAATAGTTTTTTGATATACCTAACAGGAAAGCATAAAATCCATTATTCCAAACTTTTGGTCCTCACGGTATGTGTAGTGCTTTAGCGATATTTGGATTCATTTTTTTTTTTCTAATTCGTAGTGGTAAGTAAAATTTTTATTTCTATAACATAAATTGTAATGTTGTCTATCTGATGACTTAGTACTTTTTGTCCTATGTTATTTTATTCGACGAATATTATGTTGTCTTTCAGACGCCGTAAAAGTACCGTCAGGAAATGTCTTTCACTGGAACACAGAATCCTAGTCAGAGCACTTCTGATGACAACAACATTTTGCAAAATATAGTGATTAAGCCTTCAGGCAGCTCTGATTACATAAATATACCATCATTTCCAAATGAATTCCAGAAATGTTTCACTCGAGCTGAGACTCCTAGTGAGGGCACTTCTGACGACAACAATACACCTGCTGTAAACATTTTACAAAATATAGTGATTCAGCCTTCTGGCATCCCTGATAACATAAATACACATATTAACATATCGCATAGATATCTAAGGTCTAGTGACAGAGACTTAGATGCAATTAATCGTAATCATAATCATAGAGAAGAACCAGATATCGAACTTCACAATACACCAAAGCCTACATGGCAGAAGAAAGAAGTGGGCACAGTATTACCAAATTTTAATGAAGCTGTAGGTCCCATTGAGGCATTGTTTGGAAACTGTGAAACAGCAACTGATATATTTCTAGAAGTTCTTGGTGAAGTCGTTGAACTTGTTACTTATCAGAGTAATCTGTATGCCGTCTAAAAAAACAAAACTCTCAATCTAACAGAAAAGGAACTGCTTGCATTTATCGGAATAAATTTTTTGATGAGTTATAATCAACTTCCAAATTTGAAACGTTACTGGAACGGAAGTCCTGACGCCGGCTTACCAATAATTACGAATATCATGTCTCGCAATAGGTTTGAGCAGATTTAGTCAAACTTACACTACAATAATTCAAAAACATCTAACGATAACAAGACAAACTGTATAAAGTACGGCCTGTAGTGGTAGCCCACAAGAAAAGGTGCTGACGAAAGAATGGTTCTTTTCAAAGGGCGTTCTTCGATCAAGCAATCCAATCCCATAAAACCAATAAAGCGTGGATACCAAATTTGGAATCTTGTGGATCAAAATGGCTATACAGCCAAACTTGAAGTTTATCAACGAAAAAATGAAGAACTGGAAGAGGAATTCCGTAGCTATGGTCTTGGAGAACGTGTTGTTTTATCTCTAACAAAAATGTACTGGGAAAAGAGACTATTTACTTCGATAACTACTTTACTTCGATTTCATTATTGGAAAAGCTTCGTGTAAATGACACCCTTGCATGTGGAACAATTCGTCAGAACAGAAAAGATATCCCAAAAAACTTGGCTGGAGACAAATCAATGAAACGCGGATATTACAATTACCGTTACTTCAACACCAATATAGGAATCTATAAATGGAAGGATAATCGGGTGGTTTATCTTGCAACAAACTTTCATGGGACTGAAGAAAGTAGTGTAAAGCGTACAGAGTATAACGGGGATAAACTAATTCGGACAAGTTATGGAATGAATCGCAAGGCCAAAAAATAGTCTTTTGGGGTTTTCTTGATATAGCCTCCGTAAATTCTTCCATAATATACCGCCAATCACGAGAAAAAATTAGTACATCAGAGTTTAGACGATCTATCTCTCTAAGATTGATGAATATGGGAACAGTTAAAGGAAAACGAAAGAGTGGACAGTCAAAAGCAGCACCAAAACGTCGCATCTATAATTACAGCGTGCCTGATGATATTCGCTCTTAGGCAATAAAGGGAGCCATTGGGTTATATATGATGAAAAAAGGGGTCGATGTGAGTATTGCAGTCCCTGTGCTATTCAGTCTCGTCCGCATAATAAATGCAGTGCATGTGGTACATATTTATGTTCCAATGAGAAAAAATATTGTTTTCTACACTATCACGATGTTAATTATTAATAAAAAGTATTATTACGTGATTATACAAAAATGTTATTCTAATTATTTACATACGGTATCTCCCCTCATTTCACACATTGACCCTGTGAACAATTCTGAAGGTACAAAATTTTGAAAATTTTAATTGGTCACTGCAAAAATTTAAAGTTCTAGTAAGATACGTAAGAAAAAGGGAAAATAAAGAAAAGTGAGAAAAAATCACTTTTAGTAAGGTTGGGCAACAAAGGGTTACTTAAAACGAAAGTAAAAAGCAAAATTATATTAAATATCAATACTTATTTATGGCTGAAAACGTTGTTTGTGATGAACCTACGAAAATTATAAAATTGTATTTATTGAAGTAATGACATCCCATGAACGTCATTCACTCGAAGTTGGTGTTTAGTTAAGGTCAAATTACTCTTTGTACAGTTGTGATGGAGACACCGAGGAATCCCAAAATCATCTACTTTGGTACGAAATACTGTCACAATATAGCGTCTTATTTAGGTGGTTTGAGAAAAAAATATTTGTCACGTCAAAGATGGTTAAATTTAAAGCCAATAAATTGAAAAAGTAGAGATTTTATTAATTTTTACATTCTTTTGTCCAAAAACCGGATTATTTTATTAGTTATGAGAAATTTAAAACCCGATAACCATAGGTAATAAAATAACTTTTTAATTAATAAAGATATTAAAAATACTTTTTTACCAGTGTTTTACAAATTTAAGGCATTTTCTGGCTATGATAAAATAATGGTGTGGTTCTATTTAAAACTTTCGAGAAAAATCGAAAAAAGGCCCTCAGCGATGGCTTTAAAAGCAAAATATAATTTTTTACATTATTATGCTTCTTAAAAAAACTTTTTTTTGCCAAATAATTATTTTATAAATTTCGATTTGATGAAACTAAAATTATAGCGTAATTAATCAGTTGACTTTCCCCTCTCTTCCCACCCTTATTTTGCGGCTTAGACCGTAAAGTGTATGACGAACTTTAAATTAATAATGTTTGTCTTATACACTAATCACTAGCCACCTAGCGGTAGAGGCACGGACTTCACAATAATTTCCAGCTGTTTCTCTTGGCCACTTTGATCATAAAAAAATTTTCCGAGATACCGCCGGAGACCAGCAATAGGGGGGGCACCCTGTATGTAAAATAATAATTTTTACAACCGATCGTGTTTTCATGCACTATTTACGTCACAAGATATCTTCCAAATATGTTAAAATTGAATTTTTAACATTCACACTTAACATGAGCTTTATAATAATTAATTCAAAGTAACCTATTTTTACAAAATTACATCTCAATTCTACAATTGTTAACAAAAACAAGTGCAAACTTGCAGGCTTTTATAGACTGTCTTCACACTATTATACCTACGCTGGTTATTCAATCATCAGAAAAATTGCAATCTATTGTGAACGTATTGTAAGGGTAAACAAAGACTTAGAATTTCCTTTACCTGCCTTGTACAATTGTTTAGAAGTAGGTTAGTGGCAGTAAACCCTAGTTATGATGTTTCCCTGGATACGTTCATTTAATATCAAGTAATAAAACGCAATCTGGCAACATTGTGCTTGTAAACATCTAAAACATAACCTTAAACTTTTCAAGTGATACAATATAATCTTTATGTTAACGTGATCTATTATAATACTGACGCAGATAATACTATTTAATTACCTTTTGGTATGATAACGAAGAGAATGTCAAAGTCCGGTTTTACGATTATTTACTAATAAATTGTGAAAGGCAGACTCGTTATAATAAGTAACAAAAGAAGCTTTCAATTTTCATGTTATTCCGTTGCGGACATATTTATAGCATGTTTACTACTTGAAGAATAAATACATATTTACCCTCGAGCTGCAACGGCAAGTCGGCAACACCGATTAACACACAAACCATCTGTCGTTTCGTCTCGAAAGGAGGGTTGATTAATCCACATTTATAAATAATTCACTAATTAACAATTTAAATTAAAAGATACTATAAATAAATTCACGCACGTATAGAAAGGAGCGAAAGAAAACTTGTAAAACGAGTTGCCTTCTTTAACTGCACCATTATTATTATTTTCAACCTGTGTGAACCAAACTGCAAATACTCGCCACCCTCCCGCTTTTATTACACTGAAGTGCATTCGGTTATCTTCGTCCCTTAATTCAGAAACCCCACTTAACTTTATTTACTGGTTCTAGTAATTATCGATGCGTGTTAGTGTAAAAATTCTTAAGATTTTCATTGTTTTTCTTTTTTAACAGCTGCTGCCGGTAGGGTTAATAAAGAATGAGATGAATAATTAAATAAATTTTATTAACTACTTAAAGTAACAAGGACTAAAATAGTGATTTATAAACTTCTACTCTATTTACATAAAAATTTTATACACTCATTTTATAAACAATAATAAACTCAAGATCAAAAGAAGTCACGAATGCAATTTGCATTTAAGACTTTTATCACAAAGTTTATTACGTACTTTATACGTTGAGCTAATTAATTATTAATATAATTAATAAATCAAAACAAATTTTACTTATATCAATTTATTTGTATTTATTGAGCAACCGGTTGCGATAGTAAATATCATTAAGTAATTAATTAATTGTTATACTTTATTGAAATACAAAATCTAATCAGTTTGGGTAATCGTCTATTTTATTTGTTGGAAAGTGGATAAACATAAACTAGAAGGAGCTGGGGTTGACGTATTGAGTACGTGCTCTCTAAACATAATACTCGCAATTGAACGTGGTTACGCGAATCAACACATAATCAGTTTGTTTTAATATAACAACATTATTATAATTTTATGCTTCCAATGAGTTTAACACTTTTTATGGTTCTAAACAAACAGGCACCTTAAGTGCACTTGAATATTGTATAAATTTTTTAGATAGGAAACTACATGAGGTTGGTTTCTTTATCCGAAATACAAATTTTATGGAAACTACTGAAGGTATAGAGGGTACCAAAACATAGTAAATATTTTAAATCAGCTACATTGTTCTTGATTACAAAAACCAACGATCCCAAAGATGCATTACTCTGTGTTCGATATTTACCTAATGTAATTTGAACATATGCATAACTAGACGCTAATTATACGCTAATTGCGCTGTTCAAATTAAATTTTGCGCCTAAGTTTAAATATAAATTCTATAAACACGGCTAATCTCACGGAGCCGCAAAACTTTTCATAAACCATTTTTTTTCTTATGCAACAATTAGACACCAATTAGGGGCTATTTTGCGATGATAAAACAACATTTTGCACACTTATAGAAAAAAAGTTTTGTTATATTATGTTACATTGACACGGATAACTTCACAGCCGTGGGTTTGCGCACAAATAATTTTTTTCTTCCGTAGTAATTAAGCGCCAATTACGCGCCGTTTTGCACCGCTAAAATAAAATTTTACACTCTCATGGGAAATAAAATATTACAAAAATTACATCATAGCCTTATGAATAAATTAATCGTTTTTTGCGCGATAATTATACCCTACCCCTATTTTGCACAGTTTTGCGCCAAAGGTTTGCATCCTTACAGATAAAAATTAGATCAACACAGCTAAATTCCCAGCCGTGGACTTCTACTTAAATACATTTCTGCTTCTGCTGTAATTAAGTGCGAATTATGCTCCGCTACAATAAAATTTTGCGTTCCTATAGGAAATAAGTTATTGAAAAAATTACATCCACAAGACAACTCCATAGATGATTAATCATGCGCCGTTTATGCCGTTAAAGTTAAACCTTACGCTTCTATAAAAAATAAGTTATTAAAACAAGTACATCAACCAGGCTGTAACTTCATAGTCTTACAAATAAATTAATTTTTTTTCTTGCGCAATAATTAGGCACATAATATGCGCCGTTTTTCACAGTTAAAGTTAAATTTTCGGCCCCTATAGGAAACAAATTACTGTAAAAATTAGAACGACACGGCTAAATTCACTATGGTACGAAATTTTGCGCTCCTATAGGAAATTATTAAAAAACAAGGCAAGACTAACGTTAATAGCCCACTAAATAAACTAATCTTTTCTTGCGTGATTAAGCACCTATTATGGGCCGTTAAAGTTAATTTTTGTGCCTCTATAGGAACAAGTTACAGCTAAATAGCTAACTTGACAACTGCATAAATCAATTTTTTCATATGTAGTAATTAGGTGTTAATTACCTGCTGCATTGCGCCGCTAAAATAGAATTTTGCACACCCACGAAAATAAGTTATTGCAAAAATTACATCGGAAAAGCTAACTTCCTAGCTTTATCAATAAATTCATATTTTCTTGCGCAATAATTAGGCACCTATTATGCGCCATTTTACGCCGTAAATTGAAATTTGGTATAAGAAACAAGTCATTGTAAAAATTACTTCACAGCCGTAGACTTCTGCATAATCAATTTTTTGCGCAGTAATTAAGCACCAATTATATGCTGTTTTACGCCGCTAAGATAAAATTTTGCGCTCCTTTTGAAAACAATTATTGTCAAAAAGTACATCGGCACAGCTAACTTCAAAGCCTTGAATTGCTGCATAAATCAATTTTTTATGCAGTAATTAGGCGATTATGAAGCACCTGTAACATCATTAAAATAAAATGTTGCTTCCTACAACAAATAATTTAGTGCGAAAATTATATCGAGAGGGCGGACTTTACAGTCGTGAACATATATAAAAAATTTCTTTCCTAGCACGTCAATTAGATACTAATTATGGGTCGTTTTGCGTTGTACTGCGTATAATTGGTGTCCAAGTTCTGAATTGTATTGGATAAAAAACCTTATAAATTGAAAACGTAGATTTATGAACGAATAAGTTCAAAAGTGAATATGTAATTAAAAATTATTATTAATTTTATGAAATACATAAATATAAAATTTACCTCGAGTAAGATTTGAACCTACATCATGTACTTTGCTAGAGTACCGCTCTAACCAACTGAGCTATCGAGACACAAGCCCTAATCGATGTAAATTTTGTCTTTATGTATGTAGAACTGATGTAAATTCTAAATATTACAATAAAATTACTTATCGTACATCACACATACCAAAGCAATTTTTTTTACATATTTACTTTTGAACTTATTCGTTCGTAACAAAACTTTTTTAATAATTTAAAATTAGTCACGTTGTTTTAATATAGGTATATGTGAATCCTTGCGATATTGGAGGCTCGCATTCCATTAATATAAGTAATTTGACTGTAATCTCATTATACTTAAAATTTACATTAGTTCTACATACATAAAGACAAAGTTTACATCGATTGGGACTTGTATCTCGATAGCACAGTTGGTTAGAACGGTACTCTAGCAAAGTACATTTCATAGGTTCAAATCCTACTCGAGGTAACCTCTTTATTTATGTATCTAATAAAATTAATAATAATTTTTAATTACATATTTACTTTTGAACTTATTCGTTCATAACAAAACTTATAATAAGTAATTTAATATGAGTCAAGTTGTTTTGGTATGTTTGGTATATTGCAGGCTCTTATTCTATTAATATAAGCAATTTGACTGTAATCTCATATTTAGAATTTATATCAGTTCCACATACATAAAGACAAAATTTACATTGCTTGCGGATTGTATCTCGATAGCTCAGTTGGTTAGAGCAAAGTACATGTCGTAGGTTTACCTACTCGAGGTGAACTTTTTATTTGTGTATTTACTAAATTAATAATAATTTTTAATTAGATAACTTTAAAGTTAGATAAGAATTTATATATTGCAATATTTTATAAGTAATTTATAACGATAATCATGTTTAAAGGAGAGTGAATACACGAATTGGGGTTTAGTTAGGATTATGATTAGTCAAAATAATGTAAAATCCAATTAAGATAATACTAAAAAAACTTGAGTATCACATAATGTAAGAAAATGGGTTAAATATAATTAAATACAAATATATCTATAATGTAAGCGCAAAATTTTATTTTAACGGCGCATAATTTGCGCCTAATTATAGTAGAAGAAATAATTTATTTATGCAGAAGATAACGAATGTGTGAAGTTGGCCGTATCGATATAATTTTTACAATATAACTAGTTTCTTGTAGAGTAGGGGCGCAAAATTTTGTTTTAACGATGCAAAACAGCGCATAGTTAGCGCTTAATTAATGCATAAAAAATTGATATATACAGTAGTTCACAGCCATGAAGTTGACCGTGCTGATGTAATTCTTCTAATAACTTATTTCCTAAGGAGGAGCAAAATTTAATTTTGTCGGAGAGAAACGGCACATAATTGGCGTTTAATTCCTACACAAAGAAATGATTTATGCAGAAGTCCACGGCTAAGCCGTGTTATTTCCAACGAAAAATTTCGTATGATAGATGCATAATTATCGCACAAGAAACGGTTACTTTATTCATAAGGCTACCAAGTTCGCCTTCTCAATGTAATTTTTGCAATAACTATTCCCTATAGAAACCAAACTAGCGGCGCAAAACGGCACATTGAGACTTAATTACTGTAAAAGAAAACATTCATTTATGCAGAACTCTACGACTGAAAAGTTAGTCGTGCCAATGTATTTTTACAATTACTGCTTTCCTATAAGGGCGCAAAATTTTATTTTAAAGCAAAAAATAGAATAGAATAATAGACATACTCAACTCGGTAACAAAAAAGTATCCTTATCCTTTCCCATTTATCAACAATATATTGGATAGACTTACAGACGGTCATTATCTATCTTTTATAGATTTAAAGCAATGCTATTAAGTACCCTTTAATCCAAATTCATACGAATAAACAGGTTTTACAGTACCTTGGCGAGAGCTACAACAAAGACATTTTTGGCCAACTGCTCGGTGAAAATATTTTTCGTTATTTACATGGCATTAGTTTCCAGTACATTTGACGAATACGTAAATGAAGTTTATTCTAAACTTAAACACGCTAATTTTACCATTAATGTAGAAAATTCAAATTTTGCAGCCCTAGTCTCATATATTGAGCGTTTATTATGGATAAAAATGTGTTGCAAACGGACCCTGCCAAACTACAAACGATTTTGAAATTTCCAAAACCAGCTTGTGTAATACAAATTAAAAGGTTGGGTATGTTCGGATGATATAGACAATTTATTCAAGGTTTCGCCAACACTGCTCGTACAATTTCAGATCTCGCCGAAGGCTAGAAAAATCTAACAAAATTTAGCCGAAGAGTCCTTCGAACGGTTAAAACATTATTGTCCACTGCACATATGTTCAAGTCCACATTTTAACGAGCCTTTATAACTATAATGTGATACCTCAGTATACGGTGTAAGTTGAGTGGTTATCCATGAGAAGAGCATGAGGAACATACTATTTCCTGCGCCTCTCGTACACTAAATAAAGCTAAGTGCAACTACTCTGTCACGTAACACGAGTATTTAGCAGTACTTTTTGGTATTCAGAAATTTCTAGGACTCATAGAAGATACATACTTCTTCATAGAACGTATTAGATCAAAATAAAAAATAAAAGCGTTGTTCCGAACAAATAAGAAAAAAGTCACCTAATTAATCACTTCAAATTAATTTCGCGATATATAATATGCAGCTAACAAATAGTCTCTTAGTCTTTTTTTAAATAGGCTGCTGCTAGGCGCACATTTATATTCTACATAAGACAGGTGGGGGAAGGAGTGAGAGAGAAAACCAAGTTATCGGTACAGACAGGGCGTACGTTAAAAAGTGCCCTTCTTGGATGAACTGCTCCGTTTCTCATTTTCGGCTGAACCGTTCCGTGTTATGCGGCTTATTACGGACATATTAAATATTTAAAAGACTAAAATTTAATGCTGGACAATTTTGTGAAGTAGTACAACAGATAAAGTTAGCTTATCAAAAAAATGCATATCGTTATAATTTTAATTAAAATTTAATAAAAGTCAAAATCTTGCGCCCAAATACACTAGAGTCATGTTACAGCTGTGACTGGTCCGGTCACTTATCAATTTGTTAACACAGAAAACAACTCAGTAGGATTTCGGCACGTTAAACATTTGAAACCGTTCTATAATGATAACAGTATAGAGTAAACACTAAATGAATGCGATTGTATTTATTAGTTGTACAACGCCAAAACTTAATTGACATGTATTTAGTGTTTGAGTGATAGTAGAGTAAGTTTGGACTTTCACTGCGCTTCAGATCTTGTTTAGGGGGTGTGTAACGAGCTATTCTCATTTAGCAAACCTCGATACTATTGTTCGCAGATATTGTAGGTAGCATTTGTATTTTTTATTAAACAGAAAACATTGACTGTATTATTTAAAAAAACTAACACAAGTAAACATTAATGTTGAAATCTGTGGCTTCTGGCAGATTCGTTAATTTTTAATTTCCAGGATACCTAACTAAAATCATTTAATTTCAATTTATTTGTTGTATTGGTATATAACGTGACAAATAATAATATCTACAGTTCATCGCTTCATGTTTTGAAGGAAGCTATGGGAAAACGGCTGAATGCCTACTATTTCACAATACCTCGAACTGAGACTGTGTGCTTCAGATTTTCGAAAAAGATAAGACGTTCTGATTTTGACCTCTATCTCGATTCTATTTTTGAAATGATTGATTTCTTTTTACTATGTTTGTTTGCGTGCGTGCGTGCGTGGTTAGGAACAACATATTATAAGTAAATTAATGTTTAAACCATTAAATAACATTGAAATTGTAAAAGTTGATTATGAAATAAATAACATATTTCAAGTAAAGTGTAGAATAAATTATCAATAAGATTCTTTTCGTAATATTAAGTTTTAATCCTTTCGTGGAATTTTACAATTGATGGTAAATTGCGTATTAAATTTTCTAAATTGTACGCAAAATTAAAAGAAACAACCTTAGAATTATTATATAAAGATTAAATAAGACCTAGAGATAACGTAGAATAAGTATTTCAATACAAAACTTAATATTTAATAAGTTATTTAAATAGCTTTACATACGTCAATCTATGGCTGCCGCCAACGAAATCGATTTTCGTTTAACCTTTGGATGCTAGGAATACTTAATCAATTCTGTACTAATTAAAGTGAATGTCGAGTAAGTTATTAGACAGTGAGAAAAACAATAGAAATTACCGAAATCCTTATTTTAACTAGTAATTTTTGTATTTCTTTAATAGCATTTGTTGTTAAAGGTGGAAAAATCGATATTTTTAAAAACCTGTCCTACACAGCTTGAATAAGGATGAAATAAAGATTGTATTTTGCTTCGTCCCTTGTAAACAATTTTACTGGGTATTTCAAATTATGGAGCGAGAAAATTGCATGCATATTTAAAAATGTGAATGAAACTTGTTTAAAGAATTTTAGGGCAAAGGGTGAGTTAGTTGCCAGTTTGTTTTGATCTGCGCTTCTTGAGCATATAAGTAAGCTAATTGACAAATATTAAATTAAGAGTATTGCAAACGTGATAATGAATACATAGCTACGTCAGAATTATTATTAATGGTTGAAAATGAAATGTTTTAGCAATTTAACCGAGACGGGTGTTGAGCAGGCATACACGGTGTGAAGCTAAGGCGAGATAACATTGTCCCTTTTGGCAGGCACGCCATCGTTTTCGAAACGGAAGTATATGCGATTCTTCAATGTGCGCGGGAAAATAATAAAAGGCCTAGAGAGGAAGGCGTATCTATATCTTATCTGACAGCCAGGTGGCCCTAAAATCAGTATCAACCTTTATGGCCTCATCTAAACTGATCTGGGAATGTTACGAAGAACTCAACGGCCTTGCAGAGAGGAACGGGGTAACTCTTCTATAGGACCTTGGCCATTGTGAGATCGAACGAAACGAAAAGGTAGATAACTCGCAAGACAGAGATGAGCGCGCCCCTTTTATGGCCCCGAACCTGCAGTGGGAGTAACAAGAAACCCAATCCGTAGCTATATAAGCGAATGGATTCGCGAGCAACATTAAGCATAATGGATAAACATACCAAGGCTAACACATAGCAAGGCATACATAAACGGACCTTGCGTAAAAAGAACCGCATAACTGTTCACGCTAAGTCGGGCATCGCTTAGGATCCTTACCGGCCTCCTGAGAGGACATGCGCCTGTTAAAGAGCATTTAAGGAAGATCAAGAAATGTAATGGAGACCCCACATGTAGATTTGAGGTGAGGAACCAGAAACAGATACACACGTGTAACTGTGACTCACTGGCAGCTAAAAGACAGCGGATTTTCTGGTACTCAAAAATAGAACCGGAAGACTAAAACACATTCCGCGAGTGACTTGTGCGCTCTGCTACAGAGCACTAAGATCACGGACAGGGTGTAACAAACCACTAGGGAGAACACATTAAGCCATATTGGCTGCAGAGTCTCTGGAACCAGCTAGGTAGAAGGATCTAAATTACAGTGAGCGCAAGTAAAGTTACGTGGTTTATAATCACCTAATGTGAATTTGGGTTCCATTTCATCAACAAAAGAATGAAAAGCTAAGTTACAATCCTTTTAAAGTGCAATATGTCTAAGTATATAAATAATATATATTGCAAAGTGACTTTATACTGCAAAAAACTTTCGCGAAATAATATAATCCGACTTCGTGAAGAAGTAGAAATGCCAAACAAAGCATTGACTACTATAAGTGTACATATTAAGATAATGGATACACAATTGGCCCACCTCAAAGAGAATTAAGCAGGTAACGTTCAAGTGAACTCTACCAGAGTCGTCGTGGGATTGTGGACACATAGCTTAATGAGGTATCAAGTTTTCACCGAATTTTAAGCATTGTTAGTGTATTTGCGTGGCTGAATTACTCAGTTCGTACACTTTACATAATTCATAACATCGTAACGGTTTATTTATATTCAGTCACTATTACTTATTTCTGGTTTATTTTTAATTTAGTTATAGTAGTTAGTTCTATAGTTTTTTGAGAAGTAACACCATCTACTTTTACACTGTTTCGTAAGTTTGAGATCATTTCAATTAAGTCAAATTCTATTTCTGAAAATGTAGATAAATATTTGGCTATTTCTCAGTACAATCTCTTGCGAGCCATTGACCTTAAGAGAGAGTAACAATTTCAGTATACTTTTGTAAATGTTAAGATTAGGAAATTTATACTTCAAGTTAAAGATTTCCAGATACAATCACAATTGAAAAAAATTCTACCGTAATTAAATACCATTATATTTATTTTCATTTATTTAACTTAATTGAGGATTTAAAAGTTTAATCATTGTAATTAAGAATTTTTTTATTTAACTGCAGATTATTAGATTCGCTTTAAATAAAGAGAGTAAATATTTTATGCGAGTTGAACGAAGGCTCATTAAATATAAGGAATTTGACAATTAAGCTTGAGTAAGCATATGTGTTTAATACATTACATTCGCAAACTCAAAATTGATATTCAGTTATTCAAGTTAGTGTTTCTCATTTTCACTTATATCATGACCAGTAAGCGTATTTTTAAATGCTGCAAGTAAGTTCAAGTGAAATATTTTACAAACGTTATTGAAGTGACGTGATTACTGTGTAAGCTTTTTCTCGCACTCTGCGATCGTGCGGAAGCTAACATCTGACTCCAGATTTACTCCTGAATAAACATTCTGCCGGTTTTGATCTAATATTTGCTAAGGGAAGAGTAAAAAAAATATTTCAGCTCTTCAACAACTTACTAAACCTGCGACCTTCTGATTTGAGACTAGTTGGTAATTAACTTTTATCGCGCGAACAAGTCCAGTAACAATACATAATGCAAACAATTTAATAAATTATTTCGCGAAACGAACAAACCTGTTACGAGAGGAAACGCTTCTTCAGCCCCATTGAGGATGTTAACCGTGGATACATGGTGTAATTCATCTGATGCACATAGCACAAGCGACATGAAAATTTTGAATTGTTCCAGCAGGCGAAACCCAATGTTCTCAACAGTATCAAACCTAATACATATACACTTAGTTCAGTTCTTGAATAACTACATCTGTGATCTCCTGATTTGAGATAAGTCGGCAATTCGCTTTTAATGCGCGAAAAATCCACCAATAATACATAACGCAACCAATTTAATAATATTATTTCGGGAATCAAACAAACTCTTCTTCAACACCAATGAGGATGCCAAATCTGGACACAAGGTACAACTCACCTGACATTGTATTAGTGACATGCAAGTTTTCGAATTGTTTGAGAAGAAGAGGCCCAAAAGTTCTCAACAGTATCAAACCTGTATAAACACAACGAACTGATGAAGGCGCGTTAGTTTAGATATAAATGTAATTTATAGTATAGAACTGGAATTAGAAATAAATATATTCTGAGCTTTCTTGTTGGTAATAATGAATTGACTTGCATTAACTCTAAAGAATTAAGGATAAGTTACGACGGATCTGAAGTAACAAGGTTAATGTTCTAAAACTGAAACGCATATAATGTAATTGTATAATGTACAACCTTTTTTAAAATATCCTATTTAACGCTACCATTTAAATTTGCTCTACTCAGTATTTTATTTGAAATTCTGAAATTAGTTTATTTAAATACAGTTATTCTTATAGTTACTATACAGGGTCTGGCAACAAGTGCGCCTTCTTCTATATCTTCCGTTTTAGATAAGCTAGATTAATAAAATTTGGAATGCAGTTATAGTTTAGTTGTGTGCATATTTTAAAATTATTCATGCGAATACAGGTTGTTTATTTAAAGAGGACCAAATTATTATAAAAAAATTTAAATGGAACACCCTGTATATTATTACTTTTTTGAATTCTACACATTGTTCCTAACAAATTCGCAATATATTTCCCTATCCCTAAATATACCCGTTTTTACTCCAAACATGAACGTGTTAAACCTTCTACAAATGAAGATAGTGAATTGAGGGTTCTTCTCGCCATCGAAGAGGATCATCACAGAAGCCAAAAGGACATAAGTGAAATAGTTGGTATAAGTGAGAGATCAGTAGGCCGTCTTTTAAAGAAGAATCGCTTACATCCCTATCATATTCAGTTACACCAAGAATTGTGCGATGCTGACTTCGATCATCGAGTAAGATTTTGTAACTGGGCCAGAGAAAAATTACTCAAAACCCAAATTTTTTTTATAATATTTTATGGACAGACGAATCAACATTTCATAAGAATGGATTTGTTAATACACATAATTTTGATTATTATTCCTCAGAAAATCCACATTTATTAAGACAAGTTGATAATCAACTTAAGTGGTCTTTAAGTGTCTGGGGTGCCATCGTTGGGGATTATGTCATCGGTCCATTATTTTTTGATGGACACTTGAATGGTACCTTAACTTTTTGCGTAACAATTTACGGGGTTTATTAGAAAATATTACTCTTGATATTAGAGCCACAATGTGGTATCAACATGATTGCGCTCCTGCTCACTACTCTGCAGATGTAAGAGATTATCTCAATAGAGTCTTTCCAAATAAATCGATTGGGCGAAATGGACCTGTGAGGTGGCCAGCTAGGTCCCCTGATCTGACAAGAATAGATTTCTTTTTATGGGGATACATAAAAAGTATTGTCTGTAGGGAACCACCAACCACTGCCGAAGATATGCGTAATCGTATAACAGGCTTTTCATAGCATTACTCCTGAGTTGTTGCGTAGAGTTGAACAATCTTTTATTAGTGTGTATTAGTTCTGTTGCGTTTTTTAATTTGCAACACAATTATTTTTCACTGTTTTTTTTTCTATTTATACGAGGCCATGGATTAAAAAAAAATTTCCAATAATATTATACATTTTGAAAAATTGAAAATAATTCGGAAACGGCTATATTTAGGGATAGGGAATTGTATATCGAATAGATAAGGGTTAATATGTAGAAACCAAAAACGGAATAATATACAGGGTGTTCTATTTGAAAAAGTAAACTTTTACTAGTTGGAATAATGTCTGATTAGCAAGTCAATTGTAAACACCCTGTATGCAATTATGACATTTTCTTTGCATTATAAGAAATCTCTATCTGTGTACTTGTTCTGATATAAATTAGATAACTTTTGATTTTCAACGGTTAAGGAGGTACATTTTCAAAGCGAACTCTGTAATTTCAACTTTTTTTTAGACAAATCGAAATAACTCAAAAATGGCTATATTTAGGGATATTGCGAATTTGTTAAGAACAATGTGTAGAATTCAAAAAAGTAATAATATACAGGGTGTTCCATTTAAATTTTTTTTATTATAGTTTGGTCATCTTTAAATAAGGAACCTGTATACACGTGAATAATTTTAAAATAGAAGATATAGAAGAAGGCGCTCTTGTTGCCGGACCCTGTATACATACAGCTTGTCTCAGAGTAACCGTCTTATTTTTTTTTTAGTTACACTATGGGTACCACTTTCAAAATATTTAGCAGTAATAAGTTTCAGGACATTCTCTACACGATGGTGATATCAGATTTTCAATTGGACGAATTATTTCAAAATCGCTTTTTTTTTAAATGGAATGCAATGATTTTTTTTTATTATTGAGATCCTAAAAACACTCTCTTTAACGATAGTTTTTCGTTTTTCTTAAAAATTCATTTCTTTCCCTATCAAAAAGCAAACTAACAGTTTAATCTAGTAGCGCACGAATGTTTTACACTCGATGTTATCTTTGTCCAAATATCAAGTAGCGGTAGACACAAAAGAAACAATTAAATTTTAATTTAGTATTCAAATGTCGCCAATGCAATTTAGTTGTCAGCGCTGGTTAATAACAATTGTACTACTAAAGATTATAATTGTTAATTTAAAATTAATTGATACATTTTTAAAATGCCGATACGAGAGACGAGTTAATTGATATGCTCCTAATATTTGGAAAACAGATGAAGATCCTTATGAAGCAGCCAGATTGTACAGAAATAAACATCCAAACAGAAGGAACCCCTGAACATCGAACATTTACTAAATTATTAGAGAAAATGCTGAAACGGAAACTGTGGATTATAAGAAAGCGGTACATGAAAACCCACCTGCTTGCAATGACGACAACGAAAACCAGGTAATGCTACACATTATTGCGAATCCCCAAGCCAGTACTAGGGAGATTGCAAATTCGGTTGGAATATCGCATAGTTCGGTCTGGATGATAATGAAAAAAAAAATAAATTTCACCCATTCAAAATTATTCTTCACCAAGAATTATCCGAAAATGATCGGTTAAGAATTAATTTTGCACAATGGGGTTTGCAACAGATAGGACAAAATAGAAACCTTTTCAACAACGTTTTATTTTCGGACGAAGCAAGTTTTCGAAATGATGCTGTTGTTGTAAGACATAACATGCATTATTATGATAATGTAAATCCACACTGGACCCGTGAGCGACGTTGTCAACATCGATGGAGTTTAAACGTGTGGTGTGGAATTATAGGACAGCACATTGTTGGGCCAATATTTATTAACAGACCAACTGGAGATAATTACCTCAATTTATTAGAAAATGAAATTCACAATCATCTAAATGAACTCCCACAAAATATCAGAAACAATTTGTGGTGGCAACAAGATGGTGATGCAGCACATTATGCCCTTCCAGTTAGGGAGTTTTTAAACACTCGATACGAGAACCGTTGGATTGTTCGTGGAGGACCAGTTGGTTGGCCACCTAGGTCACCTGATATGTCACCATTTTTCTCTCTGGGGGTATGTAAAATCCCAGGTGTACATCGTTACAACTATTGAAAATATGCAAGAGAGAATTCGTACTTGCATAAACGACATTTCTCCGGAAATTATCCTTCGATCTATTGGCTCCGTTGGACGACGTGAAAAAGATGGAAAACATTTCGAGCTATTTTTGTAAATATCTAATTTTTATTTGATGTAAATTTTTAATTTTGAGTTTCAAAAAGTACATGTTTGTTACAAAATAAGGTTTAATTGTTTCTTTTGTGTCTACCGCTACTTGACATTTAGACAAAAATAACATCGAGTGTAAAACATTCATGCGCTACTAGATTAAAATGTTAGTTTGTTTTTTGATAGGGAAAGAAATGAATTTTTAAGAAAAACAAAATACTATCGTAAAAAGAATGGTTATGGAATCTCAATAATAGAAAAAAATTATTGCATTCCATTAAAAAAAAGTCGCCATTTTGAAAGAATTCGTCCAATTGAAAATCTGATATCACCATCGTGTAAAGAATGTCCTGAAACATATTACTGCCAAATATTTTGAAAGTAGTACTCATAGTGTGGCTAAAAAAAATAAGGCGCTTACTCTGAAACAGGCTGAATAATGAAGCGGGATTTACATTTTTCACTACTAATATAGAAACGGTCAAACGGACTAGTTTTTAGCATCGTTAAGTAATATACTTTAAAAGGATTTTACAAAAGTACTGAAAAGTTAATTACGTTAGTAAAAAATTCTATACTTATAGAGTATGAAAACAGGATATGAACATCACTATAGAAAAGTTTTAAATAGCGTTGCTTTCTAGATTAGCAAATGCACCTTTACAAGTTAACTGTTTTTAATTCGGCATTAAAACAACTTCTCCATCCGTATTCACCTTTTCAATTTTAATTTTTTTAAAACATAATATACGTGCAAATGTTTTTAAAGCTGTACCACTCTATGTTATGATTTTATGATGTTTGCATAATTATTTCTGTTAGTTTTTAGTTAGTGTAAACGGTAAAGTCTATTTCATACATCCGTGGAGTAATACATCATAATTTTTGTCAGTAGGTCAGAAACACTGAATTTTTTATTCAGTTTGAGTTTATGGACGATTTTGAGGATTTGGAAACGCGATATTAATTATCTTATTTACTTCCATCCTGAGGTCTTCACCGACCTACATCTTATTATGTCCGATCATTCCGATTACTACTATCCTGCCCTCATTCCCGACTTCTATTCCGAGCTGTTATTTCTACTAGCCGACCCATTTCGAGGTAAGTTATACATTTTTCGATCATACTCACTAGACCAGTTTTCCGTTGAAATGTTTCTTTTCTGCGCTGGATAGATTATTAATCGATTCCGTCTGCAAAATGTCACTACACCTGTACACTAAAAACTTATTCGGGCGTATGCCCAGCGTAAACAAACATCAAGTTACATATTTAGAATGACAAAATAAAATTGGAGTATTTTCCTGCTTTACCACTAATTATTAAATTCACAATAAAACCAAACCGGTAGGACCCAGTGCCAGTCGCGGGAGTCGTGTAATCTGCCTGACTCGACTCAGGTAGTAGATACGTTAAGGACCCGTCCTGGTGTTACTTTTTGTTGATTTGGTGTGATTTAGTTTAAATATGAAGTAATTTAAGCATATTATTTAGAATTGTAATTATAGGTAATAAACTGTGAGTGTGTTAAGATCTGGTAGTTGCCATAAATTATTCAACGGTTCACACACCCTTCTCTGGTAAAAATATCGCCGGGCAAAGCAAATAACTAATAAAATAATAATAAAAGTAAGACCGCTCTTACGTTAGAAGCAGTTTACACACTAATTAATACTTTTTTTAATGGTCCACATCAAGAATAATAAATAAATAATTTTATTCCCCCTATGGCAATTAGAAAACCGCCGAGAAGATTTTCGGCGACAGAGTTCCCCGCTATCTACAGACCGCCCCCGAAAAAACAACCGACGATGTTTACGTCACACCCGTAGGTTCAGAAGGCCCCCCTTTGAATTTGTATAATATTGTAATTTTCACTGCCGACACGCCAAACAGCCTACCATCACCAGCACCAATGCGACAACAGAAGAGAACAAAGAAAGCGCCGCTGTCAGACGTCGCTCCGTTAGTGAAGGTCCCACTAAGGGTTACGACGAGGGCAACTTAAAGACGCAGATGAAGCCGAACAAGACGCCGAAAGTTCGCCCGTCTACGCTGCCGCCCACCGACCTCTTCCAGCCACTAGAAAAGTTCACGAACAGTATTGTAGTCAAGTTAATCGACGAAGGAATGGGCATACAACCTGTCCCACTGTAGGACCGAGACTGGTGAGGTATAAGGATAGGTGTGGCACTCTCCACACCTATCAGGCAAAGAGCGAGCGCTTTGCTCAGGTAGTGATACCTGGTGTACCCGTAAACTTTCCAAGGTCGACGTTAGCTCAGAGCTGACACTAGAAAGTAATAGCTATTTCTTGTTTCGGAATGGAACAGCGAGGACGCTCGATCCCCGTTGTGATAGAGCTACCAATAAAAGAGGACATCAAGTAGGCCCGGGAGGTATAGTGACAATCAATGCACGAAACCCCGAACAGACCGGGCCTAGTGAGTTAACTGTGGTGGAACCCCGCTAGATACAAGGAATGCCCTAAGTTCCCTGGACCTCCACAGCCGAAGAAGACTGAAGCTCCACAGCGACAGAAAAGGACACCATTAACCACGGCGCCTTCTTCAACTGGGACCTGTGGGAAGTGATGCTCACGCAGGGTTCAGAGATGGTTGCCCTTTTCGAGTAATCATACAAAGGTCCGACGCGAAGACTGATGCTGCAAGATAAGTATACAGCATTGATATTTATTTAATTCTTCATGTTCTGTTAACACAGACTAACTATTCGCACAACTGATACCTGTTTTCTTTTACTCCAGATACGCAGCGCACCAGCAGCAACAACTACACCAACCAAGCGACAACTGGGCAGTCCACGAACAATAACCACCAACACAAGGACTTTTTCATTTAATATCCACAAAAAAGCTCAATGTTGTCAATAGACATTACCACAGCACCACGCTAACACATCAACCATGTATTCCACGTGCTGAAGAGGAATCAGACTCCTGAGCAGCGCACCAATACTTAAATACTATATTATATAATTGTAATATTTTATATTGTTGAAGAATAATGTAATAATCATGACGTAACTCAGAAATACGAGAATTCACAGGTCATACAATATAAACAAGTATAGCGAAAATTTAAATACAAATAATACAATAAATCTAGAATAACATTGCACAAATCACAGTAATAAAACAGCTTTCAAAATGTTTATTAAACTACATTCTTTTATAAAGGTTCTGTAAGTTGCTTTCGGCTCACGTTAATTTGTTTAATTTATTTACCGCGGTTATAGCTCAAATCGGTTTTTACAAGAAAAAGGGGAGTGGTTTGTTAATTAGGACTCATCGCTTGTTACCAAATTTTTCTACACTAATCAATGAACACAACAGGGTTTTATACATATTTTTACCCATTTAATACACTGGCTAAAATATTCACACTTATATTTATATATTTAGATATGAAGGAGTACAGCGACCTAACAGAATCATACGCTCAAATCACAAAAAATATATTCCAGGGAGAACAAACATCCACCATCTACCAAGGACCCTGGGAGTTGGATTGGCCTCCTTATAGTCGGTGTCATCTTGAGGAAGTGACTCCAAGAGCAGCCAGCATACAGCTTATCACTCTCGTTAAGTTTGCTGCGAAAATAACATTAACTACGTGTTTACACACCCCAACAAATGATCTTAATTTCCTATACAAAATGATTATATGTATATATATATATATATATATATATATATATATATATATATATATATATATAAACAAAGGGAAGCTAAAAATAAAAATACTAAAATATTTAAGTCCGGGCCTGTCTACTAGGACACTGTGGAAAACTACTAGTCTTATCCTGTTATCCTAACGTGATTTTGAGTTGAAATATTTTCAACACGATAAGAACGGGGTGAATGGTATACCTGTTTCGCGGTAATTCAGAAAATCAGTAATTTTAAATATTTCTACGCTGCTTTATAACGATATTTTATAAAAGAAATCATATTACATTGTAATTTAATAAATCCTTAACATTCATAATGGCTTTTGCTGGTAATTATGCAAACAGGCAATTGCCTTTTTCACAAATTCCACTTAATTATGGACTGAATTCACAAACACAAATAAATCAACAACCCGGCGCGTATTCTCAACCAACGAATATGCAAAATGCAGTATACTACAGCCCACCCTGGCCGAATTATCAACAACATCAACAGCAACCAACAACAGACCTCCAATTTTCACCACTAGTTTTATAAAACGAGAATGATTGGCAAACAGTTAACCGCAGCTCTAAGAAAAGGATTCTTAGTCCCGAAACGAAAGAAGCCACAAGCGAAGAAAGCTATTGGTTGAAAAAACCTATTCCAACGAGTAACAGATTTGCCCATCGACGATGACATGAACCAAGATAAAGAAACGAATAGTAACAATGAATCAAAACCACCACCGGTCTTTATATCACGAGTCCAAGATATTAAACCACTTATGGAATTGCTCGAAAATTTAACAAAAGATAATTATACCCTCAAAGCAACCAATAATGATCAGGTATAGATACAACTAAAGCTTTAAAGGAACGTAATACTGAGTTCCACACGTATAAACCCAAACAGGATAAAAATGTTCGCGTTGTACTCAAAAACCTCCATCCATCATCAGATATGGAGTCACTCAAAAATGAACTGGGAAAACTTGGTCACAAAGCACTCAACACATGGAATATAAAACACCGCGTCACAAAAAAAAACCCTTACCAATGTTTTTCATCGATCTTCAGATCAACGATAACAACAAGGAAGTTTACAATGTCAAATTATTACAAAACTGTGTGGTGAATTTTGAACCACCACATGTGAAGAGGTAAATACCACAATGCGCTAAATGCCAAAGATACGGGCATACTAAGAATTACTGTTATCAATCGTACAGATGCGTAAAACGTCTAGGGGGCCACTCGACAACAGAATGTCCAAGAAAAACAAGAAACGACGAAGTTAAGTGCGTAAATTGCTAACTATAGAGGGTGCTGGGTCCACAAACAATTGCAGCAAAAGATTTACCCTACACTACAGCAGAAAATGAATAAAATCCCTACAAGAATGGTCCAACCTGGAGTAATATACGCGCAACAAACAAGTGGCAAATTCCAGGATACACAAAGCACAAACAACACCAGCCAACTTAATTCAAACAATTCACCGCAGCAAACAAACCAATTTTCAGAACTCCAGTCTATGATGAAACAGTTAATGGAACAGATGAGTACGATGATAAATCTAACCACCGTCGTAAGCAAACTTACATAATGGCTGCACCACTTAGACTTGCAATATGGAACGCCAATTGTTTGAACTAACACGCCCAGGAAATCTTGTACTACAACTACAAACAAACCAAATCGATGTCATGTTAATATCAGAAGCACACTTCTCAAATAAAACTCACGTTAAAATACCAAACCACTGCATCTACTACACAACACACCCCAGCGGAAGAGCACATGCAGGCACTGCAATTATTATCAGGCAGAAATTCAAACACCATGAATTAGAACAGTACCAATGTGAATACCTGCAGGCTACAAGCATCGCTACAATAGATCACATAGGTTCGTTGGTCGTATCGGCAGTATATTGCTCACCCAAGTATAAAAACAAAAGACAACAGTACGAACAATATTTTCGTACTCTGGGGAACCGATTCATTGTGGGTGGTGATTTTAACGCCAAAAGCCCTGTCTGGGATTCACGGATCACTACGACAAAACGCAGAGAATTACTAGCTGCAATAACAAACTACAACCTACAGTGCCTTGCAACGGGTGAGCCCACTTACTGGCCAACGGACCCTCGGAAAATACCCGATGCCATTGACTTTGCAGTAACAAAACGAATGAATCCCAAACGATTTACGATGAAAACATCACTAGACCTTTCCTCAGACCACTCAGATATTATTATGACTTTGTACACACAGGTACAACATAAACAAAAACAACCGACGCTCTATTCTAAATACACTAACTGGGATATCTTCAAAACACATCTAGATGAACTAATCAATCTAGATATGCGATTAAAATCAAAAGAAGACATAGACAGTGCAGTCAACGAGACAGTTAAAGCCATACAAGAAGCTGCCTGGCAAGCCACTCTTGATATCCATACATCACAAATTAAAGAAGTTTGTCCGACAACCATCAAGGTTAAAATTACAGAAAAACGTAAGCTACGCAAACGACGCCGACTGCAAATAACGCGATCAGCAGAGGATAAAAGAAAATTTAACAAAGCAGCACAAGACCTCGAGCAAATACATAAAAAATCAATCAATACAGGAGTATCTGAGTAGTCTCACTGCAACAGAAGCTAACGATTATTCCTTGTGGAAAGCCACTCGAAAAATGAAACGTACACACCAAACAACACCATCTATAAGGACTGTAAATGGCACCTGGGCAAGAGACGATAAGGAAAAAGCTGAAGCCTTCGCAAAACACCTAGAAAAGGTATTTATGCTTGTTCCTTCACAACTGATGGTAGATGAAGAAAGCGAAATTAAAACCTATTTAGAAGCTCCGTTTCAAATGGATTTGCCTATCAAAAATGTTACAACGCATGAAATCAAACGAGCAATACTACTCGAAATTAATCTTAATAAGTCGTCTCCTGGTTGGGACCTTATCACTGGCAGAGTACTACGAGAATTAACCCCTAAATGTCTGAAAGTTTTAACATTTATCTACAACGCTATTCTACGAATAAAACATTTTCCTAATCAGTGGAAGCTGGCCCAAATAATCATGATTCCAAAGCCAGGAAAGAATCTAACCAATACTGAATCCTGCAGACCCATAAGTCTCCTGCCAGTGTTATCAAAATTGATTGAAAAACTATTCCAAAAACGACTCCGACCAATACTGGCTGAAAGAGAAGTTATTCCCAATCATCAGTTTGGATTCCGAAACCAACATGGCACAATCGAGCAGGTACACAGAATAGTTAACAAAATAAGTAATGATCTAGAATCCAAACGGTATTGCTCCGCCGTATTTCTGGATGTGAAACAAGCATTCGATACAGTATGGCACAAAGGTTTAAGCTACAAAATCAAAAAAGTAGTACCCCACCATTACTACGAAGTTCTCAACTCTTACCTCGAAGGAAGATGGTTTCTTATCAAACAGAGAGAAGAGCTAACGAATTTATATCCTATTAACTCTGGAGTACCTCAAGGTATCGTCCTGGGTCCAGTTTTATATACCATATATACTGCCGATATACCCGTAATAAATCTTGCTACCATAGCTACATATGCTGATGACACAGCTATACTAGCATCAGATAATAGCCCTGCTGTTGGATCGGAAAACCTCCAGCAAAACCTAATTTTACTCGAAGACTGGTATCAGAAATGGAAAATTCAAATAAATACTACTAAATCGTCACACGTCACTTATACCATGCGAAGAGGTAAATGCCCAGCGGTATCATTTAATAACACGGTAATCCCACAAACTGAAGATACAAAGTACCTGGGTATGTATCTTAATCGGAGACTCACATGGCGTAAACATATTTTTACCAAGCGTAAACAACTCGACCTTAAATTCACTCAGATGTACTGGTTACTGGGCAGAAAATCACAGTTGAAAATCGAAAACAAACTTCTTATTTACAAGACCATTTTAGAACCGATATGGGCGTACGGTATACAATTGTGGGGCACAGCTAGTACCTCAAATATCGAAATCTTACAAAGATTCCAGAACAAAGTCCTTAGGAGTATAGTTAATGCTCCATGGTATGTGCCTAATTATGTCATACAAAGAGATCTTAATATGGAAACAGTGCGGGAAGTGGTTAAAAATTACTGTGTGAAATATCAAGATAGGTTTTCAGTGCACCCTAATATCTTAGCCACACAATTGTTCGATGATGATACCTGGTTCACAAGTTTAATTAACGTGTAGGTACTAGTCGTACATATTAAGCAAGGCATTTAACTACATCAAATTGTAAACTAATGTAATCAATCAATTATTGTATAATAATTTAAAGATAAGAGAACTATCAATGGATTGCTTCTCGGCAAGTTTGTTTGTAGGTAGTTTAGTAATTAGTATCACAAAATTTACTTATTGTTCGCTTGAACAGATTGTACATTTGCAAAGCGTTAAAAAAAAATATCATATAAATGCAACTTTTAAACTTTCAGGAAAGAAAATTAAAACGAATCTTAACTAATATTTACAGGGGATTATTAACTAACAGTAGTCTTCCTAACCAAGGTTTAATGTTAATTACAGGCTATTAAAACGCACTCTAATTACTTTTCATAATTAGTAGAAATTTTAATGAAAAAAAAAATTGGTGGTGTTTTAGAATTATTTACACCTGGAAGTTACACATAAATACTGTCGTATTGAGCAGTCGTGTGCGGGGAACTTGTAATGCGTTGGCAGCTTGGATACGCTTTGAGCGTCTAGTCTAGACGGTAGTGGCTACCTGAGGGTCATCAACTCGGGGCGGTAAAGTATTTAAACTTTTAGGAACGTTTCGTTTTTAGGAATGTTTATCAGGTAGGCCGGATAAATTTTACAGGTACAGGTATTATTAATGAAGGATTACTTCTTTAATTCTGGGCTGTTGTGACTTGCGACTTGGAATGAATACTTTTCAGGACTTCCGATAGGAAGTAAGGTTTTCCTAACCTGGCGACGGCGTAAGTTATTTAAATCTTTATGACCTTTATGACAGGTTGATAGGATAACGGAACGTTTTAAGTGCGTCGTTATTTCCCAAAGGTTTTACCACAGGATTTATTTTATCCTCTGGATATCTCGCGATGGGCGATCGGTTATGAAATCGGTTTCTGGACTTGTACTAAGAGGTAAGCCGTAAAAAACTTATTTTAAACTGGTTATTACGTTAAGTGAGATCGAAGTTTAATACTCACTCGTTTTACGTAATATGTCCGCATGCTATAGCACTTTACGGAGCTGGGCGACCGAAATATGGTATAATTATGGGCGGCTTGTTACTTTCAATTCATGGACTCCCTGCACGCTGTGTAGGTAGCCTGTAGCATGTTAGTGTGAGATTGTATAAGTATGTGTTGAATACCAATTAAAAGATTCCGGGCTACGGCTTGTTGCGGTGTTCGATTGATACCCTGGGAATCGGCAGAACTTAGGCAGGCAGCCTTTCTATCTGACGGTATTTGTAAAAAGGTACAGCGGGAATAAACACCCGGCGTGAAGCCGTTGACTAGTAAGATCTAGGACACTACGCAGAATGCCCACAATACCGACACGATTTTTTGATATCGCCGACTACGGACACTACGCTGACGGACACTACGACGACAGTGCCTACATGGCCGACAGGTCTACAAAGGACACTAAGCCGAACGTGCCCACAATGCCGACTATTATAAAAGTATGTAATAGTGACACTACGCCGACAGGAGCCGCATCGCTGACAAGTGTGCAAGGGACACAACGCCGACCATGCCCACACCGCCGACGGTACCCATATCGTTAAATTTGTCGGCGTTGTCGTCACGTTCGGCTTAGTGTCCCTTGTACACGTGTCGGCGATGTGGGCATTCTCGGCATAGTATACGTAGTCGGCGATATGGACCTTCAAAAAATCGTGTCGGCGTTGTGAGCATTCGGCCACGTTCAACTAACAACAATACTAAAATAAATCTTGTATCATTTTATGGCAAATTTCATTTACTTTTTGATTTTGATATAATATATACCTACATCATTGCAATTAAAATTTTAAAGAAAAGCGTAAAAACTTTAGTTTGGTATGTTTAACGCCGACTAGCCATGATGATACACTGTTGGTCCGTAATTCGAACAACAACTATCTCTTTAGTATGAGATCAACATTTATCCAATCCGGCTCAGCTAAACCAAACTTCGTCAATTAATAAAAAATCTTCATTCCACTATAAATTTGAAACGAGCAAAGATAACTTGCGGTTTTTACGTTTTTCTTGGAAATGTAATCTACTTTTCGAATACGATGTCAAAAATATACCGTTCAATTTAGATTTTCGGAGTAAAATGAAAAAACTGATATTATAACAAATTGCGCCCTCTAGCACTTTTATTAGGAACTATTGTGTAACAATGGGAACGGAAATTTAAAATACCTACATTTTTTTTCCAGACAAGCTTTATTTTACTAAAATTGAATAAGTGGTTTAACATTTGCAATAATTTTAATGATACACTTTCAATAGCTTCTTCCACTCTTATAATTCTATTGTTTAATTTTTAATTGCCCCACCTAGCGGTGAAATACGGAACAAAATAATTTCCAGAAATTTTTCGTTGTCACATTCATAATAAAAATGTTCAGACTGTTCTCAGATTAACAGGTCCTAAGATACAGCCGCTTACCTCGCTTATTTGCCCACCCGGTACAAAAGTAGTGTCAGAAGGACGCTAATTCAGAGATTAGTTGTCAGACTGGAGGAGACTCTGACGTAGCAAAACGATGTTATGCATCTCAGTTATATGTCAATGTATACTGACAAAATTAAGTACATTTGTAATTTGAAATGGCTTCTCAGTCTTCAAGAACAATCTTTTATATTCTATCAAATTTCATACCATTTGTTCCATCATTAAGTTGTTCGTACCGATTTGTTTATAAGGCCCATTCAAACTGTTGAATGTTGTAACTATGTGGTAATATTTCCTACCCTGCGCATATAAAACTGTATCACAAAGGGATAGTGCTACTGAAAACAGTTGATTAAAATGTTATTTTAATGAAAAACAACGAAACTACAAAATTACAAAATGGCTGACATGTATTATTTTGCATTTAACAGAATTCATGTAAATAAATTCAATTAGTTAAGAAATTTAGATTTAAGAGCCTTATAATTAAAAGGTAGTAAAAATAAGAATTGTTAACTTTACATCTAGAAGAAACTTTCAAATTATGGCATATGGGAAATTATTCCAGCTTTCCAAAAATATAATTATTTTTTTTATACCGTACATTTTTAAAAGTTACAGGACATAATTAGTTTATACGCATTTTTTTTACTGATAAGAAAAATTAGAGCAGGATTAGTTTTCAGTGACGGAGGTAGAAAACCATTTTTAACGTTACTTGTAAGGTTTTGTAAACAGTATTAGGATACAAATAAAAAATGCAAAAATCAGAATCCGAATATTCAACCATCCTGCGAAGAGCGGAACAAAAAACGGAAACAGAAACGTTAACGGGAAACTTGAAAGTTTCGATAGACAAAAAAAAGTTGCGCAAGTTAAAAGGAACACGGTGTGGGTCGAAAGCCCCTTACTCTACCTATAACTTAAACGTCAGTAAGCACAAAATAACAGGTATTATTTGATAACTTGTTCCATAGCGATACATAGTAAAGTCCTAAATAAACGTTATAAGTTCTTGAAAGCAGGGTGAATGTTTTGAAGCTTTACGTTTCAGATATTCTTAAGAAGTAACCTACATTAAAATACCAAGATTGCCTCTAATTAGTTATCCAAGTTTCACCTTAAAGAAATTTCTACACTAACCTAAAATATAAATATAATTTTTTTTTTTTTTATTAGCAATCAGAATTTACATTCTATGGGCTAATCTGCTAACATAGGACCTTAAAACTAAATAGTCCATGAAGACGGGATGGGAACTCTTCCAGCGAAGGGTACACCTACTTCTCATTTGAGATCAATAGGCCAGCGTCTCTTTAGCCGTCTGACATCAGGTTGTATTAGGAGTGGCTGAATAAGTGGGTTAACGTGGGATTCTAGTCGTGCATGATGATTTGCGCTACGCTCTTGTATAACAGTTTGAACGAACGGTATGTTGAGATCGTCGTGTAGTGTTTTGTTGGTTACATACCATGGTGCGTCAGTCATCGCCCTGAGGATCTTGGATTGTGAGCGTTGGATGATAGCTGTGTTTGACTTACTGACGCATCCCCATAACTCTATGCCATACGTCCAGATAGGTTTAATTATTGCCTTATAAATCAAGATTTTGTTTTCTAGCGACAATCGCGATTTTCTTCCAATCAGCCAATTTAAGTTCTTGAATCTTAGGTCGATTTGTTTCTTCTTTTTTAGGATGTGTTCCTTCCAGGTAAGTTTTTCATCAATGTGGATTCCCAGATAACGTAGTGAATGTGCTGTAGGTATAGGTATGTTATTGATGTTAACTGGTGGACAACGGGCCTTTTTTTAGTGTGAATGTTACTTGCGTTGACTTGCTTTCATTAATTTTTATGTACCATCTGTTTATCCAGTCTTGTACAAGGTTTAGATGTGTTTGTACATACGAGGATGCAGTTGCTGGATCTTCGTGACTTGCAATGATGATAGTATCATCAGCGAAGGTTGCGATTGTGGTATTCAGTGTAGTAGGAATATCTGATGTGTACACAAGGTAAAGCACGGGACCCAGTACACTGCCCTGTGGAACTCCAGCCTTGATTGGAAAATTGTTTGAGAATTCTCCATTTACTTTTGTTCGAAATTGGCGATCAGTTAAGTATGATTTCAAGAGTTGATAGTAAGATGGAAGGGCTTGTTTAATTTTGTAAAGTAGGCCAACGTGCCATACCTTATCAAAAGCCATGCTTACATCAAGAAGTACGGATGTGCAATATTGTTTATCTTCCATGGATTTATTTATTGTTTGTACAACCCTATGACACTGTTGAACTGTAGAGTGAGAATGACGAAACCCAAACTGGTGATTTGGAATAATATCCAGTAGGGGACTAATTCTGGGAGTAGAAGTTTTTCCATAAGTTTAGAAATGGTAGATAGGAGACTTATAGGTCTATATGAGGAAACATTGTGTGGATTTTACCAGGTTTAGCTATTAATATTACTTCGGCCATCTTTAGCTGAGTAGGCCAGTAATGTAGACGAAGTATTCCATTGAATATGTAGGTGAGGAGTAAAATAGCTTTCCTAGGAAGTTCTTTTAGCATTCTTGATGTTATTTGATCGGGTCAAGGTGACTTTTTGATTTTTAAACAGAGATTTCCTTTTTACTTCCTTAGGGTTATTTGTTTAAGTTGCCTGATATTTTCCACCTGATTTTGCATATCTGCTAATATCTTTCGAGGGTACAGCATTTTGAAGACTAAATACTCCGGCTAGGTGTTCGGCAAACACGTCGGCCTTTTCTTTGTTGCTTCTTGCCCAGTTTCCAGATGTTGAAGTATCATTGCGGATTGGAGGATTCGTTTGTGTTGGTTTTGCAAAAGCTTTTATTGGTTTCCAAATAGAGTTGTCAAATCGGCTGAGATTAGTGATGTAATCCTGAAACGACTTGTCTTGCGTTTCTTTAATCCTAGTTTTCAGTTTGTTACTTAGTTGATTATATGTATATTTATCACCTGGTGAATGGGACCGATGCCATTTTGTTCTGGCTTTTCTTTTTTCTTTGATAAGTTTTTTTATTTCAACTGAGATATTTAAAAGGCTTCCTTGGGCTTTCATTTTTGGTGTTGCATGGCTTGCTGCTTGTTGTAGGAGAGAAATTAGTGTATTTATGGTTTCCTCTAATTCTACAGAATTCTTAAGGGATACTTCCAGATCCACAGATCCATTGAGCATGGCTTTATAAGCTTCCCAGTCAGTTCTTGAATTGTGTAGTTTGGGATTGTTTTTGACATTTACTACTGATGTGGCAATTGTTGCAATTACAGTCGTATGATCTGAAGACATGTCATAGTTTGGTTCTATATCCATAAAAGGGTGAGCAATTCCATTTATGACAAAGAAATCCAGAAGATCTGGTGTTTTATTTAAATCAGTCGGCCCGTAGGTTGGGGTACCCGTGGATAGGAACGTGTACTTTTCCTCTTGTATGGTTTTGCCATTTCTCTGCCCTTTGTAGTGGTTAGGCGTGAACCCATAGAGTATTCTTGGAGTTATAATCACCTCCGGATATAAATTTGTTGCCAAGGGTAGTGAAGTAGTCTGTGAAGTTTTCTTTTTTTAGGTTATGCCGAGGTGGGCAATAAACTGCCGAGATTGTTATGTTGTATGGTAGTGCTGTGACTTTGATTGATGTGGCTTGGAGGTAGTCCTTAGCGTAGCCTAGTAGTTCATGATGTTCAAGAGATTCCTTTATTAAAATTGCACTTCCAGCATGTGCTCTGTTATCAGGATGATTGGTGCAGTAAAATTTATAATTTGGTATCCTAAAGTATGATCTATCCGTGAGATGGGTTTCGCTGATTAAAATTATGTCTATTAGGTGTTGGTGAAGAAAGATTCTTACTTCTTCCTTATGTTGGATTAAGCCGTTAGAGTTCCAAAGAGCTATTCTGAGAGCTTTAGCCATTTGTCTTTCCTATAAGCATTGTAAGCGAGAAGTTAAAATGCTCAAAGCTGTTACGTAAATTTTCTTCAGATGGAAATATCCTAATCCATTTCGCTTCAACATCACGGTCACTACTTTTATTTATTTACAACTGTTATCTTATGTTAAATTTATCCTATTAACACAACAGATGGTACTTCACGTTTCACCAAAATTTTAAGCAGTATAATGGAAAATTTTCCACAATGTCATTGACAAACAGGTTCACACACTGTATAAATTTAATGGTTTGCTCTAGTTTACGATTATACCAAAGGTAAAGTTTCCAAACCTTACTGTAATATTTAAACTTCTCAAACGATATATTCTTTCGACGACAGTATTTATTTTATGCTACATCGATGTGTTTCATCACAAAAGTTATTCAAAACGGCAAATCAAGTTACATGAGGATACAGCGTAATGGACGTGTGTTGCCCTAAACAGATCAGTAGTGTTAAATGTAAAAACTCGGTACCCTACTTCTACAATCTTAGCGGATTCTCTACCCGCGCGAGTGATTAATTAAATTATGAAATAAGAAAATTTTAATTCCCCAATTTGGAGAAATTGATAGCTTACTTAACGCCATTAGATTTTTGTTGTTGTGACGGTACCTACACCTTAAGTACACGAAACAAAGAATTCAACTTTAGGAGTTCCCAAAATATTGTGCCAAATACCAGTTCTCGGCATAAAAAAGTGCGAAACATTTAGACGGTAGTTATTTTAAACATATTTAGGTAACATTACAGAAAATTGCATAAAGTTACTTTCTCTGCTAAGAAATTAACAGATGATATAAATGATCGGAATGTCCTAAAATCTAATTAAAATAGTAACGTAACGCTGAACGTTGAAAGTAAAAAAACTAAACGTTCAATGTATAAAATGTATAAAAACTAAAGTTATACTTCTCGCCAACTCAATACAGATTAACAACAATAACGACTTTGTGTTAATTGTGAAATGCATTATCAACACATCAAACTTTTTACAAAGACAAAAAACTTTTCATGCTAGTCAGTTTGCTAAAGCACCGTTCACTATTTACTCTCAACTGTGAACATTTACACCAGGTCAAGTTTTAAGAGTTTCTTACTCACGTTCTCCGTTTCTTTTTGTATCAAACAAAGTAAACGAACACGATGTTTGTAAATATCTTACTTACAAGTATTTTACATTTTACCGATAACAAAAAGGTGTACTAGAAATGAAAGGTCAAATTAGATTTTATCAACTAGCTGCAATTCTACCCTTTGATGATTACGTTTCCCAGTTCCGCATGCACTTACATTATTGCATTTCAACCGAAACATAGTTTGGTTACCGTAACGAGTATGAAAATTAAGCTCGTTAACATAAACTTACAATTAAGGTTATTATTAATTCACCACGGTAACTCTGGAAGGATCAATAATAGGTTAGAAAAACGAAATACTATTATAATGTTAATAACAAAAACTTGGGTGGTGTGTGTGTGTGTGTGTGTGTGTGTGTATGTGTGCGCTCGTTTCGTACAAAAGTATAACAACCTAGGTAATAAAAAACTTCTGTTGTAGCTACAGTCAGATACATTTTTCCATTATATGCAGACATTTATTTGTGGGCGTTAAATTTACGTGATCTGGATATAACAACGCTCAAGTTTTATAGAGTTAGAAAGTTAAATATAACGAATTTCTTATTAAAGAACAAGTTAAACACAACATTTTTTGATCAGATATTTTGATTCTTGTGTAGCAGAGAACAGCAATTTCCAGTCGCTCATTTCATCATTATAATAATTCAATTGCTTTTTCTTATTCTTAGATTACTAATCTACTTGCAAATTCAATTACATTAACTTTTGTGGGTTACAAATTGCTTTCATTTTTTCTTTACAGAAAACTGTTTTTTTATGATTTAGCGTAAACATAATTTTAACGAGTTTTTTAATATTTACGTTAAGTTTGTTATTTCAAGTTCGCAGTCAATTAATTGTATTAAATACTATTATCGTTCGCTTATAAATGTCATGTATGCCTTATAGGTGCATACAGGTTGAGCTATATAAATATGTAGTAAAGTAATTAAGATTGTCACTCTTCTTTTCGTTTTTGTTCTTTTTGGGGATGATGCTGTTGCTTTATTATTTTCTCTGCTGCGTATGAATGGTTTCATACTTATTCTATAATAATAAAGACTGAACAGGAACGATCAAATAAATTCCATAAGTACAGCACTTGGTTTTTAAACCGGTATTACCGATCTGTGATAATAGAATTACTCATCACTTTTACTGCTCTGAGTTGGTGCTAGTGTAGTGAAAAAGATCTCTTCTTGAAATCTAGGGTAACTAAGCTAAACCAGCTCTTATTTTCATTTCCTTGTTGTCCAAGATGAAAATCGTGATGTTTGGCAAACGCTATCCCTTCAAATATAAGGCACTAACATTATAAACCTAAAATAAATCTAAATGGCAATGTGATGGGAATTTTTCTAAAAGCAATGTCTGTTCCGTTTAGCTATTTATTCCTTTTTTATGCGATTATTATCAATACAACCGAAAATGATTTTTATTTATAGTGCTTGTAACAAAAATTTTTTTGTACTTATAGTATTCCCGAACAGGCTAAGATTTGCCTAACGTGTTAAAGCACTCAGGAACACTGGGAGGGTTTAGGGATATTGTTAGGATGCCGAGAAATGTTTATGAATGGCTACCTTAAATTGACTTAAGTCAAAGTTTGGAGGAAAACAAGAAGTGTAGTGGGTAGTGCATTCCACAATTTGGTGGCCGTATGAAAAAATGTAGATTGAGCTCGTTTAGTGTGACACGATGGAATTTTGAGTGCGTAATTATGGTGTGAATGGGCAAACCGAGTGTTCCTAGCGAAGGTGGACTGCGAATGTATTAAGTAGTGTATTTCGGAGGCACACTTGCCATGTTAATAGCGATAGAACAAGGAAAAAACCGAAACTATTCCTCTATGCTCAAGAGGCTGTAGGTCAGACGTCAGAATCAGGTCATTTATAAGCTTATAGCTCTTTTTGGATGCGGTTTACCATATCAAGGGCGTATAAGGGGGCACTGACCCAGAGGTGGGAATTGTATACCAGATGAGGTTGAATTTGAGCCTTATACAGTGAAAGGAGTTGTTGCGATGTGAAATACTGTTTGGATCTGTATAGAAAGTCCAGTTTACGGGCAGCTGTTTTGCTAGCTGACAAAAGGTGGTTAACCCATGAAAGGTTCGAAAATACGGACATCCTTAACATATAAATAGAGTTTGAAAGCTTGAGTTCTACGCCATTCATATTTACAGCAGGAAATGATCGGTCTTTCTTGGCTGACACAAGGCAACGTGAGTAACTTATTCCTTCCTCATTCAAGGACACGTTCTAAGTCATTGTTGATTGAGGCTTCCATTTTCACCATAACGTCCGGACTAGACTTATTGTTGTGGGAAAACTGCAAAGCAATGGATCGGTTTAGTTGTTGAGGAAATGAGGTTACTTATGTATAGCAGGAAAAGTGTGGGAGCTATCACTGATCCTTGGTGTACTCCCGCGTTAATAGTAGTTTTTTTCGAAAAGAAGTCATCGACGACAACACGTATAAGTCTTTTGTCAAGAAAGCTAGATATCCAATTGATGAGCGTATCGGTTAAGCCGAACGAAGTGAGCTTATAACGAAAGTGGATTGGTTTAATAGCGTATGGGGTAGATTTGGGAGACGGCACAGTTTTACCAGAATCATTGAGACATGATTTTGCTGCAAAGTAATCGACAAAGAGGTTGGCTTTTTGAGCAGAATCAGCTACTACAGCTCTGTCGCGAGACGTCATGAGAGGAAAGGAAGATGTACTAAAGTTTTGACTGATGGCTTTAGCTAATGACCAAAATTTACGACCACCCAAAGAACATGAGACACTAATTCTTTGCATTTACTTGTTTTCTATCTACAGGCGCTGACAATATACACTAACAAGTACTTTGTAACAGACTTCGTTCATTTTCATCTCATGTAAATTGCATACCTTATTGGCTTAAAATATGCATTAAAATTATCTTCGTACTGTTTTGCACTTATGGTTCGGGCAGGTCATGCGCAAAAATTTCATTAGCATCGTTTTTGGTAGGTGATTAAAAATTTTGTTCTCTTAAATATTTTGTTAAAAAGTGCTGTATAGTTTTTACAGTATTTGAACCTATTTTACACTGTTTGAAATGTTTATCTTTTTAGACACTTTAATTTTTACGGTAACTTTTCCTTTTAGCGTATTTTCATTGTACAACTAAGTTTGCCGTTAATTTTATGCTATACGTTTCAATTGATCAAGGATGACGCAGTAAAAGTTTGTTGCTATGCAGAAGAATTATAAACAAATGGTACCTTAACCCGTTTAAACCAACCAAGTTTGGCTGCTTTCTAAAGTAATTTACATATTTGGGATCAACAAGTATCAAACCCTGTTATATTTCCATTTCAAGAATTATTGCACAACCAAATTTGAAAGAGTATATTCAGCAGCGTTTAGTTATCAGTAACAGTATAACAGTGACAAGCAAAATGTAAACGCACTGCAGGTATTTCATTTCCAAGCATTAATTCATAAGTAATTTTTAAGTTAATCCAGATTTACTAACATTAGTATTTAGATTTTCTACTTTATAACTTGATTTGAAGCGATATATATATATATATATATATATATATATATATATATAAACCTTGTTATTGTTTTTAATTTTAAATTTATTACATTTAAGGTTTACTTGTTTTCATAAAATAAGTTGGCGTCCGAGATTTTTAAACATTTATTTATAGGCTGAGGCTACATCAATGTTGGAAAGCGAACATATCCAATCATAATTAGTTTTAAATTAAAGCAAATTAAAATTTTAACAAACAGGCCCATTTAATCTCCGACTCACTAAAATCTTCTAGTTGACATTAGAAGTATGAATAATAATTGGGGTGAATTAATAACCATGACACACCCTTATTTCATTGTTTTTTCTAATATGGCAACCTTAACGTCCTGACGAGACTTATTGTTGTGGGAAAACTGATAAGAACTACAATGTAAGTGCTGTAAACAACTAACGTTATTAAGTGCAACACTAACCTTTTACAACACAAAATTAGCACAGATCGTTGTTTTGAAAAAAAGAAGTAAGCCACTCTACATTAAAACCACCCACTCTTACAGTGTTTAAATCGCACATGCCTTTACCGACTGCAATATCCGAAACATACCTAACGCGACTGAGAATCCTTCATCTACGCCATCTTAAAATTTTTAAGATAAACGTAATAACTTTCTGAAATGACAAAACTCGGAATTCAATATCCAGAACTACGTTTAAATTTTTATCACAGTCACATATGCGCCAATTTTTCCGCACAATTCACTACATTTCAATGATATTTGCTCTTGAATCGTACATAAAACTTTTCATAGTGAAATTCTAACTAATTTACACAAGTAAAATACATATAAATTCTTCCTCTACATTTAAATATCGTTAATTCACTCACGCTAACCATTCATAGCAATCTATCATTTTCGCCAGCGTAAAGGACTTAGTATGTGGACAAACATGAGATGATGAACGAATGTATTTACATATAACGTAAAAAGCTGCTTTTATTCACGATACGATTGTGTATATGTAAATTAGCTCCTCAATATTTCCAAGATAATCGAAATACGAGCTGGGGGTTGTTTACGGATTCTTTAATAAAAAAAAGTAGTAAATTCAGGTGGGTTTTACAGGAACCAAGTTAGATTGAAATTAGGATACATTTACATTTGATAGGAACCTATTAAGAAATAACGAAGGTACATGAATTTTCTTGTATTTTTTGCCCATTATTTATAGCGGGTAGTCCAATAAGCGCGCGGCGGTCAATAGTTACTAAGCCGTTGTACTTATGGAAAAAATCTTTAATGAAACATATAATGTGATATCTTTGCTACAACGCAAAATTCAGTGTACCAAGAGAGAGGAATGCCAAAAATTATATTTTTCTCAAATGTAATACCTTTGTTTTTCATGTGGCAAATGAAGCCTCTGTATTCTGTATTCAACTACAAATTGGCACGATTGTCAATTGCAGTGTCCCCGACATGATTTTTTCTTTAAAAATATAATCCTTTCATACTGTTATATCTCAGCCACTGTTCGTTAGTTACCCTGAAAAGTTTACGTGTAATCCAATATTTGCCTAGTTTATCCTGAACTACTTTTACTTTTGGATTCTACCATACAGGGTGTCCAAAATTTCTCTTCGAACATATTTACATTCACTTAAATTTCTTAAATACAACACCCTGTATATTATTTTGCCATTGGAAAGCTTAAAATATCATATCCATCTCAACCTACTTTTGAGAAAATTTACACAAAATGAGAAAAATCACAGGTGGCATGACATAAGGAAAATCGAACCAATTGCACTCGTTAGCACAATATTGTTACTTCTTTCTGTATAACAAATTTATATCATATTTATTTAAATAATAAAATCATTCAGTATAAAAGATTATTAAACGTAACCTTTAAAATACTTAGTTTTTTTGGTTTTTTTAATGGGGTCAATTTGTGTTTATGTTATACAAATCTAAATGTTTCGATAACAAGTACAGTTACCTTCGTGGTAGATGTAACTGGATTATTTTAATTGATGTCAAGTTTCTATCTGTGAATGCTTTTATTAATTTTAAATTAATTTTTTCACAATTCTACACTTACATCATAAATGGATTAAATTTTGTTAAATTTGTTCTTTGGTTATGTCATTTTTCAGTGTTAGCCTTCGATTGTTAGAAGGTGTTCTGATTTGTCATCTTCAAGGCACTTTAACAATATTTAATTTATTAATGGTCTAGTTATTCTTTACTAAAATTGTATTTCATAGTTGCCTTATACATTTATCAAACTGTTATACTAATAGCTGCCTTATGTTTGCGTTTTCACTTTTTCAAATTTCACAAATTTGTTTCAACATCTTAAACAATTTTGAAAGATTGTGTTACTACTGACGAACATAACTGTAAGTGTTATCGAAACGTTGAGATTTGTATAACAAAATATAAATACCCAATTTAAAAAACCCAAAACGCTAAGTATTTTAAATAAGTGTAATAATGGCAAAAACCATGCGGCTTATTTCGTCAGTTTGGTTAGTCATGTACTTCCTTTTTTGAAAATGTAGTTCTAGTCCGATTGATTTTGTCGCATTATCTATGTTTGTATGAGGGATGTAAGCTCTTCTTTAGATTTCGCAAATACTACAACGTCGTCTGCAAACCTCAGGTGATGCAGATTATTCCTCGGTTTTCCCAATTTACCTCTTTCAAGGCGTCCTCCATAACTATAGTGAACAGTTAGGGAGAAAAATTGTTTCATAAGTATAATGATTTAGTAACTCTGTATTATAAGTTCACATCAGTTGAGTTGATCGGCATATTTCCACAGTTTTTTCTTCTATAGCGAAACGTTTCGGAAGCGGACTATACTTAGTCCTGTGAAGAACTTTTTTGCACTTGAGTCGAATTCATATGTTATGATTTTTTCCTCAGTTTCGAAATTTGGTACCTTTTGTTTACAATTCTGACATCTTTACCGCTGAGAAACAGCTCGCCGGAAACTCAAAGAAGCCACATACATTTCACTAGCAAACAGTCCAATAAGCTGAGCTAGTGTAGAAATGAAATCCATATGGATCCCAATAATACGCGAGGAGCTAAAGCGCAATACACCTTCGCAAAAGGTTACGGCGCAGCATGCGCAATAAACTACTGCGCAATCACAAAAAAGTTTAATATATACAGGGTGAGTCAGGAGGAAATGTCAATATTTTAGGTACGTATTCGGGGAAGCAAAATAAATATAAAAGTTCCGATAAGCATGGGTCCTATTCTCAACCCTTACAGAGATACAGGATTAAACAAAATATTCAAATTAAAATTTTTATTAAATTATTATAATTTTTATAATTAACAGCAGGCTAGTAGTTTTCAAAAAGCATGTTCTGTAGCCTTTGAACTGTTGCTTAGCAATAGTGACCCCATTAGGTATTGTTCAAGCCATTAAATGTAATTAGTTGTACGGAAATAACTACGCCACTGTGTATATCCTAAGAATACTTAAAGTGTAAAAATATGCCGTTTACCCCAAGGAGCAGGTAGACAGAATTGTACAAGCGGTTAGTTTTAAGTTTCGTTTCGAGCTTCTTAGAGGCATGTTGTTAGTTAACAGTAGTGTTAATAAATTCGTTTAAAAATAACATGATCCTTATTTCAAAATATAACACAAACAGCTATAAGAAATTCGCACATTAAGGTGCAAACAGGTATTAATAAGAATAAGATTTGTCACTGTCAAGTCGTGTTCAGCATTTGCATTTTCTGACAATTTTAGATTCATTTCATTATGCCTGCGACATTCTCTCATCGTGAATACGCTTGCAGTCGCCGAGTACCAGAGTCGATTTCCGAATCGGAGAGTACCAGATAGAAAAAATAATTTTCAAAAAATTACAAGTCTACTAAGTTTTCCGCGATCATATCGAACTTTTGTTTTTGTAACCGCGTGAAGTTGGCAGCCAAAATGCCTAAAACAAACGAACGACCGATGGACCGCCGTTTACCACTAGAAAGAGAGATTTTTCAAAAAGTTTTTGCTACTGCTGGAGAATCTGGTATGTTTCCATGTGCGAGAACTGTATCTGAACGGGAACCGGGACTTGATGTTGAACTGAAAGAGGCTATCCTTAACGCCGTCAAAAATGATCCAAGCATAAGTACAAGGCGAAGTGCCGATACCTATCAAATTACATAACCGTCTGCTTGGAGGGATCTTCACATTAATTGTTTACACCTATGTCACTTACCATTTACTATTCATCAAAGAGCTGACTTGTGTTTAGAAGTAAACAGTGGCATTTTTGAAAACTATAAAACCTAGCCTACCTGTTATAAGTAATTTCATAAAAATTTTAATTTGAATATTTTGTTTACCCCTGTATCTCTGTAACGGTTGAGAATAGGACTCATGTTTATAGGAACTTTTATGTTTATTTTGGGTCCCCGAATACGTACCTAAAATATTGACATTTCTTCCTGAATCCCCTGTATATATATATATATATATATATATATATATATATATATATATATATATATACAGGGTGTACCAACCAAGATGCAATGTTCGATAATTCCTTTGGTTTCATAGATATCAAAAAGTTCTCAAAGAAAAAGGGCAGAGGAAATAACAGTGCATTGTTTAAAAATATTTTGAACTATACAGGATTTTCCAAAATTCAGATATGAATCTAACTTATGTTTTTTTAAATGGGAACCCCTGTATATTATTTAAAATTCAGAAAATCTGCATTTTTTCGATTTTTTTAGTCGGGGTTGAATAAATTATACAGGGTATTTGGAAAGATATGGATTGTTTTGTGTTGAAATTGCACTCATTTCAATGCCCTGTAGAACAATACACTCTGTAGAAATGAATTATCTGTTGGCCAGTTGTCTTTCAGAATATTGTCTAGTATCGTTACCCACCATTATTTATTTAGCTACTTGGGGTTTGTATACAGGGTGGCTCAAAACTCGGATGTGTAATTTTCTTCCTTAACTCAAATGGAACACCCTGTATTTTTTATCACTATCAAAGTCCTCTGGTACTCCTCTTTAATTTTTGTCAGAAGTTTCCTGTATCTAACGTGAGTAGTTATCGAGATATTTCCAGATATTTGATGAATTTGATACAAAATCTAGGATTATGATGTTTATCTGGTCGTCACTGTGTTTGACAGATAAATTTGACAAACTTACTGCTGTTTGAGAAGGATTTGTCCTGCAAATGTGTCGAAACAATACAAATAAATCAATCTAGTGCACTATCTAACTACTTGATAATAATACAAAAACTTCGTGATAATTACTTTCAAACAGCGAATTGCAATGAATATCTGGAAATATCTCGATAACTACTCACATTAGGTAAAGGGAACCTCTGACAAAAATTAAAGAGGAATACCAGAGGACTTTGATGGTGATAAAAAATACAGGGTGTTCCATTTGCGTTAAGGAAGAAAATGACACATCCGAGTTTTGAGTCACCCTGTATACAAAACCCAAGTAGCTAAATGAATAATGGTGGGTAACGATACTAGACAATATTCTGAAAGACAACTGGCCAACAGATAATTCATTTCTACAGAGTGTATTGTTCTACAGGGCATTGAAATGAGTGCAATTTCAACACAAAACAATCCATATCTTTCCAAATACCCTGTATAATGTATTCAACCCCGACTAAAAACATCGAACAAATGTGGGCTTTCTGAATTTGAAATAATATACAGGGATTCCCCTTTAAAAAACGTAAGTTAGATTCATATCTGAATTTTGGAACATTCTGTATAGTTAAAAATAATGCACTGTTACTTCCTCTACCCTTTTTGTTTGAGAACTTTTTTGATATATATGAAACCAAAGGAGTTAACGAAATTGGAATCTTGGTTGGTACACCCTGTGTATATATATATATATATATATATATATATATATATATATATATATATATATATATATATATATATATTAGATTTCCACAAGTATTAATCTTTAAATTAGTTTTTCTTGAAAACCTGTGTAAATAAACCTAAAAATTAATTTTCGGGAACGTCTTTTGTTCCCTTTGTCAAGAATTTATTTTAAAAATTTGTTTCACATTTTTTGATACGTACCTTTTTGTAAGTGTATCCCAGAATGAATTATGGATTTTAGGACAAAAAAATCCTGTTTATCAAAAACATGAGGTTACCATAGCAAAATCTTAGTGCAGATGTACAGGGTGTTGATAAATTAAGAAAATATGAAAATGCATAAAGAGAGAACTACCATTATTTATTATTTTTGACATAATGTTTTTTCTAATGCAAAATAAATCCTAAGTACAAAATGTGAAATGTCACTTTATAATTTTAATTTAATTTTATTTTATCTGAACGATTTTTTAATACGGAATTTACTATTAGCATGTTGCTAAACAAGCCATAAAAATCAACATTAATAATTAGTATAATTTTTACACACGTCTATTCTATATATCCCCCTCCAACTTCTACACAGTTCTCCATCCTATGAATAAATCACCATAGACTTTCCGAATCGTTGCTGATACATCTATTTCGTTGACCGCGGCCTGTATTCGTGCTTTGAGGATATCCTCATCATGTGCCAGATCATCGGAATATACTTTTTCTTTTAAAAGACCCCCCAAGAAAAAGTCCATTGGTGTCATGTCGGGCGATCATGCAGAAAAATTAATAGGACCAAATCTTCCATCTATATCCGAAATGATTTGTCAACCACTGCCGTACCAAAAGTGTTGAATGAGCAGGGCAACAATCATTTCTGGTTGCAAAGAGTTTATAAAAGGTAATACATTTGTCTCTAAAAGGTGCATATAAACTTGTTGATTTAAATTCGGTAATAATAAATTCTATCATAAAAAATTCCACACCAAACATTTACTTTTTTATATCGTTGACTTCGTGTATGAATAACGTAATTGGGATTTTCCATAGCCCAATACCGGCTATTTTGTGATGAAACTGTACCGTTGGTGCAAAAGGTTCTATGAAAGCTTCTCTTATCAACATAATTCTTACCAACCCACAAACAAAACTCCAACCGCTTCACTTCATCTCCATTTTCAACTGTGTGTCTGAACTTTGATCTAAATGGCCGCACATTATTTTCCTTATAAATTCTGTGTAAATGCGACTTACTTCATCCTACCCCTAGTGAGCGTTTCCGCAAAGACAGTTTAGGGGTGTCTATCACGGAGTTGATGGCCAAAAGTGTCGCAGCATCGTCCTCGTTATACATTTTCATAAGTTTTTTGACATCCAATACTGATCCAATTTCATCAAATTTCCTTAGAAGTTTGTGGAATGCTTCGCGCGGCACTGCTCTATTAGGGAATTTTTCATAGAACCGACCAATTGCATAATTCGTATGACAAATCACCAATTCCATAACATTTAATTAAATAAATTCGTTCTTCTTTAGTTAACATTTTTTTTACAAAAATATCAGAACAATACATACAAATAATAATAAAACCGTACAAAATGTCACAATGATGTTTGTCAGTTTAATAGTATTGACGCCATAACACTTATATTTTCAGAATTGAATTTTTACAATGTTGAACAAACAAAAACATAAAACATGAACTGATGTTTCAAATTTTGCATTTAGGCTTTATTTTGTATTAGAAACAACTTTTATTTATAAAACAGTCCTCAGAACTAAACCTGATGACGAAAGCAGAGTCCGCTTCCGAAACGTCGCATTATAAAAGCAAAAACTGTGGAAATAGGCCGATCAACTAGTGGTTTAGTAACTATTGTCAGGCAAGCACTTATTTAATTAGCCTGTACAACAAAAAGTAACCAGGGAGGATGAATCGAATTGTATTTATTATGGTCCAATATCCCATATCAAATTAAACAAACCGTACACACAAGTAAATTAAAAAGGGGTTAACTATTACTAAATACTGAATTATTTTCAAATGTCATAACGTAAGGAATACTTTCAAATATAAAATGACTCGTAAAATCTAGTAGTAAAATTACCGTTTAATGAGACACTTCGCTGCAAGCATCGTTTTAACGTCTTTTATACTAAAAGTAAACCTTTAGAAAATGCCATGTACCAAGTCATTGTAAGTTTTGAAAATAAAGCCTTTCAGCATATCTAACGCAAACACTAAGCCTTCCTAATTACCTCCACAAAATATGTTAATAACGTGATAACGTTAAATATACAAAATTTAATGCATAATTACATTTAAAATCAATGTAGGATTAGTATTTGTAATAGAATTTATATCAAAAAATCTTTTTTGGGGTTTCATTTTATTCATTTTATAGGAAGTTGGAAATTTCATGGCGGTAAAGCTAGATTTAAATTTAAATTTTTCGATTTCAAAATAAAAGTACTCCTTTACCAAAAGAAATATTGCTATGTCTCAAATGTATTTTAAATACACAAACACTTTGACGTGAATTACACCTTTGTAATCAGAACCTTTTGTGTACGTAAAGATAAATGAAAGTAAACTGAATGGTGTAGGTATATTGCCCTTGTGCTTTATTTTAGTTCCGTTAGTTCCGAGTAGGAAAAATTTGATTAGTGCATTTTTGAACTAAGATTATTCAATAATAATAATAATATCAAATACACCAATTTTTAGTGTTGCCACAACATTACTTGTAAATAAAACAGTAATTTTAGAAAGGAAAGTTATGCAAACTGAAAAAGAAATATTTTCTGCTTATGTTGTTTCTATAAAACAATGTATAAGTTTTGTCCACGTCAGCCACGATCCCTTTCTGTGTTTGACAAATAAATTCAGATTTCAAATTCTAGATTGAGGATGATCTCAAGAGATTTAAGTAATTTCATTTCAATATTTCGTTTTTTCTTGTCGAGTATTAAATTTACGGTATTCAAAAAAAATATGTATAAATTCTTTATACACATTTCGACTTGGTTAGTATTTTCATAAATGAGGGATAGATGACGTAAATGTGACAAGACATGATCTCGCACTATAATAGTTATATAAATGATGTCGGGCGGTTGAAAGGTAGGTAGTGTGTGGTAATGAAAGGTGTCGCAGGATGACCTGCGGCGCCAAAATGTATATAATCAGTGTGTTATCAACTGTCATAAACAGGAAGATATCTCTGTTCTATTTATCGAACCGCTTGTTAGAACACAAGAATCGTCTGCACAGGTAAGATAAGGTAAACTAAACGCGTTATTCTTGTTAAAATCACTACTAGGTAACATTTTAGTAAATGTGAGAGTATGAAAGTAAACTTTGAAGCGTTCCTAAGTTTGTTTATCTTTGTTGAATTTTGGAAAGATACTACCAGAATAGGCAGAAATTATTTACACTTCTTGCTGGACGTTGTTTACACTCACTTTCTCTGTGCATACAGTTAAAGGTTAAGGTTTTGTGATAAAGTTAAGACAAATCCGTTTCTGAACAATAATATGTCAATAAATTACTAATAAATTTGCAAATGAGTATTGGATTAGATTTTTAGCTTAAAACCCTCTTTACTTTTTTTGTCGTCTGCCTTTTTAATTGAAAATTCTTTTTCAAATAGTCTGTTTTTGCTTCAACCTCATTAACTGCGCAAAAATATTTACAAAACGTGAAAAAGTAATTTATGCACACAATTAATTTGCTTTTGAATAGTTAATGGTTCATGCCATAGTCATTTATTTGTTTTTAGTAGAAATAATTGAAATATCTTGAATTTGTATATCTAAAATTACTTTTTCTGTACATTAGTATTGACCATTTACTTTGCATATATGTATATATATATATATATATATATATATATATATATATATATATATATATATATACAGGGTGTTTCTGAAATACTTCAACAAACTTATGGAGCTCATTATTTATACAAAAATAAAGAAAAAAGTTCCTATAATCATGGGTCCTAATTTGAACGGTTTGCTGTCTGTCTTTCTGTTTGTGTTTTTTACAAAAAATCTCTATAAATAGTGTTTCATGCGAGATAGAATCATCAAAATCGGTACAGTAGTGTATCTTACTACTACAAAAGAGTATTAAAAGTTCAATATTAAATCTTATTACATTTCAAAATGGCAGCCATTTAAAAATTTTAATGTCAAATTGCGTGAAAACTTACAAATTTCGAAAAAATACACATTACACAAAAAATGTTAAATTTAATGAAAAATCAAACGACACCTCAATTTTAAAAATTGGGCATAAAATAACGGAGATATGGATAATGCTGGCACATCACATCAGTACAAATTGTTAAGCTGAAAATGTTTTAATGTATTGATATGTTTTAGCAATATCAGCTGTTAACAATAGAACATCTGATACTAACCAACAATTAAGTCAGCTGTGCATTTAATTCTCAAATCAAACTTATTGACAGTAATTGTTAATTGTTTTACGATCGTGCTTATAAGGTCTTTATTAGTCGGAACTTGCTTAATTAATTAAATTTGTATTTTAATAACTTATTATTTCTGTATTTTAAAATGGCTGGATATCCCTATAGTCATCAAGCAGACATAATTTTCATTTACGGTAAAGCTAACGGCAATGGTCATTTAGCATCCCGGCTTTATCAAGAATGTTTCCCTGATCGACAACAACCGTACCACTCAACATTTGCTGCTGTCTGTCGACGACTTGGAGAGAATGGTACGTTATTTCCCCCTACTAGAGATTGAGGAGTCCAAAGACAAGTTAGGACTCCTAATTTGGAAGAAAACATCATACAACAAGTGGAGGAAAATCCAGGTGTGAGTACCAGGCAGTTAGGATCAATTCTTAACGTTGATCACGTGACAGTGTGGCGAGTGCTGCACGAACAATTGTTGTACCCTTACCACCTACAGCGTGTACAAGCTCTCGGTCCTACTGACTTTTGACTAAGATTGCAATTTTGCCGATGGCTATACCAAGAGATTAACAACCCTTTCTTCTTACAGTCAATCTTGCTTACTGATGAAGCCTCATTTAATAGAGATGGAATTGTAAATCTTCACAACAACCATCAATGGGCGTATGAAAACCCTCACACAACTCACCAAGGGAGACATCAGCAACAGTTCAAGATAAACGTTTGGGTCGGTATTGTAGCAGACTGTTTGATTGGTCCATTTGTGTTACCTGACAGACTTAATGGCGATGCTTATAGAGCGTTCCTGGAAAATAATTTGCCCGAGCTTTTACAAGATGTACCTTTGGCCGTGAGAGGCAATATGTGGTTCATGCATGATGGAGCTCCTCCACAGTTTCGGTTAAATGTAAGACAGTTCCTAGATGAAACTTATGGACGACAATGGATAGGCAGAGGAGGACCAATATCATGCCCCCTCGGTCGCCAGATTTAAATCCGATTGATTTTTACGTATGGGGTCATTTAAAATCTTTAGTATATGACAGACCAATTGACACAAGAGATGGTCTTCTACGGCGTATCATTGATGCTTGTGAAACCATCAGGAATACTTGCGGCATTTTTGAAAGAGTCCGGCAGTCCATGACCTGTCGAGTTGATGCTTGTATCAGAGAAAATGGAAGGCACATAGAGCATTTATTGTAATGTAAACCGAAAAAGTTAGTCACTCGAATAATACATTAAGTTGTAATTTAATTTATCAATCTTGTAAATAATAACCTAATTTTGTACTTTTTTAGTTTCATTTTGCAGTGTTTAATGCTTTATATCATTTATAAGGCTAGAATACGCTAATAATTATTATAATTTATTTCTGAAATACATTTATGCATTGTTAAACACGTGTTATTCAGTAAATAATCCATATCTCCGATATTTTATGCACGATTATTAAAATTGAGGTGTCGTTTGATTTTTCTTCAAATTTAACATTTTTTGTGTAATGTGTATTTTTTCGAAATTTGTAACAGTTTTCATATTTGACATTAAAATTTTTAAATGGCTGCCATTTTGAAATGTAATAAGATTTAATATTGAACTTTTAAACACTCTTTTGTAGTAGTAAGATACACTACTGTACCGATTTTGATGTTTCTATCTCGCATGAAACACGATTTATAGAGATTTTTGTAAAACACACAAACATAAAGACAGACAGCAAACCGTTCAAATTAGGACCCATGATTATAGGAACTTTTTTCTTTATTTTTGTATAAATAATCAGCTACATAAGTTTGTTGAAGTATTTCAGAAACACCCTGTATATACTATATATATATATATATATATATATATATATATATATATACAGGGTGTTACTTAAGTGTATGTACTTATTTTAAGGGGTGATTCCTGAGGCGATTTCGAGCCGGAAAGTTCATATGAATGTATGTCCTCAGAAGCTTCGTTATTGATCTACAGGCTGTTGAAGATGTTTTACATATTGTATAAGGGCATGAAGGCCCTTATTTCAACTGAAAAGTTCATTTTTAATTTAACCAGTGGCGTAGAAACAGCTAGGTCATGACATAAATTCCACAAAAAAAATGTGTTACGCCACTGTTTTATATGACGCGTTTACACGATATTCATCAGAAATCAATTCCGAACAAAAAAGGTTTCCATACATTTTCACGTAAAACTCACCATTTAGGAAAAAATAATTAAAAAGTGTCGTGTCGTTATAACATAGAAACTATTTACAGAAACTGAACAATAAAGGGAAAAACTTTTGTGCAGTCATTCATAAAAAATGCTGAAAATGTCCACCATCCGCTTCTATACAGGCTTCTGCTCTTCTCCTCATTGAACGACGCACTCTTTCAAAAATTCCCGGTGTGTTCTGTATGGTTGCACAGACCTCAATTATTCTATTGCGTAAGTCTTCCAACGTCTGAACTGGTGTATTATAAACTAGAGTTTTAAGATGCCGCCAGAAATAAAAGTCTAAGCTGTTCAGATCAGGCGATCTCGGTGGCCAGAACTGAGACCCCTCATGACCTATTCATCGATTTGGGTAAACTGAATTCAAATATTCACGCACCAAAATGCTGAAGTGGGCCGGGGCACCGTCGTGCATGAACCACATGTACTAGAAGAGGGACATTTTCTAGTAATTCAGGCAAATTATTTTGAAGAAACGCACGATAAGTATTGACGTCAAGGCGCTTTGGATGAAAGAATAGTCCAAATAAAAAATCTCCAATAATACCAACCCACACGTTGACTGAAAATTGCTGCTGAAATCTTGTTTCTACTATAGCATGAGGGTTCTCTTCGCTCCATAAATGAGCATTACGAAAATTTCTGATTGCTTCTCTGGAGAAATTTGCTTCATCTGTGAACATAACTTGCCTATCGAAATGAGGATTTTCTGCAACTTTCTGGAGAAACCACATGGAAAAATTCCTGCGTGCTGGAAAATCTCGTGGAAGGAGAGCTTGCACTCTTTGCAGATGATACGGATACAGCAAATATTCTCTCAAAATTTCCCATACAGTTTTGTGGCAAATATTCAACGCACTCCCAATTTTGCGTGTACTAGATCCTGGATTCTGTTCAATTTCATTGAGAACAGCCTCCTCTACTTCCGCCGTCCTCACTGTACGAGATCGTCCCTCTCGGTTTCCATTTTGTAAACTGCCATATTGAGACAGTCGCAGATGGATGTTTGTGAACGTTCTACTATCGGGAACAGCACGGTTGGGAAATCTTTCTTGGTAAAGACGCCTGGCTTGCTTAGCATTGCCGTCAGCCAGACCATAGACGAAATGCATGTCGGTCATCTCCGAAATGGCATAATTGCTCTCTTATTTTTATGAAGACAAAACACTTGGAAAACAACAAAAAGAACAAATTTTCAAACTAGTTATTGCCTGTCAAGAATGAGACTAACATGACAGGATTATTAACGAAATACATAGCGATGTTTCCTTATCAACGGACAGAGCTCACTTGTGTTTTTGTGACATATCTTTATCTTGTAAATAAACTGCACGTTATAACGACATGACACTTTTTAATTATTTTTTCCTAAACGGTGAGTTTTACGTGAAAATGTATGGAGACCTTTTTTGTTCGGAATTGATTTCTGATGAATATCGTGTAAACGCGTCGTGGCGTAACACATCTTTTTTTGTGGAATTTATGTCATGACCTAGCTGTATCTACGCCACTTGTTAAATTAAAAATGAACTTTTCAGTTGAAATAAGGGCCTTCATGCCCTTATACAATATGTAAAATTTCAATGTAATATCTAGAAGGGTTTTCGAAAAATTTGGAAAAAACACAACAACTTCAACAGCCTGTAGACCGATAATGAAGCTTCTGAGGACATACATTCATATGAACTTTCCGGCTCGAAATCTCCTCAGGAATCACCCCTTAAAATAAGTACATACACTTAAGTAACACCCTGTATATATATATATATATATATATATATATATATATATATACAGGGTGACAAAAATCTCACTACGTTGTATGGCTAGCTTTGTTATTATAAGAGATACAAAGTTGGTTAAATTAGGAAAGTTGGGCAGTATTACATGAAGATTTAGAACCCGGCAAGAAAATTGACCATTGTTGCCGCGTTTCCTATTTATTTGAGAAAAACTAGGTCGTTAGTTATTAAAAATATAGTAAAATCATAAAGAAGTTTTTAATAGATAATATTAAGATTAATTAGATGCACCGCTCAAAAAAATTTTTTAATCACTGCTTTTGGAGTTACAGCCCTAACTCACCTTTTTTTAAATAACAACCATAAGCGAAAGTTAGGTTTATTAAATTCCTTATTATTTTTCTGATTTCAACGATGTAAAGTTTTGTATATCTAATTTTAATTATAATCCGTAAAACTTCAAAAATTAAAAAAAATAAATCATTTAATTAAATACATTGCTATGCTTATGATAAAACAACTGAAAATCGTCCAGTAAAAACAATAGTCTAACGCATTGTCAAATATCATCAAGTTTAATTATTGCATTTATCAATCTTAAAAAACTCGATTTGCTTTGATAATTACTGTAGAAGTGCGTTTAGAAGAGTTTCTAAATTGTATTCCACTGAAGAAAGAAAAGACATTGAAACTTATATGGAACGGCGTATTTTTGGTAAAATGGAAGAAAATTAAACAATGTATGGATCCTTTACCAAACCAAAGGATGCGCCAAAAAATTTTAACGTTGAAACTGAAACCAATGTTTTGGCATATTCAGATTTCAAACCAACTGCGTCTATTAGGGAAATAAGTATTGAGTGTGGTGTTTCTAAACAAGAATCAAGATTAATTTTAAAGAAATATGGACGAAAGCCATATCGCCACCACGTACGAAATACTTTACATCCAACTGATTTATAGAGAAGACCAGAATATGCTAATTGGTTTATTCGAAATTTTGAGATAGATCAAAATTTTTTGTATAAAGTACTTTTCACCGATGAACCAAAATTCACTAACAATGGAATTTCTATTATAAAAAAACACGTGTTTTGGTCTGCAGAAAATCCACATCCCACAGTAGAAAGTGTTTTCTGTAAATGTTTGGTGTGGAATTCTTGGTACAAAAATCTTGGGACCTTATTTCTACAACGAAAATTTGAATGCAGAAATCTACGAAATATTTTTAATTACCAATTTGGAAGAAATGTTGGATAATGTGCCTTTGAATACAATTCGCAATCTACCATATTTTCAGCAAGGTGGAGCTCTAGCACTTAACTCGATTAGAGTTATGAATTAGTTGAATGAAAGAAATACAATTGCAACACGTGGTACAATTTTTTAGTCCCCGAGATCACCGGATGTTACTCCGTTAAATTTCTTCTTGTGGGCAACAATAAAAGACAATGTGTATAAAGAAAAACCAAATGATATAAATAATTAAAAAAAAAAGATTTCTATTGCTATTAATGCTGTAAGAAAAGCCACGTTACGATAAGTTCAAAACAACATTATTAGACGTTGCCGATTTTGCGTACAACGTCACTTTGAAACTTTGTTTTGATCTTGAATTGTGTTAAAATTAAACATTAATAATTGTAGAATTTTTCCCGTCGTTCTTGTTTTATTTTTAACGGTGTATTTAATTAAATGATTTTTTTTTAATTTTTGAGATTGTAAAGAATTATTATTAAAATTAGATATACAAAAGTTTATATCATTGAATTCAGAAAAAAATAAGAAATTTAATAAGCTAACTTTCGTATATGATTGCTATTTAAAAAAAGATAGGTTAGGGTTGTAACTCAAAAAGGACTGATTAAAATTTTTTTTTGAGTAGTGCATCTAATTAATCTTAAAATTATCTATTAAAAACCTCTTTAAAATTTTATTGTATTTTTAGTAACTAACGAATCAACGTTAATTGGAAATTTTAACGATTTTCAGTTTTTCTCAAATAACTCGGAAACTTGGCAACATGGTCAATTTTCTTGCCGGGTTCTAAATCTTTATGTAATTCTGCCCAACTTTGCTAATTTAACCAACTTTGTATCGCTTATAACAAAGTTACCGATACAACGTAGTGAGATTTTTGACCTGATATATATATATATATATATATATATATATATATATATATATATATATATATATATATATATATATATATATATATATATATATATATATATATATATATATATATATATATATATATATCAGAAATGATTATCAGTCGTATACGAGGTTTGTCAAACAAATTATTTTTGATCATATCGAAAATTTTTATTAAGAAAAGATATTTAGGATTAAAAATAATTTTCAAATATTCAATATTGTTTATTTACAGTAAGAATTTTTTTTTAAACATTTTCTCTACGATAACATTGAAAGTTAAAGTTTTAAACATTGATGCATTACTTTTAATAGTTTATGAATTTGATAAAATTAATATTAATAAACCTTTATTTAGAAATCTACTACTATCAAAACAAACACGCCTTAATTTTTATTAAACGCTGATGACCTTTCAAATTCTTATTCACTAATTTGTAATATTTTAGCTATGCATTTAATAATAATTTATTATGTTGTAATAAATACTAATAAAAAATTGTTATTATCAATTTACTAATGCTTCCACATATCCTCTATTTCTTTTCATACATGTAACAGTTCTATTAACAAATTCTTTTAATATGTTCCTATTCATACGGGAAGTTATACTAAGAACCTCGTCTGTAATTACCCTCCCCAATTGGTCAATATCTTGAAAGCGCTTTCGAAGATGTATATTTGCTTTAAGCAACCACACAAGAAAAAATTATCAAACCTGCTGTGACATTGGGCACCATCCTGTTGGAACCATACCTGCTGACGTTCAATTAGGGGACGATTGTCAAGAAAATGACTTATTTTATCGTTTAAAAAGCATAATTGTTCAATTGTCGAGAGCATTACTTCTAATGCAATGTCATTATTATCTACATTGTTTTGACGTCTTTTACTAAATTTATCTCCTTGAGTCCTAAATTTATTGAATATTTTTGTTACTGTTGTATAATGAATATTTTTATCTGGATGTCGGATATTAAATATTTCTCCAGCTTCTCGAAATGTTTCATACTTATCACCCACTATTAAAACAATTTCAATTTTATCTTCTATACTTAATGTTGCTGGCATTTCTAAACAAATGCTTTCAGAGATAAAACTTTACAATAATATCAAAACATTAACAAGGTATTACGTTTTGACGTTAACTAACAAGTACCTCCTAGATTAATTATGCATTAATGTTAAAACTTTAACTTTCAATGTTATAGCAGAGAAAATATTAAAAAAAATTTGTTATTGTAAATAAACAATATTGAATATTTGAAAATTATTTTTAATCGTAAATATCTTTTCTTAATAAAAATTTTCGATATGGTCAACAATGAAGGTACTTAACAACTTAAGCAAACAATTTAATATCTGATGGTTGAATTTTGGGTTTTAGGTTATGCAGAACTTTTTATGAAGAATATTTTTTTTTGATAATAAAAGAGTTTTCTATATGTAGTCAACACAGTATATATAAACAGGGTGTTTCAGTAATATTGGGCCAATCCTAAAAGGGGCAATTCCTCTCTTAAATACAAATTGAAAAAATAAATGTCAACTCAAAATGACTTTTCGTTTAAAAGATACAGGGTGCCAAAGTTTAAAGAAATATAACAGTTTTTGGTTATAACTCCAGTAAATTTAAACCGATTTTGATGAAACAGGGCATGAACAATAAATAAAAAAAGATCTTTAATTTCGCTATTTCAGGCTTTGAAGATGTAGTCTATTGGCGTAAATATTCAGGGTTGGCCCCTTGTTTCTCTCCTTATCTTCTACGCCACTGCATTGTATTCAAATCTAAAAGTATTTTTTAATTTTAAATTTAATTTAGAAAATTTTGATTAGAAGCTTATTTACAGAGATATTTTAGAAGTATTTCGTTTTGTTAACGGTTCATGGACATTGCAATTTAGAAAAAAAATTAACAGTAGTATTTTTTTAATGCAATACAAAGATTAAAGATTAAACACGACAAGATAAGAACAATAAGATTTTTAAATAATATTTTTTAATAATAAATTGTATATTGTATACGAAACTAAATTTATTATTCTATATAATAAATTTTCAAATTGTCGCCCTTACGCATCGATACAGGCTTAACATCGTCTTAACATTGAATTGCGAACTCTGCCGAAGATGCTTGGCATTTCTCGTAATTCATGGAAGGCGGCAAAACTTCTGTTTACCAAGCCATCGCGATCATCAACAGGAGTGTCATACACTTTAGATTTGACATATCCCCAAAGGAAAAAAATCAATGGGCGTTAAATTGGGTGATCTAGGAGGCCAGGAGAAGGGACCACCATGTCCAATTCAACGATCTGGATATGTGTTATTTAAGTAATGTCGGACTTAAGCCGAAAGTTGAGGCGGTGCTCCATCATGCTGGAATATCATCCTATTCCGAATATTTAGGGGAATATCCTCTAGCAATTCCAGAAGAGAATTCGTTATGAATACAGGATCAACCTGACCGGTAACGTTGGGAAGTAAAATAAAAGGTCCAATCAAAAAGTTTTGAATGATCGCTCACCAGACATTAACTGAGAACCGTTGTTTATGACCACGTACGACGGCAGCGTGAGAGTTCCTGTGACCTTCAGATATGGATGTTGCATATCTTGAACATACCATCAGTAGTCATATAGGGGGGGGGGGTGGGTTCTAATCCACTTTGTATAGGATTTACATTACAAGGTAATGTAAAATAGAAGAAATTGCAAAAGTAAACATGATATTATTTTAGTGTTGTCAAGGTCAAAATTGGAAATTGCAAAAGTGATAATTATATTCTTGTGTTAAGGTCAAAATTGGAAAGCTAAAAATAGAAATTGCAAAAGTAATCATGATATTCTTATGGTGTTGTCAAGGTCAAACTTGAAAAGCTAAAAATAGAAATTGGAAAAGTTATCATTATATTCTTACGGTGTTGTCACGGTCAAAACTGGAAAGCTAAAAATAGAAACTGCAAAAGTAATCGTTATATTCTTATGGTGTTATCAAGGTCAAAATTGGAAAGCTAAAAATATAAATTGCAAAAGTGCCGTGCCGTGTCCGTGCCGGTGTCCGTAACCGTGTCCGTGTCTGTGTCCGTGTCTGTGTCCGTGTCTGTGTCTGTGTCCGTGTCCGTGTCTGTGTCCGTGTCCGTGTCCGTGTCCGTGTCTGTGTCTGTGTCTGTGTCTGTGTCTGTGTCTGTGTCTGTGTCTGTATCTGTGTCTGAGTCTGAGTCTGCGTGTGCGTCTGCGTGTGCGTCTGCGTCTGCGTGTGCGTCTACGTGTGCGTGTGCGTCTGCGTGTGCGTCTGCGTGTGCGTCTACGTGTGCGTCTGCGTGTGCGTCTGCGTGTGCGTCTGCGTGTGCGTCTGCGTGCGCGTCTGCGTGCGCGTCTGCGTGCGCGTGTGCGTGCGCGTGTGCGTCTGCGTGTTCGTCTGCGTGTGCGTCTGCGTGTGCGTCTGCGTGTGCGTGTGCGTGTGCGTGTGAGTGTGCGTGTGCGTGTGCGTGCGCGTGGACGTGCGCGTGCGCGTGCTCGTGCGCGTGCGCGTGCGCGGGTGTGGGCGCGGGTGCGTGTACGTGTGCGTGCGAGGGCGTGGGTGTGGGTGTGCGTGTGCGTGCGTGGTGCGTGCGCGTGCGTGTTGCGTGTTGCGTGCGTGCGTGCGTGTGTGTGGGCGCGCGCGCGCGAACGACTAACGTTCACTTTATTAAAATAACTTTGTCCGGAATCGCATAGGACCTTTCTTAATAAATGTTAACATCGACTAACTTTCACTTCATTAAAATAATTTGTTCTGGAGTTGCACCTTTCTTAATAAATATTTAACATGGACTAACTTATTATAGCATACATTCGTTGTTCACTAACGGTCAAATATAAATGCTTATCATACAAAATGTGTAAGTGCCTGTAGATAACGTCCATCTCCCAATTGAATTCACTTTATATAATCACTTCCTTTACTTAAAATAAACCCACACAACCTCTACAATAACATTCAACTTATGTTACACTTTCTTTTAATGGCAAAGAGTAAAAAAATAAAGTTTTGTATTTTTCTTCATTTGGAATAAAATAACGCCCGTTACGCCTGTATTTATGCATCGCACTGTGTACTTGAAACTAGTTTTAAAATATGCATCTCATAACACCAGTGGAGCTATTGAAGAATTACCCACTAAATGGACACCCGGTATATTATTGCTAAACACTACTGGAAGCTTCTAAATTTTTGATTTACTTGCCTCAGATATTAATCAATTGAAATTCGGATAAATAGAGGTTGTAAATTTATTTCACCCACACTAGACTCAAGGTATAAAATTCGATGTGAAAGCAATTCGCATTACTTGTTTTGCTGAACGAAGTATTTATCATTAAGCTCAGCATTATCAATCGGATGTATACGAATTCCACGTAGACTGATGTTGAAAGCAAACAAACATATATTGATTGATTACCAACCTTTATACGTAAGGGTTTGCATACCTTTTTCTTCCTATATATTAAAATAATTAGAATATTATTACAATCATTTTATTAAACAACCTCATAAATTTAGGTTCTCTGTTTTACACCACTGGAATTTATTGACCCTTGTACGTATATTAATCATCCTAATTATTCTGATATAAATGTCATTAAAACATAAACGAAGATTTCTATACAGTATTTTTTTTTATATACAAAAGAGTAATGTGCTCATAAAAATTATAAATCTAAAGTTTTATATAATTAATGTAAACAATGCATTAGCCTTAGTTGTATTCAACGTATCCACATTATACAAAACTTTGTAATTGAGACAGCTTCTCAAGCCTTATACCTAGTGATTTTGTTACATTTCCTATATCCTTCCTGTTTTGTAAACCAGCCCTTTTCTTCTCTATAACTTTTTCCTCCATGCAAGTAAGTCTATATAAAGTTGGTTGTCAACGGAAATGGAGATATATCACGATAGAATAAACACACAATTATTAGAAACCTATAATTTTCGATGACCTACATAAGTTTATAACATCGCACGAAGAGAAGGGGTGTTCTTAAGAACATAAAACGACTGATGTTCCAAAGTTATTAAAAGTCAACCCTATTTTATTAATGCTTCTCTTTCGCTTTTATAAGGATTATGTTTTGAAATTAATTCTTAGACAAATGACTTTTGGGAAAATGAAAATCTTACAACATCAAAAGCTATTTGATTCGTTGAGAAAAGGCTTACCTTTAAAATAGGCCACAAAAAATAGTACCCCTCAACATCTTAGCACACTTGCATTTCGTATACTTTAAATAACAAAATCGTCAAACATTTTTTATAGATGAATTTAAATCAGATTTAATAGCGTGATTTAATTACATAAGCATAAAAAAATTTATGAACTTCAACTTTAGCATACACAAACAAAGTTCTTTTACGTTTTTTTTTATTTCCTTCCAAGAGATCAAACGAAATCCACATTGGAATTAAAGTCAATACAGAATTTTGATCATAAAAAAAATTATAACACTCTGACTTTTAATAATAAATTTTTCTTTTTCATACGCCAGTATGGGTAATAAATATTAATTTGAGCTAAAAGAATATCAAAGAAAAAATAAATTAATCTATACAATAAGAGACAGAGGTATGATTTTATGACAAAGTTGAGCAATTCTTTGTGAGAGTGAGTTATTGTGACAACTGAAAAAAATGCTAAAACATGTAAATGGTAATCCAAACTAAACTTTAGGATAAGTTATCTAAGTAAAACTATAAAATATTGAAAAATCTTATTTATATCCGTCTGCAGTACAATCTTAGCACCAGTCAAATTCCTTCTTTTCGGAATTTATATTTAACGAAATTTAGCCGAAATTACATTTGGAAACAAAACTGTAGTCTAAGGAACCCTTCATTATGTCTGGAAATATCAGAACTCTTCGAAGTCCAAATCAAATCTGGTGACGTGAGTAATTTCGTTTATAGCGTTTTATTTCACATTCATCATTCCACGGTAAAGTTTCTGTAAATATACCAACAAATGTGACCCTAGTTAAAATAATGTGTTATGCAACTGTACATATTATATTTTTTTTCGGACACTCAATGGAAATGGACCATATTTCCGTATTACATATCCTAAAGAAAAGTATCTCTTTTCTTTATAGCAACCATTGCTTTATAGTAAACCATTTTTTCTTGACTGGAAATTCAAAATTTAAGCTAACTTTTACCTTTATTACTATGTTTGATCTTAATTGTAATTAATTAATCCTAAAAGTAAACAAGTAATAGTAGACATATAAGGCCGATCCTGGACCAGTTCAAGGTCACCCATGTAAATCTTATGGGGATTTATTTCAAGGTCAAGTGAGTTTTCTCGTTATGCCAGAACGCGCTCCACGTCTCAAGCATGCTTGTGGTGGGGGATTTAAATTTTTGGAGTCACTCGCCCTCTGGTGGTGAAATCGGAAGCTTTTGGAGCTCTTTCAAGGTCGAACTTTAAGCGGGAGATTTAAAATGTAGTTGGTCAAGGTCAAAGCTAAAAAGTTGCAAGGTAATCATAAATCAAAAATAGTTTTGAAGGTCAAAGGTTATTGACTTACGGTGGTGTCATATTTCTTAGAAATATAAAAAGGTCAAGGTGAAAAGCTAAAATAGAAGTTGCAAGGTAATCATAAATCTAAAAATAGTTTTCAAGGTCAAAGGTTATTGACCTACGGTGGTGTCATATTTCTTAGAAGTATAAAAAGGTCAAGGTGAAAAGCTAAAAATAGAAATTGCAAGGTAATCATAAATCTAAGAATATAATTTTCAAGGTCAAACTTTTTAGCGGGAAATATAAATTTTTGGAGCTGATCATCATCATCATATTATATTTATAGTCAAGGTCAACAGTAGGTATTTAACAAGTTTAAGCATGTTGTAATATGTAGGACGCATATTTCTTATATAAACTGCAGCGAGCTGTATGTTGAGATCAGTCTGCAACACATAATTGTTAAATATGGAATTAACAGGGTTAAACCAAAGCACCTATTGCAAACCCTTTAAGAATGCGTGCGAGCTCGATATATCGAGAAAGTATAAAGTAACGAATATGGATATAATTAATACTAAGTACGGTGAACGTATAGTGATAGAAACGGGTGATTTTAAATGTGTATTACCGGAACGCTTTTATGTGTATTTCAAAAAAGAAGAAACACGAATTGAAGAATTTAAAACACTCCTAAACACGAAGGATGTGTTTATAAGTAGTTTGGGTGCAGCTGGCAAAACAACAAACATAACATTTTCTTTTTAATAGTAGCACCCCACCATATGTAAAATTGAAATACTAGAATTATTTTCTTAAGCAGCGTTTAGTCATAGTGAAATTGTGAGCAAGTAAAGTCATGCAAGTAGCAATAAAATCATTTCTGGAACGATCCAAACTCAGAAGTTCACCGTTATATATGGATACATCACATCATTGCAGTAACAATCTGAATAATTTAACATTTTGTTGGTGCTGTCAAAATAGTGATGGTAGTAGTAGTAAAAATGAAGAGAAACACGATGAAGGTTATTCTTCTGCTAAGACTGACTGCGCATCATCATTTCAATATAAGGATGAAGTGTATAAACAAGCAGCTAAGGAATACTTAATCGATTGTACCTATTATAAACTATCGAACGATACTCATCATGCAAAACATCTGGAAATTGGATACAGTACACACCTCAACCTTGCACCAGTGGTGCGTATTGGGTGCGGTAATTGTGATCAAAGCAATAATGTAGTGTTGGATATGAAGGAATGGAATGAGCTTCTAAGATGGCATTCATATGTAGAATTACAATTTTTTCGATCTCAAGAAATTGAAAATGAAATTGATTGGTCAAATGTAAATGAAGAAGATATAATCTATGATCAACATTATGAATCTCTATCTAGTAATCTTGGTATTTATTACAATTGGGAATTAATTAAAGGATATGACAGAATTTTGAAAACTGTTATGATAGAAAACTACAAGTGCTGTTCTTGTACATTCAACTCACATAGTATAGAAGAACTATTCAATTTAAAGGATATAGTAAGCTATAGATTGGAATTTCTTGAATCTTACAATCTGGTGTGTTTTATGAAAAGTTCATACAACAAGTTGTTGACTACCGTCGTTTTCGTGAGAAAGAATTCAGTGGTGGTGATGATGACATTTATAAAGATATTGATGATGTTATAAATGCTAAGTATAATATTAATTCACATAACACTGTATGTTTAATGGAAATTTTGTATTATCGTCCTGCTTATCTAATGTATAGCATTTACTGAATAAAGAAATAACTATGATTTGTTTTTCTCAATTTAGGTATAAATACCCCTTCTATCCATCCATGTAAACAATGCTAGTTAAGAAGCGAAAGAGTGTAGGTGGTGGTGGTTTGGTGAATGGTCTAATCAATAAACTTCCGTTTGAATTGCATTTACCTGGTTACCAGTATTGCGGTCCTGGTACAAAGTTGGAAAAACGACTCGCACGCGGTGACCTCGGCATTAATCAATTAGATGCTCAGTGCAAACTTCATGATATCAGTTACAGAGATTACCGAGATTTAGAAAGTAGACATAAAGCAGATAAAATTTTACAAAAAAAAGCTTGGGAGCGCTTTAAATCATTAGACGCAACGCTAGGTGAACGAACTGCAGCTTTAGCAGTCAGTACCATCATGAAAGCAAAGAGAAAATTGGGAATGGGGTGTAAACGTCGATCTAATATGAAGAAGAAATGCAATGGTGGAAATTTATTGCATTTACGAAAGACAATAGCTAAAAAAATTAAACCTAACGGAAATTTCACAGACACAATAAAGTCAGCGCTTTCAACGGCAAAACGTGTGGTAAAAATTTAGGAGGAAAGAAAACATTAAAGTTCCTAGAGTAATTCCCCTACCTAAACAAGGAGGGTTTTTACCATTTCTTATTCCGTTATTCGCAGGATTATCAGCAATCGGTGCTTTAGCTGGCGGTGCATCAGGAATTGCTAAAGCAGTCAATGATGCTAAAAATGCTAAAAATTGCAGGAAGAGACATCGCGCCATAATCGCATGATGGAATCGGTCGCTATAGGCTCCATGAATAAGAAAGGCGGTGCACTATATCTAAAACCAAACAAATCTGGTGGTGGTGCATTATACTTAAAACCGTTTCCAAAAACTGAATAGATTACCGGAAAGACCGTTAACGGATACTGATTTAAAGAAATACTCCAAAAACGTACCGTACTTTAGGGATATTTTTATGAGAGATAGCATGCCTAAATTGCCACGGAAAAATGAATCTGGAATTATTAACTTAGATAGCCAAAGAGGACCAGGTACCCATTGGGTTTGCTACAAAAGCGTGGTAAAAGGGTATGGTATTACGATAGTTTCGGTAATATTCGACCACCAAACGAAGTGATTAACTACTGGGGGTGTAAAATATATTATAATTACAACCAAGATCAAGAGTTTAATACAATTATTTGCGGACACCTATGCCTACAATTTTTATATAAATAATCAGCACAACATCAAATTTTCTCAGTTATGTCAATAACATTCAGTTTAGAAGGTGTTGGTAACACAGCTAGCTACAACTTCTATCCACCGATAGAGCTAGATTTGGGAAGAAATACGTTATTGGATTGGTTGGATTTTACGGCTGCAACAGCATTAGAAACATTTATGCAGGCAACGATAGATTTTATTTTAGAACAAATCCATCTCATTTGCAAGTGATTAATATTCCACACGGTGCATATGAGTTAGATGAAATTAACGATTATCTAAAATCTAAAATACCCACAGAAAAGTTTATCATTAGAGCAAACAACAATACACTTAAATGTGAGATAAACAGTTCATTTGAGATTGATTTTACTAAAGAAAATTGTATTGGGCGCATGCTAGGGTTTGAGTCTAAAATATTAGAACCAAATATTTTACATACATCTGCGTTAGACATCCAAATACTTAAACACACTAATCTACACGTAGAGTGCAACATTATAAAGGGATCTTATCGAAACGGGAAACCTGCTAAAGTATTATATGAGATTGATGTTTCAGTTCCTCCAGGTTATCGTCTAGATAAAACTCGAGCAATACTCAATATTTAGAAGTAAACACTGACATTATTAGTAATATAACAATTAATTTGACTAATCAAAAGGGTGAATTAATAGACTTTGGTGAAAGTGAACCATTCACTGTACGCTTAGAACTAAAAGAACATGGGTCTGAGAATTAATCCAGGACCAATTCCATCTTTCAAAAACTCATATAAAAGACATCATCCCTACAGTAAGTCATTAATTAGTCATCAACCTTCATTGCGGTTAACATCTGCAGAGAAATACTTTTTAACGTCAATAGGTTTAAAAGTTCTCAACCACAATGGCAGAATCGTTAAACGTCTTTCAAAACGTACATTTTGATGATACTATAATTAAATCAGATATTCACACTTATCTTCCATATGGATCTTCTAAATATGGACCTTCCGAAGAAATACGAATCTTAATTCAAAGTCAAGATCTAATTACGGCTACTTATGATAGTTTTCTGTACATAGAAGGTAAACTTGAGCTCAAAAAGAAGATGAAAGAAAAGCATGCAGCTTAACCAACAATTTCCCGAACTTTCTTTTCGAAGAAATTCGTTATGAGTTAGGTGGTCAGAGAGTGGATGTTTGTAGAAATCCAGGAATAACATCTACGCTTAAAGGATATATTTCTTATACGGCAAGCAAAAGCAAAGCACTAAGTCATTTAGGATGGTCACCAAAGAATGAAGAACCATTACAAGTAGAATTCGATGAGCAAAATGGAGAAAAATCTTTTACAGTATGCATACCATTGAACCACATATTTGGAATAATGGAGGATTATCGTCAGGTAATCGTGAATATGCGCCAAGAGTTGGTTTTAATTCGATCTAGAAGCGATACAAACTGTTACTATGGTGAAGTCGATGCCGCAATAACCTTAAATAAAATTCAATGGAAAGTACCGCACTTAACACTTAGTGATGCTGCGAAACTTAACTTGTTTCAAGGAATCAATAAAAATTCTATTATTACTGTTCCATTTCGACAATGGGAGTTGTATGAATTGCCTGCTTTAAAACAAGCAACCTCAGACATATGGCCAATAAAAACATCAACGCAACTGGAAAAACCACGTTGGATAATTGTTGCATTCCAACAAGGTAAAAGGTATACAAGGTCAGCAAGGGCTGGAAATTTTGATCACATTAACATCAGAAATCTTAAAGTACATCTGAATTCTGAGTATTATCCATATGAAGCAATGCATTTGAACTTCAGTGCCAACCAATATATACCTGCCTATCGCAATTTTTTGAAATTTCGTTGTGATTACTATGGTGAAGATGATAAAGATGCATTATTCAACTATTCCGAATTCAAATCATGTCCAATATTTGTAATGGACTGCTCTAAACAAAATGAATCCTTAAAAACTCAACAGTGGACATCAAATTGGAAATGGAATCTCTAACACCTTTCGATAATGGAATCGTTGTATGGTCTTATTCTCCATGATGCTATTGTACAGTACAGTCCACTCACCGGAGAAGTGAAAAATTATAATTATTATTGTAGTATAGTCTAATATATATAAATAAAGATGTTGTAATTATTCGTTTAGTTTTATTTCATCCATCAAAGATGAAAGTAGTTGCTCAGAAACAAAAACTCTCAATTCAAAATCATGACTTTGATGAAAAGTCTATTACTTCAAAACATGGTGATTTACTTCCTAATAGTATACGTGGTATTATATGCGGCCCTCCAATTGCGGTAAAACAAACGCAATGATCAGTCTGCTTACTGAAAAAATGGTTTGAAATTTAAACATGTATACGTATACTCTAAGTCATTGAATCAAAACAAGTACAAACTTTTACAGGAAATCTTACTTCCAATGAAGGACATAGGTTACTTTACCTTCAGCGACAATCAAGATGTGATTGAGCCTAATTGTGCAAAATCAAACTCTATTTTTATTTTCGATGATATCGCTTGTGAAAAGCAAAATAATATAAGAGCATATTTTTCTATGGGTAGGCATAACGATATTGACTGTTTCTATTTGAGTCAAACTTACAGTAAAATTCCAAAGCAATTAATTCGTGATAATGCGAATCTAATTATATTATTTGAGCAAGATGAATTAAACTTAAAACATGCGTATGAGGATCATATAAGTCCCACCATAAGCATGAAATTGTTTCGGGACATGTGTTCAAAGTGCTGGGTAGATCCGTTTGGTTTCATGGTCATAAACAAGGATGCTGAAGTTAATAATGGTCGCTATAGGAAAGGATTTGATGAATATATAATACCTTAAACTGGTTTCAGTAGTAACTGATCTGTTTAGGTATTAACAGCTATCTGTTTAGTGTAAACAGCTACCTGTTCAAGGTGAACCGGTACCTGTTTGTCGCAACAGCTACCTGTTCATGGTAAACGGGTACCTGTTCATTAAATCCGTTTTGGTATATAAGGCGAATATATATATATAATACCTTAAACCGCATTCAGCAGTTTAGTAGTAACTGATCTGTTTAGGTATTAGCAGCTATCTGTTTAGTGTAAACAGCTACCTGTTCAAGGTGAACGGTACCTGTTTGTCGCAATGGACAACAAGGAGAGGATATTAAAGAAAAAATTATTCAGGCTCGTAAAATAATACGGCAGAAGTATAACAGTATTAAGACTGCTCGCATTGATAATGAAAGAACATTCGAAAGTACTTATAAGCCTTTAATAGAACCTCTAACTGAAATAGTAAATAAAATCGATAAAAAAACACCTAAAAAGGAGGAGGAGGTCATTGATGTTAAACCTAAAAAACCACCCGTATTGATATTTCCAAGAAAGCACGCCACTATCCCCACTAGTCCGCTAGCTCAAGTTCAATGGACCCCACGTCTCACTCCATTAGGTGATTCAAGTAAGGGTGCTACTAGTCCACTAGCTCAGCTTCCGTTTTTTCGAAGAAATCCTCCTCAAGTCTTCCATCTTTCTTGGAAACATCAGTCATGGGGAGATTAATACTGGGAGGAAGAAGAAGAACTGTCTAGTATCGTAGATGATTCCCATAATGAACCCATCTCGGAAGAATTTCTCGAGCAGTACAATGAATTGCCGCGTATATATGTTGAACGTATTTTGAAGAATGCTGAAGGTGATATTGATCATACGTATGGAGTCCACTATGATACCAAAACTGATAAATGGACAATTGGTAATACACCCATCACAATTAAAGGAGACGATATAATTATTAAAGGTGTCACGTATAAAGGGACTCCAGGATTATATGATCTGCTTATTATGAATGAACCCGACTTAAGTCTAGTAAAGTCAACAGATAGAAAAATATAGAACTATTTTAGAGGCTACGAATGTAGTAAGGCGAGATTATGACATAAGTGCACAGATTCGAGGAAGCCGCAGCAAAAGTATACACAAATAATCAAACCCTTGCTGTCATCATCACCCACCACAACCAAGGGAGGAGGTGGAGCTATATTTTTAAGGAATTAACAAACAGACCCATTGAATATAAATATTGGAATGATATACATGAACTAATTCGTGATCTGGAAGTATTGTGGGCAGAAAAATTAGCGGGAAACACAGGTGTTGTAAATGACATAATATCAATTGTAGAAGAACTATATGAAGATGGATACATTGAAAACCGAACAACCGCTTTTTAAACAATATAAATGAGAATGCATTGATGTCGACATGTCACAACTAAAATGCCCCTTGACAAATTTGGACGTTCATATGTCCAGTATCAATTAAAGAAACTAGCCCTCAGTTTAAACAGATTGATGCTAATCAATTTGATATTGAGAATAAGAGACTCAGCAATGTGGCCAATCCCATAGATCCTCAAGATGTCATCACTAGGCAATATTATGTATCAACAAGGTTCGATTTGGATGGAAATCGTTTGACACAGTTGGGTGACCCTGAAGAAGATGGTGATGCTATAAATAAAGGATACCTTGATTTCTGTTTACAAGCAGTTCGGAACACTTTCAAAGGAAACGCCAACGCTTATCTAGCGCTGGAGGAAAAACTACATCAACTTAAAGAAATTGTGAATAAATTAGCACCATGTCCAAATTACAACTCGTCAACGAATTGCACAAACCTGCACGAAAAAATTTTAAACGAAGGCGAACAATAATTAGAGGTTTTGATGATCTTTGGCAAGCAGATTTAGCTGAATTTAACACATATGCCAAACAAAATAAGGGTTATAAGTATATATTAGTGGTCATCGACTGTTTTTCGAAATACTTATGGACTAAAGGATTAAAAACGAAAACAGGTCAAGAAGTTACCAAGGCCGTGCAAACAATCTTTGAAAAAGGTCGGAAACCTACCAATTTGCAGACAGATGCAGGAAAAGAATTCTACAATGCGCATTTTACTAAACTAATGCATCGTTATGGAGTCAATCATTACTCTACCTATAGCACAAAGAAGGCTGCAATTGCTGAACGTGTTATCAGAACCATTAAAGGTGCTCTATATAAGTCATTCAGCCTGCAAGGTAAATATAAATGGATTGATACAATTGATACCATAACGATGGATTATAACAATCGTAAGCATAGAACTATTAGAATGAAGCCCAAAGATGTTGGTAATCATACAAAGCTAGAGGCTTACACTAACATAAAAATATTCGATGGGAATCGATATTCTGTGGGTGACATAGTACGAATCAGTAAATTTAAAATATTTTCGCCAAAGGATACACACCCAATTGGTCTAGTGAACTATTTAAGATTGTGAAAGTTTGCATTACTAACCCCACTACGTACATGCTTGAAGACATGAAGGAAATCCTGTACTGGGAGGGTTTTATGAACATGAATTACAAAAACAAAGTATCCGATGTATATCTAGTAGAAAAGTGCTTCGCTCCAAGAATAATAAGTTATTCGTAAAATGGTGGGGATTGGATGAAAGATCATGGATCAATAAGGATGATATTGTTTTATAACATTTAACCTGTACTTTGTGAAACAAATTACTTATATTAGTTATATATATATAGTTTGTAGAAAAGGATGTAGCTCTTAGATGAAATAAAACACACAAAAAATAATAGTATTTTATTTTTAAATATTACATTTATTTTTAAAATTTCATTATCTTATAAAGTGAACCTAAAGTACTTATATAATCACTTAAATTACTGGATGGCCATATACCCGAATCTGGCCCACACCTCCATCCCAAACAGGAATTTGAATTTGTTTCACCTTTATTGATGTTGTCTAGTATCCAGTAATAAATTTTGTGGTGCTCATCGTTTTCCCACGGTTGAAACTTATAGTTGATATTTTGTTCTAATAATATTTCAATCAAAATATCGAGGCACTTGTAGTTAGCATAATATGTCGATTTCTCAATACATTCAGTTATAATAAATACAGTGTCCTTGTAAGCAATATTTTCTAACGTAGATTTAACATTTGTTGAATCATGAACCCTTAATAAATCATATAGATACATTTTAAGCGGTATGTCACCAAGTACATCATATCGTCTAAGATCCTATCTACTTTATCAAAAGTTAATGAATTGTAGCCTTTATCGGTACACAATTTCATAAAACTTTTAATGGTATCGTCTAATTTAATTTTTTTATCAAATAATGTCCTAATAATAATTTCATTTGCACACTTTGAGTTTATAGCACACCAGTAAAACACTCATCGGAATAACAATATTTTGTAATATATTCAGTATAAATGTATAGTTTTCAGGAGAGGTCAAAGAACGCTTCAGGTACTTTTTGTATATTTGATCACTACTGCACTGCAGCTCTTCCTGCAAGTTGACTTGAAGACTGCTCATTGTTTACTGAAAGTTATACCCCCATGGTCTAGTATCAGTGAAATCAAAATTTACTAAGCGTTTATCGTCATAAGGATTGAGTATGACTTTATTTTGTTTAATGGTAAACACATCATGTTTCTTTGACCTTATGAGATGTTGATAGCGCCTTATTACGCTACCTCAAGCAGGACCTGTTTATAATCATTAATCGTGATCTGCCTCACGCTTGCTTGCGTAGAACCCTTTGATTTTTTACAACCTTTTCATCAACCGTGTAAGCATACATTTTGCACGAAGTCCTACAAATTCAACCATAATTTCGCCATGGTTTTCATCTTTCATTAAGCCGGGGACCTTTTGTTTACTAATGGGAGTCCAAAGATGTTGTCGGGGACTATAATCAGATGTATCGAATTTATCAATGTCCTCTTTAATACATTGATAGATATCGGGAACCGAAAAGGCGTATATGAGACTATCCGTATCCGTGTACAAGAGCTTAGCATTATTATGGAACTTGGGTAGCGTGTAGCCGTAATGAAAATTATATAAAAAGTTTTGAAACGTCTAAAACACTGAATCCTGCATATATAGGTTTATTGAAATATACTTCAAGCTTATTCATTTGAATGATAAGCATATCATTGTCAAATATTGTACAACTATGAAAATTTGGTTTTGATATGTAAGCACGAGCACCATAGCGACCCTCCCATTTCGTTACTAGCCGTATGTCCTTATGTTTACGTACATTTTCCATCAGCTTCCGAAAACACTATTAATCATTAATTTATAGAAATTTTTATCGAATTCATTTTGAGATTGCTGACGCATGGCTGTATTTAAATCTATATATTTTTTAACCACGGAGACTGTTTAAAACGTAATATACGGTGTACTTTTACCAACTTCAATCCATATTTTAAATATACTTTTAAATTTCTGTAATGAATTACATAATTACGTTTTGGATACAAGGTAAGCAGTAATTTTTTCATTTTGGAATCAGACGCGGTGGAACCATATGTTCGGGTGCTAGCGGTAGATCACTATGACTCTCATGTAATTCTATAGGATAGTCTAAATCACACTCGACTATATAACCAATTTCCGAATCATCAGGATGGTTTATTACATCTAAAGTTTCAAAATTAGCTTCATCAACAAAAGAAAAATCGCCAAATGGTAGAAATTCTGACATGGTGGCTCCATATAAATTATTCACGTCGTAGTACATTAAATACACACTTTCAGAGGTAGGATCAAATTTTTCCTCCATGTACTTATTGTTAGCTTTAGCATACCGATTTGAACATTGAGCTACACCACCTCTAATCCTCTTTCAATAAACATTAACATATCAATGTCTGTAAATAATTCTAACTTTACTTGTGTAATTTTAAGCATAGCATCGAATGCTAAACCGGGAGCTGTATAATAGTGCAGAGGATCAAGCTCGTAAGTACTTATACAAGTTTGCCGAAAGTTCTCGAAAATATCCGCTAAAAGTAGAACGTCTGTTTTAGATACAAACTGAGTATTCCCTAACGATTTAATACTAAATTTGTTCCAAACGTTAACCGCATGCTCAAAACTCTCATCACTGATTCCCTCATTATTAAGATGACTGAAAATGCTTCTTTAGGAGGAGCGTGGTCTCGTTTAATTTCTCCCGAGTATCAATATACTCATAAGGAAACACACCTTTGCGAACTAGTAAAGAAAATTCTTCTTCATTGTTACATTTAGCTCGGGTAATAACTTTTTACTATTTTCCAAATAGTTTGATAACTTTTCAATACTACTACTCATAAATCTGAAAGAGTCAATAAATCTAAACTTAATTTTACTACCTTCTATTACTTTTGTGAAAGAGATATATCTTTCTTTGTTTATGGGTAGGAGTGAAATCGTACCGGGAATAGTAGCCAATTCTCTAATGACGAAATGGCTATCATAACCTGACAAATTATGAAACACAACCGGTAAGATGTGAGAGTCTTTATAGTTTAGGTTACAATTCTGATGTGATGCTCCTCGAAATGCTCCGGTGAAATGGTTATGGTCTCTGACCTTTATATCATTATCTGTAAATGGTTTTTCGCAAATGTGACAGATCGTAGTGCTTTCAAAGTGTTCAACCTGATTGGGAGTTAAAGTACCCATAGGAATTATTTTATTAATGATTTCGGTGCTCCAATGTGCAATACTTTGAAGCTCTTTAACAAACCATTGAATGCAATCATTTCCTCTATAAAGCCTAAATCGAGATAAAGAATCATTGTATGAACACTTTAAGTAGTAAGCAATGCTAAAGGGTATATGTTTGGAATGAAATAGAGTATTACCCCAAGTGATGTTAAATTTGTACACTTTTCTAAAATACTTTCTAAATCCGCATAAATTACAAACGGTGCCTTTTCCTGAAATGCGAAATTTTTGAACTGCAGGAACATCTCCGCTTCGGTAGGCATCCTGACTGAACATTGATTAAGTTGATGGCAGAGATGACATGTTTTTGTAGAAGGTGATCTGAAGAAAAGTGATTCAAGCATTGATAACAAATAAACTTCTTGTGCCCCTACTCGATAGTTGTTTAGAAAAAGAGCTGACATATTTTTAATCCACGCGAAATGATAAACAGTATAATTTTTTGTATTAATAGCATCAGCAGTAGAACCCGCAGAATGATAATTAGGCGAAAGTACTAAAAGATTTATAGGTTCCTGACACTATTTTCTTGATTTACACTTAATACTAGCGGTAATACACCTTTCCCTGAATACAAAACAAATTAATGGAGAGGTTGTTTAATTTTTCAAATTTTTTACATCATCTATTTTAATGGGAAAGGAAATTGAACCATAATTCAAAACATCTCTAAAATGAGGATAACTGTAAACTCTATCTGAATGAAGTTGCACTGGGTATAATGCCGAAACAACGGCCCACAGGAAGCAGTACTCGTCATCGTTCTTAACATTCACTACCGCATGCTTTACTGCTATGAAGTAAGGAACTTTAACGTAAGTCGAAAGGCCACCTCTAAATGGAGTATAGCTATTAATATTCACCTTTAAATGTAAAACTTCATGTAATGCCCAACCAGAATCCCTTTCGGAAAACTCCTCTAACTTTTTTGTAATTTGTAATAAACGTTATTGTTATACCACTCACGCAAATTGGTGGTAATATCGATGACATAATTTTTATGGCAAATGTCTTCAACTCAATAACATGATTTTGAGGTTGCATGAAATTGCAGACTAAAATGACATTGACCTTTAGCATCGTTTGTCTTAGCATTACTTTAACCTTTCGCGCAAAACTATTGTATGCATTTTGTAAAAATAAGAGGGTCCTTGATGTTTGCTATATTGACTATAATTCCAGTAAGTAACCTACCATTGAAACATGAATCTAGAGAGTACCAACTTAATTTGCGTGTACGCTTTTAGTAACATTTCCACTACCTGTTTTCTCTGAAGCGCTCTTTAACTGTTTAACTCTTATAAGATAACACTTTAGCAATGATAAATTACTTTCGAGTTTAAGCAAATTTTCGCATGTCTCTAAATAAATTTTATTTTGAATTATATCTCGCAATAGCTTAATATTAGTGTTAATTATACGGATGTGCCTTACAAATTCATTTTGGTTTTCAACAATGGAATAATATTTCTTGTTAAATTAACAATATCACTACTGTTGGGTATACCGTTACTCATAGTTACCTTCAAAACTGTATCCAACACTGCAAGAAAATATGAAGCACACGATTATATAGTAATGGAAACAAATATTATATTTATTTGATATGTAAAATTAAAATTTAAGTAACTATAGAAGTACTTTAGGTATACAATTGCAATTCTAGTCGAGTGCAATATACTGACTGGTACAAAACTGCTCTTTATCTCCTTATATAGTAATATAAACCTAGCATTCAAGGTCAAAACTGCTTATAACTTGTTGCAAGAGCTTCAGTGTGCATAGATTGCATTTTGTAGCGTTTACTGGGAACATATATTAACCTTGACATCAATACTGTTCTCATGACTCATGCTGCATCACCTTTGCTTGCTCAGGTCATTGTACTAACCACTTCCACTTGTTATCAATTTTGTTAACGTTAACAGATCTATGTGTATATAACGTTAAAGTTTTAATTGAATACTCATTAATTATTCACCATTAGTAATGGCTTCATCCAGTAAACGATCTAAACTTTCACTAAAAGACAGGCAAAACCTTGTATTTTACATGATGTTTTGGTGCGCCCATCAAATAACACTGCACAACTAGCACCCTTCAAAGAGACCATCCCCATCATAAATAACATGACGCAACCAGCACCCTTCGAAGAGAGCATCCCCATCATCTCCATCAGGGATAGTGATGTAGAGGATGAATTTTCGAAGTATTTCGAGAGGTATGTACAATTTTAATTAATTAATATTATAGTTTCCTTTCATTAATTCATAGAGAATTTTAGTACAAATAAAATTATTCATTTTTCAGCATAACACCAGCAACCACGGTTATAGCAACACCCCCACAACCACCACCGTTGCGAAACCTGCAATATGGAGGAAAAATTTGACTCTTATAGAAGGGCATCTCACACAGCAGGATTATGAGCACGATCCACCGACCCTTCAAGCCTTTAGGGAAACAAGTATTCGGTGGTTGCGAAAGCTTCACAATGACTATTTGAATAGTGAGGTGGTGGGGTGGAGCGAGCGGAAAAACTGGATAAAGAACTGAAGGAGGCTAATCAATATTTAGAGTGTGTGCGGCAAAATATACTAAAGACTGAAAATATATTGCTTACGTTGGAAGGGATGGATGTGATGATGTTTTTGTGGAATTTATTGTATCTTTTCATTATACAAAATAAATGTAAATTGTTTTTATATTTTTATTATTTTCATGAATTATTCCCATTATCCAAAAAATTTTACTACAGCTAAAAATTTGAGTGATAGTCCAAGTTGCGCTAGAAAAGTGAAATTAAAAACATCTGAAGTCTGACTTACTCATGCATAAATTTCTGCATCAAAGTAAAGCAGTCCTTTTGCAAATTTTAATTGCATGCTGCGTTACAAATTTTAACTTATAATAAGTTAAGGAAATAATTGAATCCTTGAGTAAGTGCTGAATACAAAATGTTAATTTCAATTAATTTTGTAATTATAGGAAATAATAACTTAAAATACACTAAGAAGGTTATTGCAAAATATCATATATAAAGCATATATAAAGCATATAAAGCATATAAAGAAAGTGTGAAAATATAATACAGTTAAAAGAAAGCTTGCGTTAAATAAAAGTTAAAACAGTTCTCAAATGCATGTAAATCTGAAAACTTTACAGCATGTATTTATGCAACACAAATGACACAATTGTATTCATATATATTTTTACAAATCCTGTTTAAAAGTTGTAATGTAAATTGATGACATAGAAATAGAATGTTTGCTAAATGCTTTCACAGCAAAAAACTGCGTTCATTATCCTACAATGATTATTAACGCTGCACCGAAAATTACAAGTCATGTTTTAAGTGTTGTTTTAAAATTGAATTTGGTAATTTAAAGAGCATTTAGATACATTAAATGGATAAATGGCATGCATATGTTTCTTCTGAGCTTACGTAAGTACAAAAGGTGTGTTTTAAGTGCTTTTGTTGTTTCAAAATGGAATTGGGCAATTTAAGTGTAATTTTTCATATTTTGGAAAAATTATTACATCAAATGATAGATTACCACTTCTACAACACAACTGCGTTGAAAAAAATTTTTTTCTCGGAATTAGACGAAAATTTAAATTTTTAAGAGCGCATTTTTCTAGGACTTTACTAACCCCTTCCCCACATCCCTCCTACACCCTGCCCCGGAGGACGTCCTCGTCGACTCGTTTTTATCTCTTTCCATAGATATGTACATACATCTTTTCTTACATCACACACTTTCAAACATACATCACTTTCGTAGTTCAAGTACATGTCTATCGTTTACACAACAATAATTGCAATTATGCATTCCATTCTAGTACAGTACTTGAATATCATATTACAAACCATACTTATAATACTACATGGATGCATTTTGCAATTGCATGCTTTTTACTCATTACGAGTACAATCCATTTAAGTTGAATTGTAATTATGTATATATGTAAGATGTCTAAAGATTCATTGTGAGCGTTATTATTACTTTATTTCTTGTAAAATCGTTAAAATCTATTTTAGAAAAACCGTATTACAAATAGTTTACAAATTAGTTACACTATTATTTTATTTTATCATATTTCATATTGGTGCTTGATTTATTTGGGGAAAAATGCATTCTAATAGTAAAAGAGGACCTTCAATTTTTTTCCTAATTTTTTTAGTTCTATCTTTGGCGCTCTTACTTATTGGATATATATACGGAAATTCAGAATTTTTGGGTAAAGGATTATCGAGTTGTGATTTATTAACAATTTCAGTAGTACTTTCATTGCTAACATGAATTGTTCCATCACATTTTTTTTATCACATTTTTTTTGTGTTTTCAAATTTTGGAAACTGCTATAATTGGCGCTCTTACTTATTGGGTATATATACGAAAATTCAGAATTTTTGGGTAAAGGATTATCGAGTTGTGATTTATTAAGCAATTTCAGTAGTACTTTAATTGCTAACATGAATTGTTTCATCACATTTTTTTTATCACATTTTTTTTGTGTTTTCAAATTTTGAAACTGCTATAATTGGCGCTCTTACTTATTGGGTATATATACGAAAATTCAGAATTTTTGGGTAAAGGATTATCGAGTTGTGATTTATTAAGCGATTAACAACGTTCAATTACATATCAAAACTACAAACTTTATCATTAATCATTGAAAATTTTTTTTTCACATTTTTTTAGTTTTGAGAATTTTTGGACTGCTACCTATTGCGCTCTTACTTGTTTAGTATACATGCCAAAAATTGGAATTTTTGGGTAAAGGATTAGTGATTTATAAATAAATATAAATATATATAAGCTTTATGTGTCATTTCTTCCTACATAATTTGTATAATTTAAGTCATGATAAGAAACTCGTTTAATATATATATATCTATATAATTCAATTAAAACCAAACAGAAATTTCACTTTTTTCTTTCTTCTATGCCTACACACACACACTTTATTTTTTCAAATGAAGTGCCTTTTCCTTATGCAATATAACATACATGTAATTACTTATTTACTAAAGCACCTTTTCATGGCACATTCACTGAAGTTGCATCATTTTCTTTTTAGCTCATACAGCTCTAAATCTACCCTCAATTTTTTATTTCCTTGATTAACACCTCGAGCCTTTTCTTTCTCTCATCAATACTTAATAATTCTTTCTTTCTTTCTCTCCTTATCAATCTTATTACTTTCACCATTTCTAGCAATGAAAAGTTTACTGAATCATGCAATCACGGAGAAGCCTTTTTATTATAAACATGCATCCTTTCAAAACTGCTAACCTCCTCAAAAACTTTCAGATTTCTAAGAATGATTACCTTGCAACTTCTATTTTTAGCTTTTCACCTTGACCTTTTATATTTCTAAGAAACCACCGTAAGTCAATAACCTTTGACCTTCAAAACTATTTTTGATTTATGATTACCTTGCAACTTTTTAGCTTTGACCTTGACCAACTACATTTTAAATCTCCCGCTTAAAGTTCGACCTTGAAAGAGCTCCAAAGCTTCCGATTTCACCACCAGAGGGCGAGTGACTCAAAATTTAAATCCCCACCACAAGCATGCTTGAGACGTGGAGCGCGTTCTGGCATAACGAGAAAACTCACTTGACCTTGAAATAAATCCCCATAAGATTTACATGGGTGACCTTGAACTGGTCCAGGATCGGCCTTATATGTCTACTAGTAATGTCGGGAGAGCTAACAGGGCCAGTATCGTTATTTATTGTTACCCTTCAATTGAATAAAAAAAAAGAAACTTAGAGAATCGAAATTTAGATATCTATTATTTGTTGTTATAAGTTGTCACAGTTCGCGACAATAACAAAACAGATTTGATAAATAAATATTAAATTAAACAACAAAGAAATAATTATAAGTCGGAAAACTAAATTAAATATAATTGAATCATTTGGCCGCAAATAAATAACAGCGTTCGGTGACAAGCGCGAAAGCCAGGAATCGGGTAGGGAGCAATCTGGTTGAAACGTGATGTGATTGAAGGGCATGTAAGTGAAAAATGTATATGTATATATGTACATTTAGATATCTATTATTTGTATCTTTCTTACCTCTGTCTATATTTCTACTTCGGACTTCCTTACGTGTCGAGTCAATAGACAAATAACTGTCCTATAGTAGGATGTGTTTGTATATTGAGCTTCTTTTGGCGTTTTGGTATGTTTGTAAGCTTACGTGTTTTGTATTTGCTAGTTTCTTTATTTGAATGTGCCGTTTGCAACTAGATTTTTGCGTTTTACATCCTTTGGCATATTTTCTTGCTTGTTTCGCGCGTGTTTGGATGTTTAGGATTTGGTATGTTTGTGTATGTTTTGAGTAACTTATTTGTTTCATTTTTCGGGGTTGTATATTTGCAGGGTTTACCTGTTTGTTTGGTAATACTTTTTGCACGTCTTAGTTTCTTTAGTATGTTTTCTTTGTTATTTTGTAATAACTGTAACGTAACGAACTTAATGAATATGGTAACTCTTGTTAAAATGAAAAAGTATTAGTAATTTTTTGTTTTAAGTAAAATCCCATGCGGCTATTAAAAAAAAGTTTATGGTAGTTGGTTCCTGGGAATGTCCTGTCATCAGTAACCTCCACGAAAGAAAGTCAAACTAATTCTAGAGCTAAGTAAAGTAAATGAGTTGGCGCCATCTTATTTTAGTAGTGCTTGTGGGTACGTGCATAATATTGCTTGTTAATTTTGGCTAGTGTTGTTTCTCATTACATATTTAATTTTCAGGCTGATTTGCATATGGTAAAACATTTTTCTAAAAATAAGTTGCAGATTTAACCTTCATGAATGCGGAGGTAATCCAAAAAGTGCATTTTAAGAAATTATTACTAAAAAGACATTCAAGAGAATTATTTTAAATTGCTTTCAAAAGGTCCTAAGGTTTCGAAGAGTTTGTTAGTACATATTTAATTTGTTGGCTAATTTTCAAACGACAAAAAATCACTCACTGCGAGAGTCAAGATTCCGCACCCGTTAACATTTTTAAGATAGCAATAAAAAGCAAAAACCTGGGTTGTTTATGCACCCGACTATGCAAAATCTGTGGTGGAAATTTATTGCCTTCAGGGTAATATTTATCTGTGTCTGCATTTAGTTACATTTTATGCATTACGAAAACATTTTAGTTGCTTCGATACTTAGTACAGTAGACTAATTTTGTAAGTTTTTGCATCATTTTTAGTGTAAACAGTTATCGTATAGTGCACTAGCGCAATAGACATTTTATTGTATTCTACTGTACTGATTTAAAAGGTGAAACTGCAAGCGTAGAAATGTCAGAAAATTTCGAATTGTCAAAAGCACTGAACTTTATTTAGACAGATGTCAAAGAAAAGTTATTACGTGTTTGATTCCTTTTTTGAAATGATATTGTTTAATTACAGAAAACCTAATTAGGCCATTGTACAATTAATAAATCATTATAATGAAATTTTAACCACGCAAGTTTGTTTTTCATTTAAAACAAACCATTTCTAAATTAATAAAGTAGTGCACGATAAGGTTGAGTTTTTGAACGGATTTTTATAACCTAGCGGGTTGAATATTAATAATAAACAAAAATAATGATAATCTAAGCACTAAAATTTTAGTAACGTGTGAAATGGCTCTATAGATTAAAAAAAAGCGCGTAAATAGTATTTAGGATTGATATAGCATTGAATTTCTACCCATCTCAGGTACGATTGTTAAAGCTCATACAATCGTAAAGTAAACTTAAAGCGAAATACCACCCTTTTATCTAAGGTTTGAACTCAAACACGTAGGGTGGATAAACCAGTAATTGTCCAGAACCCAATAATTGACCAAACACTTTTTAAAAATCAGTAATAAAGTAACTGTTTAACTTATGACGGTCTTCAACGTTTCAAAATGATTGTTTAACCCTTGACTAATAGATGGAGCAAAGGCCTGTGCATCTGTTATGCGATTCGTGTGTTTTACGGCTGTTACAAATTTAGTCTGCATTGTTAAGTGCTAAAAGCGTGTTTGTGTATTAAACACGGTAAGTACACATGTATTTCAAAATCTGTAGTCATCCGAAATTCTAGGAAATAATATGTTTATATTTTGAGTCTGGTAGTTACTTAACTTATAGGACTAATGGTTTTTCGATATATTTAATTTATAGTTTACGTTTTTATATAAAAAAACAAAGTGGTTAATTACTGGTATGGAATATACTTTTAAATTCTAGTAATTGTTCACAGTGTTCAATAACTGGTATTTTAATAAACTAAATTGTTTTCTAACTTTTTGATGTGCAACCAGTAAATCATTGAATAGAGATGGAATTTCGTTTGAAGAAAGTTATTAATTTTATCTGTTTCCAATATTTGACCACATAAAACGTAGTGGTTAATTACTGGTTTTGGAAGGTGGTCAATAAATGGACTATCTTTGCCTGTTTGATGATCATATAGAATTGAAATGAAAAAATGTATTTATTTATTTACCAGCCATGTCCTCCAAAAAGAAGTCGTTTTTTAAATATTCAGAGAATGATGTAGAACTAGCACTTAGCGATATCAGAAATAATAGATCTTCAATACGCCAAGCAGGAAAAACTTACAATGTTCCTCATTCGACCCTCATTAATAAATTAGAAGGAAAAACTCCAGTTGAACGTAAAATGGGACCATCTACCATACTAACAGAGGAAGAAGAAAATATCTTAGTTACATGGATATTAGCATGTGCTAAAAAAGGATTCCCTCTTAGCAAAAAACTTCTGTGTGAAACTGTACATGATATTGATAAGAGCGATGCTCGACCTAACCCATTTAAAGATGGAATGCCGGGAAATAAGTGGTTTCATGCATTTCTTAAACGCAACCCTGTAATTTCTCAACGTCACGCTGAATCAATTAATACAGCACGTGCCGCGGTAACTGAAAACTCCATAAGGCAGTGGCATGAGGAGATTCGCACCTACTTAGTCACAGAAAATGCCGAAGACATTCTAGAAGATCCATCACGCATATTCAATTCTGATGAGTCAGGTTTTATACCAATCCCCAAACAGGACTTGTTTTGGGGCCCACCGAATGAAAACTTTATGAGGTTAAATCTGGATCCGAAAAAGAGAATATTACGGTTCTGTTCACAATCTCAGCCAATCGTGACATCTATCCTGCAATGATTGTCTACCCATACGAAAGAATTCCGGCGGAAATAGTACGAAATTCAAATCCGGAATGGGTAATAGGTAATGCTTGATCATATGAGTCAAAATTAAAATATCAATAAACATTTTTTGTTTCAGGAAGATCAAAGAAAGGATGGATGACCAGTCAGATTTTTCATAGTTACGTTTGCAATACATTTTTGCCTCTTTTACAAAAAAGAGGAACTTCCAATTCTGTATTTACTTGATGGTCATAAGTCACATCTTACATATAATCTCAGCAAATTCTGTGCTGAAAATGGGATCTATTTATTCGCACTTTATCCGAATGCAACTCACATATTGCAACCTGCAGACGTTTCCTTATTTCGACCGCTAAAAACAAACTGGAAAGAAACCGTTTTTAACTGGAAAAAGGTCAACAATAATAAAGTGGTGAATAAAGCAACGTTTTCTTTATTACTAGAAACTGCGATGCAAAAAGTAAGTGCTGAAACTGTTAAAAATGGTTTCAGGAAGTGTGGGTTGAACCCGTACGATGTAGAGACAATTGACTTTACCAAATGTATGCAAGACCTTTCGCGAACTATCGGACAGGAAGAACATGAAATTAAAATTAAACCTGTTAAGTTTGAAATACCACACTTTCTATACTTTGAGTCAGTCATACCATCAAGCAGAAGAATAGACTTTAAAAACGCAGAAAATGGTGAATGGACCGGTCCCGAATCAGCAAAAGAATTATTTGACATTTGGAAGAAACTGAAACGTAGATGTAAAGAAAATGCGATACAGGTAGAAATTACAACTGCAGAAAAACAGAATGAAACCGATAGCGATTCGAATGCCAAAAATGAGACAGAAGAAGATGTAAACATTACCGAAAATCTTATAAGCAACGATCTCAACAAGACTGAAGAAAATGTATTTAACGTTCAGAAAACACCGCCTAGAGAAAATCTGGAAAATGAAGAAATTACTAGAGGGAAGGAAAACTTGTCAAATAACATTGAAGAAGCGTCACATAGAGAAATGACAGAAAAAATCGTGGTCTTAAGCAACATTAAACTTTCTCCACCAAAAACATTAGAAAAAAAAGCAAGCCATACCCCTAACACTAATGCTCAACAGCCCACTACATCCCAAAGTCAGACAGCCAACTCAAAACGATTAAACAAAACGTATCAGTGCATCTTTTATAGATCACATTTTCTGGCCAGAGGAATCACCTGAAAAAAAAAATTCGCCCAGAACTACTGAAAGACTCCCTTACGCCACAACATGTGAAAGATGGCTTCAATTTCACGAAGAAAAAGAAATGCTTAAAATAGAAAAGGAAGAGACAAAGAAGGAAAAAGCTCTACTAAAAGAAAAAAAGAAAGAAGAGAAGCTTAAAAATGACGCAAATAAAAGAAAAAGGGAAGTAATTGGAATTAAAAAGAATAAGAAACCCAAAATAGAAGATTCCGATAGTGAAGAACACGAAGAATGGGAGGAAAGTGGATCCAGCGTAGATGATGTTTCTGATGAAAATGTTTCAAACTATAGTGAAAATGAGTAATTGAAAAACGAACCTGGAACAAATATCATTGGAAATACGAGTAAGGGAGATTTTTACTTGGTTAGCTTTCCAGGAGAAAAGGTTGTTCATAAATATGTATGCTGTATTTAACACATAATTAACGCCAATGAACTGGAAGTGCAAGCATTTACTTCAGTTGAGGGATATAAGGCAACGTTTAAAATGATCGAGAATGACATAAGCATAGTCACCCAAGATCAACTTATTTGCAAATTAGAACAGCCACAAATTATTGGATCTGATAAGAGACTTCGGTACAGGTTTCCTAAAGAAATAGTGTAATATTTTTTTGTAGTTAAGGTTTATTACCTATGTTTTGTACTTTTGATGAATAAATAAAATTACTTAGTAAAAAATAGACTTTAAATGCTTTTTCAACAATTGGTCAACTACTGGCAAAAAGGTGGTCAACTATAAGGTTATTACGGTCAATTATTAGACATTTTAGACTTTTTTCAAAAAAAAAATTTTTTCAAGACCTTGCAAAAGCAGTTTTTTGTGAAAATATGTTTTTCTTGATATTAAAAACACTGCTTAAGATGCCAGTAATTTTTAATCTTAATTAAATCAATCAACAAAGGGGTTGTAGATTTTTAATTTTAAAAATCTGCTTAACTGGTCAATTACTAGCTGATCCACCCTAAACATTTTGCAATAACAATTAAAAAAAGAGAACTAATGAAATCACTTATTTTATCCCACGGTAGAGTGGGGTATATAAAGTACTCATAAATACGTATTTGTAACAATATCATAAAATACAACAGATGGCAGATGTGATTTATAAAAATATACAGCTCTGTAATAAACTCCTTTCTATAACAAACTCAAACATAATATTACGACTAGACCGTATCCGTGATGTAAAGTATAAATTAAAAAAAAACAAATAAAAAATTAATAAACAAATAACTAGTTTTAATTCGTAATCGAAAATCTAAATTAAAAATAATTAAATCATTTTTTTCTCAAATAAACAGCAAGTCCGGTAAGTAGCACGAGAACCAAAAATCACGTAGGGAACAATATAATTTAAATACGATGTGATTGAAATTAAGTAAGTAAAAAATATAAATACAGTAAGTATACACGTTTATATTATTTATATCTTTCTTGTCTCTGTCTCCATTTTTTACTTCTTACTTCCTATCTTGTCGGGGCAGCAGGCAAATAAGTGTCAGCACTGCCCGGTAGTAGTACGATACCGTTAGTAGCGAATCCTACATTGTCCGGAGTACAACTTAGTTAGTAACCGGTCTGCCTTCTAATTTAATTACTAAAAACAACAATATGAATGCCTCAGATCAACTTGGCTACAAGAGGCGGTCAAGGTCGAAAAAAAAAGGTATAAAAGTAGTACACTACGTTAGTTTGGTCACATCGGAACAAAGCAGATATATGTGGGTGAAGTTAAAGCTAAGGTCGGGCCTGATGGGCAGTGTAAAACTTGGCTGAATGCAGAAGAATGTATGATAAAAGAAAGGGAGATAACTACTTTTAAAAATAAAAGGGCGTGTCACAAACAATGTATGAATCTTGCCGAAGCTAGGGAGGTATGCAGGGATAAGAGGCATGAGGAAAGATTGCAAATGAAAAATAAAGAAGAGGCAGGGATTGCTTTGCCTACCCCGCAAGGGAATGGCGTGACATGTTATGTTACAAAATTGTACGCTTTGATACGAAGCTTCTTCTGTCCACACTCTACCGCCTCTATGGCTGTTTTTTTGGCATTTTTACCAGAAATTACACACGCATTCAACAATAGCACACAGTTTTCTTAGCTACGCATTAAACGTGATTCTGGTTTGCCAGTTTGAGGAAATTTAAAAAAATGCGAGCGTAAAAATAGTTGTATAGCTTAAAATGACTAATATATTGACAATATGAATGACAGTATGTAGCTTTTTAGACACAGACCAGAAATTATTGTACTGGCAAATGAAACATTCTTAAATTTACTATCTCATAATTAAATACTACATTATTAAACAATATTTTTTATTTACCTACACTTATGGCTGCCTAGTAAAACCGTTTTTTGATTAATGAAAGTAGAAAAAATAGTATATACAGCTCGTGCAAAAAGTGCACTCGACGTGTTGTCCAACGAGGACTTTAGGCATGTCGCACTCACTTTTTGCACTTGTTACATAAATAACTATTATATCCTTTTCAGATTACTTACCCACACATACATACTTATATACTGGTCCAACTTCTCACAATAATATTTATAGCTTACGTAAAAATGAATAAATCACAGCCAATGAAGGGGAATATAATTTATCAAGCAATAATCTGTTTTTTTAATGAAAAATAAACACAAATCAGCTTTATAGCTTTCTTTTAAGAAAAGTAAAAATCACCTACACCATAATTACAATATGTCAAAACGTGAAATAAAAAACTAAATTTATTACATCTATTGACTTTTAACTTAAAAAAAATTGGGCAATTAGCATTAATGCTTTTAATAAAAAGTAAATTTATGGCATTGTGCTAATTTTATGATATTTGGTTACTTTTAGTTTTATTAATAAGACATTAAATAACTTTATATATTTTAAGTGCGTTTTAATACAAAACTAAGCCACGCTCAAACTTTATCGTGGTTTATTTATTTTGAAAATTTTGGATTTATGCAACTAAACAGCGACAACGTTCAATTTTTTATTGTGAAGAAAAGCTTTAAAGCAACGATTGATGAGATTTCTTTATTAGATAATTTGCTATTTTGAGTTTTTGTTGATATAATTTCATTTTAAGAGATAAATAAATAAATAAATAAAAAAAAATAAATAAATAAATAAAATAAATAAATAAATAATAATTGAATCATTTGGTCGCTAATAAATACCAGCAAGTCCGGTGAGGGGCGCGGAACCAGGAATCGAGTATAGAGCAGTATGGTAGAAACGCGTGATGTGATCGAAGGGCAGGTAAGAAAGAAAAAGGAAAAATGTATATGTATATGTATATTTTGAGATTCATACAGTAAGTATACGATCTATTATTTATATCTAGCTTTATGTCGTGACAGTAGACATAACTGTCCGGTAGTAGGACGATACCGTTAGTAGGGAATGCTACATCGTCCGGGGCACGATTTGGCCAGTAACCGGTCTGCTCGCTATGATATTACTCAAGAAAACAATACAATTGCCTCGGATCGACCTGGCTACAAGGGGCGGTCAAGGTCGAAACAGACAGGCCCCGTTGCTGACGACTGTGCAAGGAATGAATGGCGAGTCGGTACGTGGAATGTTAGAGGTATGCATGGTAAAGAATTTGAAATTGCGAATGTAATGTACGAAAGACACCTTGATATTCTGTGTGTATCGGAGACAAAGCGCAAAGGAAAGGATGCTGTGGAGATGGAGGATGGCAGCCTGGCACTATGGTCAGGAGTTGAGACGGAAGTGCATGGTGCAAAAGGAGTTGGGGTGATCATAAGTGAAAGAGCGAAAAGATGTGTTAAACAGTACGAATTAGTATCTCCCCGGGTAATATGGGTTAGAATGAAAGTGGAGTTTCGAAGAATGTTTCTTATTGCATGCTATGCACCGGTGAATGGAGAAAGAGACCAGGAGCGTGAGAACTTCTGGAATGAAGTAGAGAACGTGTTGAACGTATGTAAGCCAAACGAAAGAGTGATTATATTGGGGGATATGAACGGATGGGTGGGTGTACAGAGAGAACATAGTGAACGCGTTCTAGGAAAGTTCGGAGACCAAAGAACCAATGAGAATGGTGAACACCTGCTGAACATCTGTGTGAGAGAAGCCTGTTTGTATCAATACGTGGTTTAAACATAAAATGTGCATATGTATACATGGCAAAGAGGTGAATCTAAAAGTATGATAGACTTGATAGTGTATGATGAACGGCTTAGAAACCTGGTGAAAGACACAAAAGTAATGCGCGGAGCGAGTGTGGATCGGACCACTTTTGGTTGTATCGAGAGTGTGTTTAGGGCAAAAGTGGGTGGAGAAGGAAAGCAAACGTAGTGCGAACGTCCAGAATTAGGGTTGACAAACTAGTGGATAATGGTGCGAGAATGAAATACGTAGATGCTGTGAATAAAGATTGAATGTGAATGAAACAGTGTGGAACGAACAAATAAAAGACACTGACGTTGAAAGTGCATGGATAAGCTTGAAAAACTCTGTTGTCAATTGTGCCGTGCGAATATGTGGAAGAGTGATTGTAGGTACACAGAAAAATGTGCTTGGTGGAATGAGTCGGTAAAAAGGCAGTAAGTAAGAAAAAGATGCGTACATGGCAATGATTGCTGCAAAAATGAGACTGAGAAGAAACGATTGTATGAGGTGTACAGATTAAGAAACAAAGAAGCGAAGGAGGCAGTGAGAATAAGTAAAGAGGAAGTGATGGCTGTGGAAGGAGAGAAATGCAGAATGATTTTGAGGAAACAAAAACTCTTCTGGAAATGGGTCAAAATACAAACGTGGCCCAAAACAGAACGCTGCAGGAGTGATGAATGATAGAAACGAAATAGTATGGGACGATTGTGAAGTGAGGAAATGCTGGCAAGAATATTTCGAAAGCTGTACAGTAGTGAGGAAAGTAAGACTGAAGGGTTAAATAAGGAGAATATAGAAGAAATGATGAATGAAACTGAGAAGGATATTGGAATAAATGAGGTAGAGAAAACGGTAGGAAGGTTGAAAAACGGCAAGGAGCAGGCGTAGATGAAATCACTGGTGAAATGCTCAAGTATGGTGATGCAAAGCTTATACGAAGATTGCGTGAATTATTCAATGTATGCCTTATGTGGAAAAGTGCCGAGTGATTGGAAGAGCGCGATCATTGTACCATTGTATAAAGGTAAGGGGAACAAGAGTGATTGTAAGAACTACAGAGGAATAAGCTTGCTCAGCGTACCTGGTAAAGTATTTGGAAGAATACTGATTGATAGAGTACGAGAAACTACACAATCTAAGATGTGGGATGTGCAAGGTGGCTTCATGCCAGGGAGAGGATGTGTCGATCAGATGGTTGCTCCAGCAGGTGATCGAAAAGTGTTTAAAGGTAAAAGGAAGTTGTACTGTGCGTTTGTAGATCTGGAGAAAGCATATGACAGAGTGAATAGAGAGAAGATGTGGGAAATATTAAATGAATATGGCGTAAATAAAGGTCTAATAAATGGAATAAGGGCAGTATACAACGGTAGTCGGGCATGTGTTAGGGTGAGAGGAGGTGTGAGTGAATACTTTAATATTGAGCAAGGGTGCGACAAGGCTGTGTGATGTCACCGTGGTTGTTCAATATATACATGGATAAATGTCTTAGACAAGCATGTAACGATACAAATGGTGTAATGGTTGGTGACGTAAATGTAGGGCAAGAATCCCTGTAATTATTAATATTCTGTAGACGGTTTTTGAGATATTTTACCCTTAGAACAATTGACAATTTTTATTTCTTAAAACCAGTTTTAGCAAAAGTGTTTTTAATAGTTAAAGTTCACTTTCCCACGTGTGGTGAATTTTAGTAAACCTAATTCGATATCGTAAGTAGAATAATGTCTTTCCATGAATATTATTTTATTTATCGTAATTTCGCTAAAGGAAGTGGATTGTTCGAAAATTAAATTTTATTATTGTTATAAAGAGTTTAAGAAACGTAATATTACATCCTCTTATAACCGGAAACTGCTCTGTAAGAGTTATCGTCATCGAAGCTAATCGTGTTGAATATTTTTAATCTCGTAAAGCGGATAATGGATTCTAGGCACTTTGTAGTCTACCAATTAGTTTATAGATAAAGGTGGTAATAGGAATTACAGAAGATTTATTTGGGGCAAGTGGTTTGTTGTTGGAATAAAAGAGGTTGTTTGCTATCTTGATTATAGTTATCAGGGTTTGGTTGATACAAGGGTGCTTGAAGTATATTTTCATGAGAAACATCCAGTTTGCATTTTAGTATGTAACTTTTTAATAGTGATGCAAAATGACGTGATCTTGTGTAGTAACGGGTTTGTTTGGGGTTCTTGAGTCAGTCAAAAGAGGCAGTTGTCAGAAATCGTTGAGAGAGCTTGAGGGCTGGTGATGTAGACAGTACGCGCATTATACCTGAGATTCACCGGAAATCTAAAGCTATCGGGAGTAAGCCATTTCACTATTTGTAGATTATACATAGAATTCAATCACCCGGAAAATGCTTGTGTTGGTGTTATGTCGGTTAATAACATTCTCGTTCCCATTGAGAAGTGTTGATTTTGAGTACTTTCCTATTTCTTGATTAGTTTTACGCTTTAAGCGGATTCATATGTGTCTGTGGTATTTTACTAATGAAATATCTCGCACTGAACTGTTGTAATCATTAACTATAGTGCATCCACGGTTGTTTAAACATATGCAATAAATTGCTTGTGCATAAAATTTACTACTGTCTTTTGTGATTTAAATTTAGAAGTTAATACTATTTTTCAAATTACAAAGAATTACAGTTACCCCAAGAAACTGGTTAAAATTGTTTGAAAATATTTGATTTGTCGCAAATTAAATTTCGTAGCACGCAGGCCAATATCACCGAAGATCAAGTTGTTTATAGATCCTTTCCTGACACAGGCCCTACCCCTTTAAGTTTTTACATATCTTTAAACAATTTAATATAAATGTTTCTTTACCAATAAGAACAATCTCAAAGCTTCGTCAATGAAAACTGAAGACAAACTGAATAGGCTTTCTCAATTAGGTGTGTATATTTTAAAATGTTGCTCTTGCTAATGCAATTACAAAGGTCAAACTGGACGGCCTTTCATAAATAGGTTCACAGAACACATTACCAGCATTCAAATGAATAACCAGACATTCCAAAGATTATTCGATTTTGAAAATCATCTCCAAAAGGTCCTTGATGTAGCTCGAGGTGGCAGGGATGATACTTTCAACGTAATTCGATTAATACTGATTCGCGATATGTCAGTTTCTGCCTCAATTTCTCTATTACTCAATGTTGGATGTTCTTATAACATTAAAAGAACTTCCAACTCCAGTTTTGTCTATTTTTCGTGCTAATACTTTTTTCTTGCATTTAACACTCCCTACAGCTTCAAATCTATGCTTCGATTTTTCCCAGGTAGCACTTTGCGGCATTCTTGAATCTGGGTATTTTGATTGTAGATTCTTTGAGCCAATAAAATATTACGATGCGCTTCACCAAGATTGTATACCATATTAATTAGTTGTGTAACATTGACAGAAGCCCACTGATTTTTATTGTTTTAAAAGTTTCTCGAAATTTAGTTATTTTACGATAGCAACCTGAATTTTTAATTGACTATACACTATTATCACAGAAACGGCTGCTCGAAGCGACATCTACAAGGTATACCTGTTTTGAACAAAAAAATTGAGAATTATATATAATTTTAGCGAAAGCTAATATTAATTTCTTCATATTGACCAACACATTTTTTCAATTGAGTTCTGTCATATAAACTTTCTGTAAATCGGGCGTTTCCCAAGGATCCATTGTTGTTCCACTATTATTTCTAATTTATTTCAACGATTTTCCACACTTTGTAAACGTTTAAGTTGATTATATGTTTTACCTTTTCTTTAAATGAACATTCGTTAGACGAACTTGATTTAATACAAGGAAAAGCACAAATTTTAGCGTCATATTCAAACCAATTAAGTTAAATGAAACTAAATCAGAAAACCTGTTGCTTTCGCACCGCCGCACTCACACGTAAACACTCCAAAATTTTTAGGTATACAGATTAATCCTGACTTACGTTTTAATGTTCATACAGAAATGATACGTAGACAGATTCTGTTTCCGACATCCATCTCGTTTTACCGCACTTACGATTTGAAAAAATTGTTTTTATGACTGGTGATTTGACGTGAGATACAGCATAGCTGAAACTCTAAGGTTCGTAAGAGAGTCCAAGTCTAGTTGTTAAGGAAGAGGTCGCGGGATGTAAGCTAAGACGTGTTGAATTTGCTTATAGTTTACCGATATTTGAATTTTACCGTGGGAAATCTTTTCCTGTTCGCCCTTTGTGGATCACCACCCTGGTAACAGTATAGTATCATTTATCGTTTGTCAGAAGTGACATTTTTACATGTCCACAGAAGAGGTGTTAGTGTTAAGATTAGTGCTTTTCCTCATTTTGGACTATAATCGCATTTTATTGCGGATCCATAGTTTGCAAATTCAATATATTCAGACTATCCGCGTTTGCAGTTATCCCAAACAAATTAAATATAAACTTCCGCTTAATAAGTTTTGTGTATATAAAAGTCAACGAGCGCATGTAAATAAATAACGATTTGTGTATATATAAATTCAAAAGTAAACTGAACGTTGTCGACTGGTGAAGCTGTGCATTGGAAGCTGTAAACTGTAATAATTGCACTGGATCGCAATAAAGTGTTTTTTTTGTATTTGTCAGGCCGATGAATACGCTTTCTTTGGTTATGATTTTCCATAGAAGCCCTTCAGGTGATTAAATTAATTTGATAAAAGTGTATTCACAACCATATTGTATTGTGCATTATGTTTATTTTATTCTGATTACGTTATACAAATTTACGTATTACCAAATTTTTTCAAATTTATGTGTTCGACGTTTTTGATATTCAACCATATAAGGTTGGGGAAATTTGAAACTTGCAAGCAACAGTCCCATTTAGCCAATAGATTTTACGAAGTTGATGATGTATCAACACGCCGATTGTTTATTTTTATTCTGTTTAATTTTATTGTAATATATGAATAGTGTTTATGAGTTGAGTATTATTTCTGTACTGCTGACAACATTGCGACTTCTTTCCTTTGTTAGTCAGTTTTATGACTAACGTAAGATTAAAATTTAAAAGTTTAGATATTTTGTTTATACTCAAGTTACCGAATAGTTTATTTATTTTGAGAATTTTGATTTATGCAACTAAACAGCGACAACGTTCAATTTTTATTGTTAAGAAAATCTTTAAAGTAAGGACTGATGGAGATTTCTTTATTAGATAATTTGCTATTTTGAGTTTTTGTTGATATAATTTCATTTCAAGAGATAAGTTTTGAGATGTAACGTAACGTAACAGGATTGATCGATCAGTGTTTTGAAGGTACATGCAAATTATTTTGAAGGTTGTTACGTACAAATTCCACGCTGTATCCAAACTTACCGTAGCAGAGCGAAGATAGCCTATAGGAAGTGTGCCGGAAGCTCAGATCAAATAGTAAGATGGTATGATGTCCTTACAGTGACGAAGGTGGTAGCTACAAATTTAGAGAGAAGAGACGCCAGATAGAATTAATATTTAGGAAGCAACCCTAAGTAATGTAGAGAAATTCAGTCCAACTTTCCTAGCAAACAAATATCAGTAAGGGTCTGGACAGTATCTTAAAGAGAACTACTACGAGTGTAGAACGAAATTAAAGAGTAGTCATATTGCTTATAATTGTACGGTAAATAAAATTAAACTATGTTGAACAAAACCAGATAAATCAACCCCAAAACTTAAAGGTTAAATTAATGTTCTTTGAAATTAGAATGTAGTAACAAGGAACCCAGTTTAAATAACAAAATAAATTAATTGGATTAATTAAATTGATGTATAAATGTAAATCATTCATAGCTACGTTATATTAAGTTGAGCAATGTTAGCACTCGTTGAAGCAAATATGGATTTAGGTATAATACTAGGTGAATTCTTATGTCATTCTACAGGCCACCACTATGGCACATACGCATATTATTACAGTATACAAATAATGTGTCAAACAAGGCAGTCAATATTAGATTGCCATAACAGATAGGCATTTGCTTTTAATACCTAAAGATTAATGAGCATATAATTTCACCCCTTTAAAGCTGCAAGGTTGAATACATTCACCCGTTCAAATGTTACTATGTATAAAATCTAAACAGATGAAATTAAAAAATTAAATCTGTAAATAATTACATAAAACCAAAGCGAATGCATGAAAAAAGACCTTACCTTAAGTTCGATAACAGCTGATGGTTGTGTTTCGAAAAGCGAAAGTAGTTTTACGACTCCCAGAAATAAATAAAGGAGAATGTTAATAGTTACACTCGTACCCTGACGAGATACCAAATCACCGAGACAAAAGGTTTACTTCGTTCTTAGAGTAAAGCATTAGTTAATAGGTTATGTTCGTAAACTATCTAGTTAACAGGTTTTTTTTTTCTTTAGAAATTCTTTAACAGATGTGTTGGCCGAACGTTTGAGTTCCTTACACATCCGCTTAAGGCGCATGAAACAATTGTTCATAAATAATCACTTCATATCTAGGAAAATAATTGCAAAGCTGAAGCACGCCGATGGCTTAAATAAACACAGAAAATTCAGGAAAACAAAATGTCCACCTTCACATCCAAGACGAAAGAGAAAGTTAATGTTGTCCACCTTCACATCCAAGACGAAAGAGAAAGTTAATGTTGAACTTTAACCCGGATGTAAACAACTATAAACCAGTGACCCCAATTCGTGAAAATGAGTATCAAGTACGAGAGTAACAACTAATTAAATTTAACTAATGATGCAGCTTAGGTAACGAATGTAACAAGTTTTATACGAACCAACTTACCGGCTGTAATTCACTGATTCTTGCGTCTAAAGGTAAGCAAATTTTTTGGTTTGTTTGGAAGCTGTGAACATTTAGCATTTAGGTATTATGACCCCCTATAAAGACGTTTATTGTATTTGATTGCGTTTTGTATATTTTTGTTGTGACGTATATTCATTTTAAATTAAATAGTTAATTACCGTATTTGGTTATTTGAGCAAGCAATTTTACGTAGCGGTTTACCGAAATGTATAATGGGTATTGAGTTTAATGATCGGAATTTTGAAGATTTTAAACGAAGCTTAAGACTGTATTTAAGTGTTCGTGCACTTTGCGTAGATATTTTTGAAGTAGAATTTTAGGTAGAGGTGAGTGTTTTATTTCGAGTGAACATTATGGTTTCCTGTTAGGCCATTATTTTAAAATCATGCCGTTTTCCCGCTATAACTTGTTTAACAGGTGGTGCCTTTGTGAGATATTTTCCCTAATTTGTGACTTTCATCGTGTTTCATGTATAACGAGCTATCTTAAACGCATAAATTGGAAACCCGCCCACGCCCATTTATCCACTGAGCTACCGGCCCATCTCTTATATGTTACTTCCGTTCTACTGCTATTTTCGCCCGTAACAATATATACACACGGTAGGTCTGTATACCTAATTTAAACAATTATAATACAACTGCAATAAACATAATTTGGTTTAAATATAATCAATCAGTTATTGAATTCATCCGGAAAAATAACTGATACAGGTGAAACATTGAGGCTATGTCCTATTAATCAATTACACTGAACAAATAATTTGAGTTATGATAAGTTTAAAATCCGAGAAATCAAGTATAAAACTACACTGCTTAACATGGGTTTATTTCACGTAATGGTGAGGTATTAAATATTGGCAACGATACTATAACAAATTGTCGAATTAATACAAAGTAACTACTTACCAAGTATACACCATCATGAAGAGTTTGAAGCACGCTTGGAAACTGAAAAAGAAAATACTTTTTAGTATTAAGCTATTTGGATATGAATATTTAATACAAATAGGAACGAGTAATTAAAATTGAAAGCAACAATCTGGAAATGCGCAGGATGTTTTCTCCAAACAATTGTGGAAAAAGACGATATTTCCAAATTCAACAAGTACTAGCTTAGGGGATTCCAAGATAATTAATCTATCCCTTAATTTTAATAACTCTTTCTCAAACAACTCAAAATATGATTAATTATACTGTATGAAACTGTACAGTACAGAAAAAAAACTAATATAATCAATCCTTATCTAGATAAGAAAGTAGAATAATTTATTTTAACTTCATCTAAAGTTTTCTTTTAAACTGAAAAGAATCAAATTTCCAATTATAATACGTTTCTATAGAAATTTCTAATAACAAAGAAATTGCAAAGTTTTATCAATTTTGCATTTTTGCATTCTCGTTCCGTCCTGTGAAATTAAACATGTTTTATGATTGTGAATAAAACGATATTGAGTGTTTAAGTAAGTGGCAAAACATTTAGTCGTGCGTGCAATAACTTTGTAAAGCGTAATGTAAATATTTAATCGAGCAACATCGTTCATTGTACAAAATTAAATAGATGCATGGACAACTTACAATAATAAATACGGGAAATACCTTATAAAAATAAAAATGAAGTAAATCGAATCAGTTGCCTTTATTTAAATGTGGCATTGAACTAAAAAATACAAGTCTTTGAATTAAGTGAAATGTCCTAAAAATTTAAGCACGTACTTATTAAATTCTAGCAAAGCTGATACCAACTTTTTTGGTTTAAAGCTGAACCTCATTTTTTAGTGTTATATTTAAATTCCTTAACTTTTGAGCCCGCTCGCTTACCACAAGACACATGTGTGCTCTCACGCAATTTTTACAAAAAAATTCTACTCTTATTATTTTTTCTATTATTTAATACTTATACTATAACAGTGTGTCCAAAATTTGTCTGTGCAGTATTGCTATCTTGGAAACTATAAGAGATCGAAAGACGGTTAAATGGAGAAAGCTTAAGAGAATTTTGAGCCCACTAAAATGCCATTCTGAAATCAAGGCTATCTAAAAATATTTTTCAAAATATTCGAAAAAAACTGAAAATCGATAATTTTTATTTTTAGCTATATCTCTTTTATTTGAACAGAAAAAAAAATTCCACTTTACCATTGCCACTTTTTATCCTCTATTGATTGGTGACAGAAAAAAATTAATCCAACGTTTCGTCGATTAGAGACCATCATCAATTTTATTTTTCATATGGGACGGAAATTAGCTAATGGTATAAAATGATTCCTTTTTTTATTCTAAATCCAACGATGTATAACACTTAATGATAATTCGACGTTTCGACCCTCATTCTTGACATTTTCAAATAATTCTTTTTTTTATGAAACATTTTTGAAAAAAAAAACTACCAAAGCAATTTATTCTGCAAATGTACATTTATTTTAACTTATAATACATAATAGGACGTTTCGACTCATCAAAAGCATCATCAAGTAATCTCTTATGAACAGTAGCTACCTATTCGTAGATAACTATTTATTACGATATCGAAAAAGCCTTTCCAAACCTTGTCTTAAACAATGACAGATAAATAACTCTTTTATTAAGTAAACACCTAACAATGCATTTACTTAAGTGAAAATATTTAAAAAAATGTGAAAAACACTTAAAAATTAACTACAGCTAAATAAGGAATTCGATTATTGTAAGTTTCTGGTAGTAGGCTTTGATGAGTTTAAAACAATTATTGCACCATCAAGTAATCTCTTATGAACAGTGGCTATCTATTCGTAGATAACTATTTATTACGATATCGAAAAAGCCTTTCCAAAACATATGATAGTCATAAAATTTAAACCGTAAAATTATGACTAAAATGAAATTAAAAAACATTTTTGGCAATGAATCATACATTTTACAACGCTACAATATCAAATAATTTTTTAGTGTTTTATAGTAATATTAAATGCATTTTACAGGATAATTATAAAACCGACATTAGTTCTACATACTATTATTCAAAATGTCGACCATTGTATTCAATGCACTTTTCACATTTTTTTACGACAGTTCTGGTTACTCGACGTATTGTATTACGATTAATATTTTCAATAATATTAATAATTCGGTGTTCCAGAACTTGCCTATTTTCTAAAAGTCCAATGGGGTAAGGTCCAGAGACCCAGCAGGCCAACGCACAGGACCACCGTTGGATATTATTCTCTCACAAAAAATCTCCCGTAAAATGCCCGGTTCCCCTGAATTATGTGCGGGGCACCCATCTTGTTGGAACCACAAGTTATTAAATTCATCAGGGGGAACAGCTTCACGAATGGATGGAATGATCTGTTTTTGCAACATTAAAAGGTATCGTTGCCCTGTTAACGTGTGGTCATAAATAAATGGACCAATCAGACGATTTCTTGAAATTAATTGGGAATATTAAAAAAATGAGTCGTAGTTAATTTATTAAATGTTACTCAATTAACTCAAACAAAGATATTACTTACCGCTCATTCCGCACCACACATTAAAACCAAATCGTACTTGAAGTCGACGTGGATCGCGAATATGTGGATTTTCACGGGCCCAGCAATGATTTTTTTATTGAAGACTCCAAAGTTGGTAAAACGTGTTTCATCTGTCCATACAACTTTAGCAGAAAAATCAAGATTTTCCTGACATTTACGATGGTACCAATTACAAAATTCGATTCTCCTGTCAAAGTCACCTTCTTTTAGGCCTTGTACAATTGTTGGTTTGTAAGGATGATATTTAACAACTTTCAAAACATTCTGTCCAGTGGATTTTGGAATATGAAACTCCGTGCCACAATTTCGTACCGAAGTTTCGGATTTTCGTCAAAATATTTCAAAATGTTTCCGTTACGATTCGCATTATCGATCGCATACTTATCTGAACGTGGTTTTTCCAACATTCCAAATTCTATTAAATTTCTTACTACATTATTAAAATGATTTCTGCGAGGTTGTCTTCTTTCGGGGTACATTTGAAAATAGTTATCACTAGCTTTGGTAGCATTTCTTTCATTTTTGATATAGCACACTCATATATCAAAATTTTCTTCGTTAGAATAATTTAACGCCATTTTGTGAGAAACTATTGTAGTCTTTTGACAGATAACAATTGTTTTAAACTCATCAAAGCCTACTACAAGAAATTTACAATAATCGAATCATTATTTAGCTGTAGTTAATTTTGTTTTAATAGGATTTTTCACATTTTTCTAAATATTTTCACTTGAAGTAAATGTATTGTTAGGTGTTTACTTAAATTTATCTTTCACTGTTTAAGACAAGGTTTGGAAAGGCTTTTTCGATATCGTAATAAATGATTATCTACGAATAGGTATCTACTGTTCATAAGATATTACTTGATGATGTTTTTGATGAATGAATCGAAACGTCCTATTATGAATTATGAGTTGAAATAAATGTACATTTGCAGAATAAATTGCTTTGGTAGTTTTTTTTTCAGAAATGTTTCATAAAAAAAAGAAATATTTGAAAATGTCAAGAATGAGGGTCGAAACGTCGAATTATCATTAAGTGTTATACATCGTTGGATTTAGAATAAAAAAAGGAATCATTTTATACCATTAGCTAATTTCCGCCCCATATGAAAAAATAAAGTTGATGGTGGTCTCTAATCGACGAAACATCGGATTATTTTTTTTCTGCCTCCAATCAATAGAGGATAAAAAGTCGCAGTGGCAAAGTGTAATTGATTTTTTTATAATTGTTCAAATAAAAGAGATATAGCTAAAAATAAAAATTGTAGATTTTCAGTTTTCTTTTTAATATTTTGAAAAATATTTGAGATAGCCTTGATTTCAGAATGGCATTTTAGTGGGCTCAAAATTCTCTACAACTTTTTCCATTTAACCGTCTTTCGATCTCTTATAGTTTCCAAGATAGAAATACTGCACAGACCAATTTTGGGCAAGCTGTATAGCATACACTTAATTAAAATGGTTATTCATGCAAAACACCTCACTATGGTTATGACGTGGTTAAAAGTTTTACATTTCGCTGCGTTTTGTCAAACAAGAATAGACTCAGACATATTCCTTCATATTATTCAAAAGATGAATGTCTAGTTACTCTCAATATAAATAGTTGTAACGAACAAAGTAATAGTTAAATGCATTACGGTATATGTTGTAATGGTTTACCAAGCATAGACCGTGCAGTATTGGGCTGTTACACGATCAAACCAGGTTAGCGCCCTGTACTTGTAAAATAAGTAAGTTGCCGACTAACTACAATGGAGGTGGGCGAGATCGTGGACCGCAGATGTTCGCATAATACAGTACATAAAAACCCTGAACCTCCAGCATAAACCTCGTATAATTGACTTTGAATGTAATTAGTTAAGTACTTTTTGTAAATACAAGTCCAAAACATTATGAATCCTAACTGAACTATTTGTTTCACCATCCTAAAAAAACTAATACTTATAATTACCAACAATAATGCAAATAATGCAAAGAATGATAAATAAATATAACCTAATTTAGAACATAATACTTAAATCTATGAATTTTAAATTTATTTATAAATCTATAATCCTGAATGAAGTAGTTGTACTTTTAATAATGCATGCTCAACACATACTAGTGTGATTTACCTTGGTTGAAGTAGAAATAAATTTAAGAATGAAAATTTTGTAATGGCTAGCATTAATCAATGTAGCAAAAGAATTATTACGCTAAACTTTGGTGACCTTTCGCGTAACTACACATAAAAAAAAACAAAAAATCTAATAAGGCACTACTGACTTGCTACACTTATATTTCCTATATTGTGTTTGAAAAAAAATTTCATATTAATATTCATTGACCCGCAGTGTAACAAAAAAAAATATATCTTAATTACATTGGTCTCTACTAACTTAAGATGGTCTTAAGCTAAAACACAGTACAGTAATTAGAATTGATTGTCCTTATGACCTTGGAACAGAGCCGCCTTTTTTGTTATCGATAGTTCGTTTACAATACAGATTCTGCATTACACTAGTATAAATGTTGTAAACATAAGCATAGTACGCGCCATGAATTTCTAAAATACAACTCTAATTATTCAAAAAAGGAGTGAAAAGAGAAGAAAGTTCAATTAGCGCATATATAAAGACACAGATAAGCCAAAACAACAAATGAAGTATATAGTAATTGAAAAAAACAAAAAAAAAGAAATAAAATTTTACCAGTTAGTTAATAGTTAATAGTTAATAATAATTTAAAGTTAATGACATTGATGCGTGACACAAAGTGTCTATCCTAAATGACAGATGCAAATAAAATAGAATTTACGTTAAAGTTCTTTATACATCATTCAGAGAGCTGTTTGAGCATTCAAACATAAGCCTCTACCTAGCTCTCCGAGCATATCGATAATTTAGCTTACGCTAAATTAATTTTCTCAAAAAAGATAACAATCTGCTCGAGTCGTTATCACGATGCTGCGCAGATTGTGTGAAGACGACGACGACGACGGGATCTGGATCGACTTCGGAGGGACACCGAGCACCGACGCGCCGATTTGGTATGGATCCGCCATGCCGAGCCGCCTACCATCTTCACAGCGACAGAAGAGGAGAAGAGCAAAGAAGACGCCGCCGACAGACGTTGCCCCGTTAGTAGTGACCCCACTAACGGCTCCGACAACGTCCGCCGCCGCACAACCCGCACCGATCCGAGAAGAAGACCAGAGCCAGGGATCCACCGACGACGACTTCAGGACACAGAAGAAGAAGCCGTAGAAGACGCCGAAGGTTCGCCAGTCTACGCCACCGCCTACCGACAACGGGTTCGAGGCTCTCGAGCCCTACACGGACAGCCCTGCAGCGATGGAGCAGGCAGCAAGAGAAGACGCCAAGGAGAAGGTGCCTACGGTAATCCTTCGTCAGAAGGAGAACTGGATCGCGTTCTCCCGAGAAATGGACCGACAGCGGATCGCCTTCACGAGGGCCAAGGTCTTCAGCGAGGGAATCCGGATCCAGCCTGCCTCACTCCAGGACCGAGACAGGCTGATTAGGTATATGGATAGGTGTGGTACTCCGTATCGCACCTACCAGGCAAAGAGCGAGCGATTTGCTAGGGTGGTGACACGCGGTGTGCCCGTAGAGTTATCCGAGGTCGACGTTAGCTCAGAGCTAAAAACACAAGGTGTGTAATGCTCTCTATGTTTTTAGGATGAAGCAGCGAGGACGTCTGGTCCCCCTCGTGATGGTGGAGTTGCCGTCCGAGGACGACAGGAAGAAAATCCGGGAGGTACAGCACGTCGCCCGCCTCCGAGTCACCGTCGAGGATTTGCGGCGGAAATTCGGCATCGGGCAGTGTCGCTGGTGTCACAGCGTTGCTGCAGGGCGGCAACACGCTGTTTCAAGTGCGCCGGCGATTACCACAGCAATGAATGCACAAAACCCCGTACAGACCGGGCAAAGTGTGTTAACTGCGGTGGGGACGGCCTCGCCAGCTACAGGGGATGCCCGAAGTTCCCTCGACCTCCGCAACGAAAGAAGACGGAAGTACATCAGAGACCGAAGAGGACACCGCCGACGGCGGCGCCTTCTTCAACCCGCACCGGCGTCAGTTACGCCCGAGCGACAGCAGGCAAAGTTGAGAAGGCGGAAGTACCGAGAACGGCTCCCGCCTCTGTCGTTACCCCGCCTGCCCAACCCGCCTTAGGGTTCGACGCCATATTGGGCCTCCTCGGAGGTCTCGATATGGAGAAGGCCCTACCTGTCATCCGTGAGGTGGCAGCGGCGCTCGGCGCAAACTGCGATCGACCTGTGGGGAGTGATCCTCTCTCGCGGTTCAGAGGTGGTTGTCCTTTTCGGGTAATCATACAAAGGTTCGGAGCGAAGTCTGGTACCCCAGATAAGTATACAGTATCGACAATTTAATTTATTCTGTTCTGTTAAAACCGACAGTTTCACACAATTAACACATGTTTCCATTTATTTCAGATACGCAGGGCATCAGCAACCAGCCACAACCGAGCGACAACAGGACAGTCCACACAACATACTCCAACATCACCACATCTCCACAACTCATCTTTTTTTTACGAACAACCAACAATGCAAAGCACAACACTGTCAACAGGCAATCCACACGACCCACAACCCAACAACTTCGCAATCCACGCGTTGAAGAGGAAGAAGATTCCTGAGCAGCGCACCACCAATACAACACAATACATATTTATTATTATATTTAATTTTAAGTGTGATATGTATTATAAAATGAATCGTTAATTTCTAAAAATTTTAATAAACTTTGTTGAACTTGAACTTGAACATCATTCTAACTGAAGTTGAGATATCAAATACATTTACAAGCGGTACAGGGGTCACTTGTATTTTGTCAATGTAAACGGACAGTTAAAGCAAATAAGTAAACAATGGTTAACAGTTATTATATATATATATATATATATATATATATATATATATATATATATATAAGATATAAGATACACACACATATGAATATATAACATGTAAGTGAATTTTGTACGAGTTTATTCATTTAACCAAATTACAGTATTTTAGTAAAGCGTACAACAAGTAGGAACAATCAAATAGTTCAACTGAAATCATGTATTCAATATAATAGCTAGACAATTTCCACTTGTGCAAACAGACAGTAGACTAATGTTATGTAGTTAGTTATCATAAATTGATTGCTTCATAAAACAGGTGAAATTAATGTAATTGTAGACTAACCTGTTTCAATGTCCTCAAAGCCTGGTAGATATTGGAATTAACAGATATAATAAGTAAAGATTAGCTTAGACAAAACATAACCATGTGGTTTTAGCAAGAATCGTAGAAGTTATTTTTCGAAGTAATCACAATGATATAACAATGCTGTTATCATCAGTAGTGTGCAAAAATGGTACAGAAAATTCCAAAAAAGGATAAAGTCTTAAAACAATTCCGATTAGTTTAGATGTGTGATTAAAGAAAGCGTGAAATCAATTTAAATTACCACATTGTACACATATGTCAATATCAAAAGTGCATTGGATTATATCCCAATTAACTTGGGTCGTTTAACTAAAAATTAAACAAAGAATTCTAATGCACGTGTTTTTCAATTTACCATATTTTTTGAAAGGGATTTTAATTCTATGGCTAGATGTCATAAATTTTTATGAAATGTGTCTGTCAGTAAATTAATTTTAATGCATAAATTGGCAAATAAAGATATACAGGGTGTTCCAGAATGATGGTCAAATATTTTACCAGAGTATTCTACAAGCCATTTTAGGCGAGGGGGGGATCTTCATATGAAATTTTTCTATTTGGATCCTCCCTAGTCGAGTTTCAATATGGCGGAAAATAATACTGTTCTTTCTTTTTTCTTAAAAACGGTTAAACCTAGAAATTTCAGTTTAGGTACACATTGTCAGCTAGTCGAATGCTATTTTGCGGTGGTGTCTATTCTTTGGCTCATGTATCTGGAGGGTGGGGATCAGTAACCCCTAGTTAGATTTCTTTCAGAACTTTTTTCTTTAATGGCCGATTTCAACAAATCTTTTTTTGAAATACTACTAAACTTTTTCCACTCTTATCATTTTTTCATAAAATCAACAGTTTGCGCGAAAAAAAATAAAAATAAAGATTAAGAGCAGAAATTGAAAAAAAAAATAGTTTAATCAATTATTAACAATAAGAACAAATGAAAATAAATGTATCTAATCCCTAGTTAATAATAATAATAGTTTACAAGTGTTCAAAATGGCCTCCGACATATTGTCAGCTAGTCGAATATTATTTTGTGGTGGTGTCTATTCTTTGGCTCATGTATCTGGAGGGCGGAAATCAGCAACCCCTGGTTTTGATTCTTTCAGAACTTTTTCATGCAATGGCCGATTTCAACAAAACCGTTTTTTTTTAATTCTACACCTAATTTTAAAACTTTTTTTACTCATCAAAAGAATGATTACAGGGAAGAGATATAACCTGTGCTGGTGCTCGAGAAAATGTTTCATCTTATTCTATAAAAAAATATTTTTTGGGTAAGTGTTATATGTATTTATACAGGATCTACAAGGCAGCTTCCCAGTACTCAGTCGCTTTTAAATTAAATCTTAGTGCGATTTATTAATGAGTATCTCCTGCCTTACACGGTATGCACTTGTAAGGAAAACTATGCAAAATTTACAGTGAGAGTAACCACTCGACACGGGTTTTTAGTATATTTTGGCTGTAAGAACGAAAGAGAGATACGCCGTCCGAAAGAATATAACCCGCGTTGGTGCATGAAAAAATATTTTACCTTATGAAAATTATTTTTTGGAGAAGATGGTGATACGTATTTATACACACTATCTCCGCGACTAAAACCGAGGCAATTTCCATTTATCTTACTTGCGTTTGCTGCGTTGTTCACTTTTTGTTCTTCCATGCAAAAGTGCTTCCTATAGGGTTTTTCATATAAGCTTCGTTGCGCGTCATGAATTTATGTAAGTAGTGCCAACGTTCAAGATTGTTTCTCTCTCATTTTGAATCGTGTTGAAGTACAGCTATATGGATAATTTGTTGGATCTAGCTAAATAAATGTATGGCGTGCAACGGAACTTATATGAAAAACACTATACGTATTTGCATTTATTATTAAAGGGAAGTAATCTCCTCTTTGTTCCTGTGTAAATAATTATTTTACGAGAGGAAGCAGACAAATATACCATTGTCGTTACGTTAGTTAATTTTCTTTACGATTAATGCAGGATCTACATGGAGCTTCGCAATGTTCGGTAGCTTTCAAAATAAATTTTAGTGCAAATTGTTAATGAGTATCTGCATCCTTACATGGTATGTATTTTATAGGCAAAACTATAATATTTGGTCATTACTTATATATAAGCTTTGTAGTGAGAGTATTGGTTACACGGGGTTTTCAGTGTATTTCGCCCATAGGAACCAAATAAAAATTCGCAGTCTCCACTAAGGCCACTAATAATTCATGCTTGATTTTCTCTCGTGAAAAATGGTGACTCAGAAGAGAAAGAGTAAGTGTTGTCATATGTATTTATGCAGACCATCTCTGCAACGTCTGCAACTAAAACGTAGAAATTCGCATTTATCTTACTCACGTTTGCTGCATTGTTCACTTTTTTTTCTTCCAAACAAAAGTGCTTGCTATTTTTTTGCATTTACTATTAAAGGAGGTAATTTCCTTTTGATTCCTGAGTAAATAATTATTTTATCAGAAGAAAGAGACAAATATACGGCTGTCGTTGCGTTAGTTAATTTTGTTTGCTATTAATACTGGATCTACAGAGAGCTTCGCAGTATTCAGTTGCTTTTAAAATAAATTTTAGTGCGATTCGTTAATGAGTAAAAACTAGAAACTACAAAAAACTAGAGTATTTGCAGTGAGAGAGTAATTATTGGTTACACGGTGTATTCAGTGTACTTCGCCCATAGCGAAATAGAATACGCCTACTAATGTCACTAGTAATTCAAGTTCGGTGACCCAGAAGAGAATATAACCTGCGTTGGTGCTCGAGACAATATTTTATCTTATCATGTAATAAAAAATTATTTTTTGGGTAAGTGATGTCAGATATATTTATACAGAAAAGGAACACGCATAAACTAGACAAAATCAATATGAATATAAATGATGTAAGTGCCACAAAGAAGAATCCGTCAAGTTCTCACGTTCATTAAATTAAAATCGTAGCGAAAAAGCCCTTACAAAAGTAATTCGAGGATAACGATTGTTAATATATTGCGATTTTGAGTTCAATAGGCTTACGGACTCATTCATAATTTATCTCATTTTCTATTTTTACTAACAAAGAAAAAAAATCAATTTGTTAACATAAAATAATTCGTTAGAGTAACAAATAATCTTTGCAAGTCTACCAGCACAGGATATTAGCTGTATGAGAAATGAATGGAGGCTGATAAGATTGAACTTTAAGATGAACTTTAGAAAGTTATTAAACATGTAATTAGAATATTAAGATGAAATATTAAATATTATTCTTGTGGAATTACTGTTCGCCGAGTTTGTCATTTTGATCGATTTCCACGGAAATTTCTAACCGCTTAGAAAATTTTATATTACAAAGTTAGATTCATGCAGGCTCTTTGTTTAAAGTGAATAGGAAACTTAATTAATTTTAGGCTATGTATGGATGATATTTAAATCTTGTAATTAGTGGGGGTAATTTGAAAATTTCGAGATTTTCGCCTTTTGAAATCAAGCATAGTCTAAAGAATTATAGTTCGGCAAATAAATATGTATTTCTAATTTTCGTTACGACTAATTGAGCTTAGTTTATGGTTCATTATTCGCTGTTTCATTTGCTACGGGCTGCTCCTGATTATGTGTTAAGCAATTTGGTTTTAATCGCTTTTTTATAGATATTAATTTTCTTTCACTTCATAAACTAGTTTAAAACAGAAAAATGAGACAACGTTGTATCCGTGAATAGTATTTAAACTTGCTTTACGCAACCGATAATACATGGGTGCGCTGCTGTAAGCCTAAATGTACGGACGACGTCATTGATTTATTTGGAACTGAACATTAAATAAAACAACCCAGAATTAATGCTGCCCAATCTTTGTTCTTATTCGGTAGGTCTTTTTCAAAAATCCATTGTGTATTTACCAAAATGGTTTTGAGAGTATCCACCTTGTAATATAAAGGTTCAAAATACGATGTATATTTCTTTGTACTAAATTATAACTTAGTTTTCATACATTATGTACATATTGATATGTTTCAGTCATTTAATACCTACAATTACCCAATTTAAACAGCTTTACGCTTTTGTGACAAAATCGTATGGATTCCTTATTCTGAATAATTCTATCATTTTTTGCCAAATCTACTTAAACTATTTATAACAACCCGCCATGAATAACAAATACAACAAAAATGATAAATATGAAAAATAGAAAAGTTACGCAAAATGCAATAATAAAAACAACATAATGCCATCAACGTATTTCGAAATTCTCAATTGTGATCATTCCAGATTTTTGTTTTCAGAACTAGTTACCATAATACTTACAAATTAATGAGACAATGAGTGTGAATAAGTCCATTTTAAACTTAGTTTCGAACATCCTACAGAGGCAATATGCATTAGACCTAAGGTTCGGCCAATTGGGTCTGATTCAGAGGATGTTTTTTCACTTAGAAATAATAAGAAATAAAGATAAAAAAGAAGAAATTGATGGAAGTACTAATATGGTATTTGAATAGTGTAAATAGATTGTAAGTTAGAATTTAAGTGTTAGATTGCTAATTAAGGTCATTAGTTTAGTAAATATTAAGTAAGTAGGAGTTGCCTCGGTGGTGGAATGGTTAGAGTGCTTGTCTTTCACCCAAGCGGCGCGGGTTCAAACCTGGCCAAGGTAGCCGTTTTTCTAAAACGGAGAAAAACAAAAGTACTCCTTCTTCTCGGATAGGAAGTAAAACTGTCCCGTGGCAATACGATGATTAAGACGTTAAACATCCCTTACTAAAGGTAGGTCTCGTGACGGGTTGTGCTAATAACCATTAGTAGTTGATGCGCATAGAGATGTCTGACATCCGTTTGTGTCTAGATCTCGGCCCCCAAATACAAACAAAAAAAAAATGAAGTAAGTAGGATAGGGATTATACAGTAAACTATGAAGATTTGCAAAGTGCGTAACTAATTTCGCCTATTTTAGTCCACATTCACATTAGAAAGTTTTGAGCAATATACATAATAATTTTACCTTAAATAAAACTCCCATGTTACTCTATTGACTCTTGCATATCATTCTTATTATGTATTCTCTAATTAAATTGTAATTTTCTATTTTGTGGATATAAATAATTATTTCACTCATCGTGGAGTTATTTCTACGTTGAAATTAATCTATTGGTAGAATTAACCTTTTCCAAAAATGTATTGAATTGAAAAACACGTGCATTGGAATTCTCTGTTTAATTTGTAATTAAACGGCCCTGGTTAGTTGAAATATAATCCAACGTATTGTTTATGTTGAATAAGGGTTATTATGCGGTGTAGTTCAAATACCATGGGTCTCTATTGTTATCTTTGTAACGGTAAGGCTTGCGAGGTCAGCTAAATTAGAAAAAATTTGTCATTTTTGAAGCCTTCTGATATGCTGTTTACAGAGTTCGAGAAATTAGGGAAACTGTGAAAACATGCAAAATGTTTAATCGAAAACTATCAATCTGATCAAAAAGTTTTATACATACATTTGTTAGTATTTCAATATCTGAACAAAAAGCGTATTACCTTCACATAATTACGTTTGACGTTTGACATATCAATGCCAACTATTTTCTTTAATACGGACCTGGTTTTTTTAAGTCACCGTGGTAAAGGCAATTTAATTTTAAATTCAACTATGTGTTACAACTATACATTTTTCGATATTTTGGGCCTTCAGTACGGTTCTGCATCATAAGTTTAGTTTTGTAGAAATATCTTAAACCTAAGTTTTTCTATGTCTAGAAGTGAAAAGATGTGAATTTGACATTTGAAAGCGAATTACAATTCGTATTAACAATAGCTAGCTACAACCTACAGTTAACATAATAGATCGTAAAGCAGCCAGCGAAACATTCTGAAAACGTTCTTAAAACTAATAACAAAAATATTTATTGCACAATATTATTCATTTAAGGTGCAAAAAATGACCCACATTAGTTCTCAAACACATATGAGCATTTCTTATTACCCTTCTTTGAATATTATGTAACATTGCTGGGGTAATTTTGTGACATGCCTGTCGTATTTTAAAAATTAAACCCTCCAGGCCCCGAGGTACACTTACCTTCAATAAAACCCCATATGGAGTAAAATCCGATGAATGTGGAGGCCAGTTTATAGGTCCACTGTTACCAATCCAACAATTCGGTTTTAAATTGTTTGGAAAATGAATTCATCGGCGGTCGTGGTGTGCTGGTGCGCCGTCTTTTTGAAAATAAACAACATTTCTTACGTCAAGTGACAGGTCATCTAAAAAATCGTATAAATGGCCCGTTAAAAGATATAGATAGATGGTTCCTGTCAAATTCCCGTCGAAGAAGAATGGGCCCATCACTTTTGAATCGAGTATGCCGAGCCAAACGTTGATGCGGAACCATTCTGTCCACTGTTACCAATCCAACAATTCGGCTATAAATTGTTTGGAAAATGAATTCATCGGCGGACGCCGTGTGCTGGTGCGCTGTCTTTTTGAAAATAAACAACATTTCTAAGCACGTCAAGTGACAGGTCGTCTAAAAAATCGTATAAATGATCCGTTAAGAGATGTAGATAGATGGTTACTGTCAAATTCTCGTCGAAGAAGAATGGGGCCCATCACTTTTGAATCGAGTATTCCGAGCCAAACGTTGATGCGGAACCTTTCTGTCCACTGTTACCAATCCAACAATTCGGCTTTAAATTGTTTTGAAAATGAATTCATCGGCGGTCGCAATGTGCTGGTGCGCCGTCTTTTTGAGAATAAACAAAATTTCTAAGCACGTCAAGTGGAAGGTCGCCTAAAAAATCATATAAATGATCTGTTAAAAGATGTAGATAGATGGTTCCTGTAAAATTCCCGCCGAAGAAGAAGGGGTCCATCACTTTTGAATTGAGTATTCCGAGCCAAACGTTGATGCGGAACCTTTCTTGAAATGCTGCTTCACGGCGGTAATGCTCATTTCCCCGCGTCTAACGATATTGAATGTTTCTGTTAAACCAACCATTATTACAGAATTTGCTTTCGTCAGTCCCTAAATTTTCCGGCAAACATGAGGATTCAGTCGCCATCTTCTCAAAATCCACCGACGCTGGTAATCTGTCGGTCGTAGATGTTGAACCTTTCGGCAGCGGTAAGGTCTAAATGTATTCCAACGTAAAATTCTTCTCTCTTAGAGAAACATCTATTAACAAAATTTTTGTAACCAGTTGATGCTAAAATCAATATTATTTCGTGGTTCGTAAAAAAATTGTTGACTCAATTAAAATAATGTAATACCTACCTAATACACTTTATTCCTCGTCACCATGGGTTGCTGTAACAACAAATGGATAGATTTCTTGTTAATCGCAAAATCTTCTTTCTGAGTACAAACAATGGTAACTTTCTTAGCATTACGAAATGATCTTGCATAAACAAACACCATATCTAACTTTTTCCCATTAGACATACTCATTTTTATTTAATTTTAACTTGAAATGGCAGAAATACGAATCAGCATAACTTTCATTCAACAAATCTTCTTTATGATCTATAACTGTATGTTGCACTTACCTATTGTTAATACGAATTGTAATTCACTTTCAAATGTCAAATTCACTTTTTTTCACTTCCTGTCATAGAAAAACGTAGGTTTAAGACGTTTCTACAAAACTAAACTTATAAAACTCTTTTGATCAAATTGATAGTTTTCGATTAAAAATTTTCACTTTTTACATTTTCAGTAATATCTCGAAAACTACACAATTTGGCAACTCTGTAAACAACGTATTAAAAGGCTTCAAAATACAACTTTTTTTCTAATTTAACGGACCTCAAGTCTTACCATTACAAGATAGCAATAGTGACCCATGGTATTTGGACCATCTATATGTATATATATATATATATATATATATATATATATATATTGAGATGATTAGATAAGATTAAGACAGGGATTGAGAGTTTAAACTGGTAATTTCTTTAGAACAGTTTGAGATCAAGTATGATACGTTTACGATGCATTTAATTGATGTAATTTGGTATAAGATTGCAAGAAAGTGGATTTGTTTTGTTAAAACAGGCTTAATAAAATTTGTACAATTTGGTTCAATCATAAAAGCATTGTGCTACATAAAAACATGTCAGGAAGGTTAAATAAAGTTATTTCTGTAAGTACGATTAAGTACTTAGTTTTGTTTCATTAAATTACAGTTCATTAAAAGTATTTTGGCATTTGGATGTTTTACAGGTGTTTAACACATAGTGTAGAGTTATGTTTATATTAGGGACATATTATAAGTAAGATAAAATGCAGGAAAAATGTTAAAATTCGAGAAAGGGTTACAATATGAACATAATTTAATCATTACTCACAATATAAATGGAAGCGGATGTGCGATAAATAAAGTGGTGCATAATAAACATTAAGAACATTGTACAGAACAATTTTACATAAAGATATCTACATGCAAATACATTTTTATGTTAGATTTTTGAAGAAATGTGTTAGACAATATGGTTCATTAAAGTGACTTAAATTTAGACAATACAAGAAAGGTGAACATTGTATATGATAAAGACAGATTTTATAAGTTATATGGATAACATTTTGGTTAATTTGAACGTTTTAAACGCAAATTATTTGTATATTTAAAATAAAGTTAGGTTAAGTTTTAAATTTAAGGTTTTTACAAATTTATAGTTTTTTAGATTAATATGAGCTTAAAATGATTTGTTAATGTGATCAATAGGAGGTTTTCCTCATTTCCACACAGTAATTTAACTTGTACAAGTCATTTGAACATAAATTTTGTGAAATGGGGTTGACTATACAAATTTCCAATGTTAAACAGAATTTTCCTCTAAATTTAAGATTTTGAACATATAATAAATGTTTTCTAACACAAAATTTCGTCCAGATCACAAATATGTAGTTAATTTAAGTGTAGATAGTAAGGTTTTTAGATATAAGCAATTTCATTTCAGAATTCAATTCGTAGAATATTTAAGCGAGTTATATCAAGTTGGTATCAAATTGTGCAGAATTTGCAAGATTTCATATCTGTTTTTAAAATTTAAATCAATAGCTTTATAAAAAGTTATAGCATAATTTATACTTTGGTTAAGTTTCGAATTTATTCTGACCAATCATAGACTTGGTTACATTATTTGATTTCTAAAAAAAATGAATATTTTTCTATTTCATCCAGTTGTTTTGCAAAGTTTAAAAAGTGTAGTGTTTGTGTTTAAAAGTAAGTTATTTAACCACAATTATTATCGGGAGAATTTAATACAAGTTTAACGGAGAGACGAGAAGTTCAGAACAATTGTTTTAACCTACATTTGTTAAAATAAAGTTAGGTTACCGATATTTGTCCATGTTCGTAAAGCTTATTACGAATTAAATTTCACAGTTGTTAGATTAATGTTTGACGAGTTTAAAAGTTCGTTTGTTTAATTTAATTTGTTTCCGTTTTCCAAAATAAAATCGTAATCATTTTTTTCAACTGGTATTTTATTCCTGCTGCGACATTTTAATAATTAATATTCCATTCGGATGCTAAAAGAAAGTGATAATAATTTAAAATTTTTACAACCGTAAAACATTACACAAACCGATAAGTTTGAAACATCTTAAAACAATTAAATAAATATTACTATCATTAAATTTTGTGGCTGAGTGAAATTTCTAAGCATTATAACGTTTACCACAACAAAGCAACCATCAATCAGACGGCCAGTGTGAAATTATTGGACGTATTGCAGCGAACTTGATGGATCAATAACTTGATCATCAATTGGAAAGAGCTTACATGAATAATTGGAACCAGCTGTATGAAAACATCCGTTTGCAGATAGGATTATGCACATGTGAGTCAATTTTAATCTTAACCTGCTAGTTGTGTGATTTCCTGCATTTATTATTTTATGTATAGGTAAATGTTTATGCAATAGTTGTGTAAATACTGCAAAACAAGTAGAACTTCAGTTTATTTCCAAATTTTAATTTCAATTATCTAGTTAAAACCACAATTTTAAGAAGTCATCATTTAGCAAATCTGACAGTTTAATAATTGAGTTCATTGTATTCAACGCATGCGTTATGGTACAAATTTTAGTAAGGTACATTTAACATATAGGATCTTTTATATAACGTGGAATTCACATAATATTGAACCAGTTAATAATTTTCAAATCAGAACTCCATCCAAAAGAGATTTGAGCTAGTACTGCAAATATAATCTTATATTAATTTTACAAATTACAATATTAATATATATATATATATATATATATATATATATATATATATATATATAATGGTGGCCCACTCTCCACACAGGAATCGATAATAAGAGAACTACTCCGAATATCGATTTCGAATAAAATCCATGTGTAGGATCTCCGGGGTTACATTTTTTTTAATAGTGACAAGTGTACAGGGTGTCCCGAAAAAAAGTGGCAATACACAATTTTTTTCCAGTATCTATTATTTCATTTTTGTATTCTTCACTCAAAACCAATTAATTGTTATTAAGGCAATTTAATCGAAAAAGTTGATATTTTTGAAAAAACGCGATTGTATAAAAATATACGAAAACACTTCTTGAGATAATTGACTTATTATCTAATAGCTAAACCTGCTCTACAGCTTTAACCATAGTTCAAAGTTACTAATAAGAAAATTTGACATTTTTATTTAAATCTGCAGAATGTGCAAAACGAAGTTAAAAATCGAGGTATCCTTGAAACAACATTAAATCCCTGGAGTTCACTTGGCCTATGTTTTCTTTTATGTAGTTAAGTAGATTTTTTAATTTAGAGTGTAATGATATCAGGGTTCCCTATACCTATCTCTACAATTTTTGCTGATAATGTGGAATTTAAGTTGCAAAGTTAAATGGGCTCATCGTTTTAATTTAATGTGCTTAGAAAACCACTGAATAATATTTATTATTACATAATATTAACATAGTATTAACCTAGGAAGCAAAATAATGAGCCAAACATTTTAAAAATTGTTCAAAAAGTCCGCCCCTTTGACCAATGCAAGCGTGTGATCAATGTCAACAAGGCCCTTGGTTACTATTCAGATTCAGTTGTTTTCTATGCACATTAAACTAAAATTTTTCAACTTTGAAACCTAAATATCGCATTTTCGGCAAACATCTACTCAACTACATAAAAGAAAACATAGGTTTTCATTTAAATTAAGTGATTTTCAGGGCTTTAATATGGTTTCGAGGGTACCTCGATTTTTAACGTAATTTTGTACATCTTGTACATTTAAATAAAAATGTCAAACTTTCTTATTAGTGACTATGAACTGTGGTTAAAGCTTTAGACCAGATTTAGCTTTAAGATAATAAGCCAATTATCTCAAGAACTGATTTTTTTTTTGTTTAATCGTGTTTTTTCCAAACGTATCAACTTTTTCGATTAAGTTACCTTAATAACAATTCATTGATTTTGATTGAAGAACACAAAAATGAAACAATATATAGGGTATGAAAATGTAAACTTTCACCATTAACACTCATAATAAAATACTTATCTTTTTTGGAATTTTTTAATGGTGTACTTTAAATTATACAATCTAAACGTTTCGATAACACTTACAGTTATCTTCGTCAGTAGTAATGTTTGTTAAAAATTGTTAAAGATGTAGTAAACAATTTTGTCAAATTTGAAAAATTAAAACATAAACATAAGCCTGCTATTAGTATAACAGTTTGGGAAACATAAAGCCAACTATAAAATTTTTAGTAAAGAATAACTAGGTCATAAAATTAAATATTATTAAACTGCTTCAAAGATGACAAACCAAAACACTCTCTACGACGTACAGAGACTCGCATGCATGCCCAACCGCCCGCCTGATGACAGATGACAGACACACGCATACTGTCAGTTGTTTGAATATGCTAAATATTATAAAGTATGAGGTCTGCAAAACTTTATTTAATACTAACAGGTCACCAACACCCTCGTGTCCGCAAATTTTTTTCTTCCAATGTGCTAATTAGTCTCGTATTCACTTGAAGTATAGAGGTTTGTGTTCTTGGGTTGATCAAACTTGTTGACATTACATTGCGAAATGTAAATGATATGCTTAACAATGGCGACCTTTCTCAGAGAAGATTTAATCATATTAGTAATATTAGTCAAATTATCGATAAAGATTTACAGCAAATAGAACAATTTGCTAAATGCGATATGTTTGTAATAAAAAATTAATAGGGTGCAGCAGTTGTTAATAGTTTCACCCCTAATATTACTTATACTAGTAAATAGAAGATTTTGTGCCTTCAGCTCAGCCAGTTATTAAATGAGTCATGTTCTTAAACTTTGATTTGCTTTAATTAGAAAATGTGTGTGTGGTTAGATACGTTCGCTTTACAAAAAAAATGTAACTTCAACCTGTAAATAAATGTTAAAATACCTGGGACGCCAACTTATTTTATGGAAAACAAGTAAACCGAAAATGTAATAAAAGTGAAATTGAAAACAATAACATGGTTTATTATAAAATCTTTAAGTCAAGTTATAAAAGTAGAAAAACGTAATCCTAATGTTAGTAACTTAAAAAATACCTTATACTAATCATTAGAAATGAAATACCAGTTGTACTTTAAAATTTTGGTTGTCACTAGTGTACAAGGTGGCCAACTAAGAATGCGAGGTACTGTATCTGGGAAACTATCCATCGTAGAGGCTTACGCAAAAAAAAGTTATTACTAAAACGGCCAATACAAAAACCTGGAAACTATTTTCAAATTTCTGAAATGGCCGCTAAGGGGCGTAACTGCAATCTTGAATCTAAAAAAGTGATGTTTCTGTGAATTCTGCTATATTAACCTAACTGATCTTTGAAGTCGAGGATAATCTGAAATTTTTTTGTTTGGCACTTTTTGACGTATCTATAAAAATAAAGTGGTGGGGGGTATTCAAAGGTTTCCTTAAATCACCCCCCCGTATCCTCGAAACGGCTATTCCGGTTTTAACAAACTTGGTCGCGTTGAAAAGAGCTTTTCTTGGGCTACAAATATTATAATATTTGAAGTTTTGTTAGTTTCACATGTCGTCGCTAGAGGGCTTTGTTCGACATTCCGACAGAAACGGTTAATTTTCGCAAAAAAATGCATTGGTATGACTTTTTTTCATAAACAAGTAGCTAAATGATGCCTAAACAAGTTCGCGAAAACCGCATCTCGATATCTTGTTCCTAACCTAAAATATCGGCCAAAGAAAAATTTATACGAAAGCAGCTTCAATTTCGTCTCTGAATAGGTTACCTAGAAATTGCGATTTTAAATGTTTGTAAATTTATTCACCAGAATAAAATTACCCTTTTTGAAATTATTACGGGCAAGTAAGCAATGCTAAAAGTTAAACGAAAGGCCTATTTTTTGTTTGTTTAAATGCATATTCACTATGGATATATACGAAAAATACAATTAATAGAAGCAGGCAATGGAAACAGATACCTAAACAAAACATACATAATCCTCAAATTGTCAATAGTTGACAATACTTTCGAGTTACTTTGAGCAATTTTTGTGCTTTCAAAATGAGTTTTACGAATAATGAATCTGTTGATATGCTTGCGGTTGTTTATTTTGAATGTCTTCAGAATCCCGCAATAGCTAAAAAAGTTTACGCGGCTCGATATCCAAATCGGCGTCCTTGCGATGTAAGAGTTTTTCCCCGATTAGTGGCGAGCTTTCGAGCCAATGGTAGTTTTCGGCCTACGTTTCAACTGCAAAGAATTGGAAGAGCACAAGAAAATATTAACCGTGTACTGGGTTATATTGAAGGAAATCCTCATGTTAGCACAAGAGCATTATCCACTGAGTTGGGCATATCACGGACAACGGTTCAAAATATTTCGAAGGATCATAGGTAAGTTCTAATGGCCATCAAAATATATAGGCATTCGTTTAAACTTGTTTTAATTACTTTAAGAATGCACCCATATCATGTCTTTTTGCATCAGCCCTTGAAAGAGGAAGATTTTGATCGAAGGTTAGACTATTTCCATTGGATGTTAGGCATGATACGCGAAAATAGAGAATTTTTATTTCAAATTCTTTGGAACGATGAAGCCACCTTCAATAGTGACGGGAGAGTCAATCTGCACAATATGCATTATTGGTCTGCAGAAAATCCCCATTGGATGCGTGAAGTTCAGCGCCAAGGACGTTGGAGTTTAAATGTATGGTATGGCATACTGGGAGGCAGAATTATTAGGCCATATTTTTTCTAGCAACCCCTAAATGGCAATGTATTTCTTGACTTTTTGGCCAATCAATTACCGTTGTTGTTGGAAGATATGCCTCTGGAAACAAGGCAAAAATTGTTTTTGCAGTTGGATGGTTGCCCAGCACATTTTGCTATTAATGTGCGAGAGTATATTAATGCAGTATTTCAACAGCGGTGGATTGGAAGAGGAAGTCTGTTTCCATGGCCTCCGCGATCGCCAGACTTAACTTGCCTCGATTTTTATTCATGGGGGCGCTTAAAGGACTTCGTGTTTCGGACTCAACCTACTACTAGAGAAGATATGAAAAACCGGATTCGTAACGCAATACATAATATACCGAGAGCCGAAATTGAAGCTGCAGTTTTGTCTAGTCATGAGAGGCTTCAGAAATGCATAGAGCGTGATGGTCAGCATTTCGAGCATTTACGGGGGCATTAAAAACCTTCCTCCTTTAAATCGGTCCTTTTTAGGGCCACAACTTACATAATAGAAACAATTCCAGAAAAATATAGTTAAAAAAAAAATTTAAGGGATTTTCGTATAAAGTTTTCTTTGGCCGATATTTTAGGTTAGGAACAAGATATCGAGATGCGGTTTTCGCGAGCTTGTTTAGGCATCATTTAGCTACTTGTTCATGAAAAAATTCATACCAATGCAGTTAATTTTTTTGCGAAAATTAACCGTTTCTGTCGGAATGTCGAACAAAGCCCTCTAGCGACGACATGTGAAACTAACAAAACTTCAATTATTTTAACATTTGTAGCCCAAGAAAAGCTCTTTTCAACGCGCCCAAGTTTGTTAAAATCGGATTAGCCGTTTCGAAGATACGGGGGGTGATTTAAGGAAATCTTTGAATACTTCCCACCACTTTATTTTTATAGATACGTCAAAAAGTGCCAAACAAAAAAAGTTCAGATTATCCTCGACTTCAAAGATCAGTTATTTTTTATTAGATTAATATAGCAGAATTCACAGAAACATCACTTTTTTAGATTCAAGATTGCGGCCATTCCAGAAACTTGAAAATATTTTCCAGATTTTTGTATTGGCCGATTGGACGATGGATAGTTTCCCAGATACAGTACCTCGCATTCTTAGTTGGCCACCCTGTACTGTTACTGATAAGATGTTCTGACGAAGCCACGCTTTCAATTTTGGTTGTGCAATCAATCTTGAAATGCAAATATAACAAGAGTTTTGATATTCGTTGATCCCAAATGTATAAATTCTTTTACAAAAAACCAAACTTGGTTGATTTAAATGGGTTAATGTACCATTTATTTACAATTTTCAGCATATCAACAACTTTTATTGCGTCATCCTCGTTAAATTGAAACGTAATAATACAATGAAATTACGTAATAGGAAAATGTAGCGTAATAAAAGTAAAATATAAATGCCTAAAAAGGATAAATATAATAGGCAAAGAAAAATAGGTGTAATTAGCTCTTACACTTTTAAATAAAAATACTCAAGAACAAAAATGGAAGCTTTTTGGTTTCATATCGTAACAACCACAACGACTTCCAAAATAGATGTCTGCGCATGAACTCAATGTGTCAAACGAAATGCGCGTACTACTCCACTTCAAAATATCTAAACGTATACTTTTCAGTCACTAAGGTATGCAATATACATGACACAAAAATGAACGAAGTTGCCTAAATTATTGTATATGAATATTTTATAAAAACCCTGCAAACTTCCAATTTTTGAGTGGTATCAAGAAATCAATTTTCATAGCAAACAATTTGTGCAACTCTACTGGCTCATCCTCGGGTTCATCATATGGTGGATCTGATAAAAGGAATTTACTTATATCAAGTAACTAAAAAAGGTCTCATTAATAGTTTACTTCGCAATATACCAGTAATACGTTTAAAATTAAACAAATAATTCCACTAAATTAAAAATCTTTGTTCTCAGAAATACAAACCGTTTCAACATACAAATTTGTAACAATAAAGATTTTTAATTTAGTGGAATTACTTGTCTAATTTTAAACATATTAATAGCTAAGGAGTTTCCCCACGTAAGTAATAAAATTACAAATTAGTCGAAGTTTAGTACCAGTCAAGGTATCAGTATTATCTGGAATAGCATAGTTTCAGACACTAGTAGGTTCGATTATTAACCTCCCACATAGTCAAATTGCACTAATATGGGTAATTTGGGCGCTAATTTACATTAATAAACTTGCTTGATTGCGAGCTTCGTTGTTTGCACAATTTTCTGTTTTTACAGTGGTTCTAAACTGACAAGGTTTTTATTTCGGTTTCAGATAACTTATATGCTTTAACATTATCTCAAAAAACAGATGACACATTCCCATTAAATATGCAAGATCGTATCTCTCAAACGCGAAAAATATCAATTTGCAAGTAACAGTAGATGTATTTTATGTCCTAAAGTTTGTAAAATTATAAAAATTGCCATGAATATAATCGTAATCATCGACGGTGGATTCTAAGTAATTATTATAAACATTTCGTTACACATAAAAATGAATATAATAATAACAAAAACCAATCACAACAAGGTAATTTACATAATAAATGGCAACTTAACACAACAACACTTCATTAGTAGTTTCCTTTAGAGTCAATTTCAAAGGAAGCCGAAGACGAACCTCAAAACGAGGTTGACAGAGGACGTTGTGGAATTGACCGATAAAGAGGATATGGATGTATCTTGGAGAGAAACTATTCAATCAAGTGTTTCTACAGCATACGAGGTAAGGTGCGAAAACACTATAGTGGAATAGTTTCCAAACCCTTCATCACGAAACTGTAAAAGAAATTTAGGATTAATATTTTCCGAATCATGTTCTGAAGAGAATGACGCTTTAAAAATAACTGGTGTTACCGAGGGCGTTACAAATAATTCACACTTCTCATCGGACAACCATTATAAATGAATTTTCTATAGGAATTCTATAGACCGGTATCGATATCAAACGTTTTTTAAAAATTTTGGAAACTGCCGTATATACGCGCTTAAAAGCATATTGGGAAAAAAATTTTATTTGCTCAACAATAATCAGCATGGGTTTAGCAAAAATAAATCAACGTGTACTGACTGCTATGTATAATTTGTTAAATTATATTTACTCCTCCAGAAATAAAAAAGAATCGTGTGCTGTCTTGTTTTGTGACTTCTCGAAAGCACTCGACCTTGTCAATAATAATCTCTTGCTCAAAAAACGAGAACACTACGGCATAAGAGGGTTTACGTTGCGCTTACGTTAAAATGGTTTCGTAGTGTAAACGTTTCGAAACGTAAACACTATGTTTCCCTGTATCACAACGAAAACAATATAAGAAAAAACTATTAATTTAACATAATAAAATACTTATTTTTTTTGTTTTTTTAATGGAGTATTAGTATATTATACAATCTAAACGTTTCGATAACACTTACAGTTATCTTCGTCAGTAGTTAATTATTCTATTAAAATTGTTGAAACAATTTTGTGAAACTGTATTATAAGTGTTTTGTAACTGTGGTTTCCTATTAGTGGAGTTTATCGGCCTATTTCCACAGTTGATGCTTTTTGAGCGCGACGTTTCGGAAGCGGACTCTGCTTCCGTCATCAGGCTTAGTCCTGAGAAGGACTGTTTTCGCACTTGAGTCGAATTCATATGTTATATATAATTTTTTCCCAAGCACTTGACTACTTTCAGATTCGAACTTGGTACCTTCACTTACTACCTTTACCACTGAGCCACTGAGTAATCCAATATATATTTTTTAGAACTTATTGAGTTATATGCGACTATATATTTCGCGCATTATTGGAATCCGTATGGGTTTCATTTCTACACTAGCTTGGCTTATTGGATTTTCAACTAGTACGATGTATGTGGCTTCTTTGAGTTTCTGGCGAGTTGTGTTCTCGTCCTTTGCCACTATCTGTATGTTATCCCATTGGATGCGGTGGTCTTCGTTCCAGACATGTTCGGCGATTCTTGATCTTTCCGTTTCGGCCTTACGGACGTTGTTCTTATGTTCCTGAGTTCTCACTTTGAGTGGTCTACTGCTCTCTCCTATGTATGCTCTGCCGCATTCGCATGGTAGGTTGTATACACAATTCTTGAAATTCTGATCTTCATTGTATGGTTTGGTTTTGGTTAGTATTTCCCTGAGCTTTCTGGTCGATTTGAAGGCAGTGCGTATCTTGTATTTGCTGCCTATCCTTCGTATTCTGTCTGAGGTACCTTGTATATATGGTATTATCGCTGTATATTTAGGTTCTTCTTTTCCGGTTACCCTTTCCCTGTTTAAGTTAGGTGTTAGATCGGGGTAGCCATTTTCTTTGAGTGTTCTAGCGATATTTTCTTTTTCTTTGTTCAGGTCCTCTTTTTTTGAGCATATTGTTTTTGCTCTACCGTACAAGCATTTTGCCACGCCTAACTTCACGTTTTTTGTGGTGATTGGAGTTGTAGTGTAGGTACCTCCCCGTGTGGGTAAGTTTCCTGTATACACTTGTCGTGAAAGTGTTGTCATTACTGTGTACAAGTACATCCAGGAATGGCAGTTTTTGTTCCGACTCCAATTCCATTGTGAATTTGATGGAGGGTGCGCGACTATTTAGATGATCTAGGAATTCATCTAGCCTATGCTTGCCGTGTTGCCAAACTACGAAGGTATCGTCCACGTATCTAAGCCACATCCTTGGTTTTTCTGTGAATTCGGATATCGCTTGGTCTTCAAAGTCTTCCATATATATATATATATATATATATATATATATATATATATATATATATATATATATATATGTTGCACACTATGGGTGATAGTGGGAACCCATCGCCATCCCAAACTCTTGTTGGTAGAATTTGTCTTCTACCGGGAAGTATGTAGTTCTAATGCATATTGTCAGAAGTTACATTATTGTGTTTACCGAGAGTTGCGTGCGTTCGTCTAACGTTTCATCCTTTTCCAGCTTGTCCCTTATGATAGTTAGTGCCTTATCAGTAGGCACATTTGTGAATAGACTCACAATGTCGAAGCTACCAGTATTTTCACAGATAGTGGCAAAGGACGAAAACACAACTCGTCGGAAACTCAAAGAAGCCACATACATCGCACTAGCAGAAAATCCAATAAGTCAAGCTAGTGTAGAAATGAAACCCATATGGATGCCAATAATGCGCGAAGAGCTTAAGCGCAATACACCTGCGCAAGAAGTTACGGCGCAACATGCGCAATAAACTTCTGCACAACCACGAAAAAGTTTTATATATGTTCTAAAAAATATATATTGGATTACTCAGTGGCTCAGCGGTAAAGGTGTCAGACTAGTAAGAGAAAGGTACCAATATAAACATAATTAGCCGGCTATTAATATAAGTTTGAGAAACGTATCAAACCAACCGTAGAATTCAATTTTAGTAAAGAGAATTAAGAGAATTAAAAATTAAATATTGTTAAACTGTCTTAGAGGTGACAAATCAGAACACCTTCTAACGGTCGAAGGCTAAATATGAAAAATAAGTTTTGAAAAACTTCAATTTGAAATTGACAGAAACATTCACAAATATGAACATGACATCAATTAAAATAATCCAGTTAAATCCAACGAATAAATAGCTTTGTCAATAAGTGTAAGTGCTATTTAACAATGAATAATTTACTACTGACGAAGATAACTGTTTAGATTGTATAATATACTAATACACCATTTATAACCCAAAAAAGATAAGTATTTACTATGTGTAATAATGGTGAAAGTTTACATTTTCATATTAATTTAACAGTACAGAATGTTTTCGTAGGAGTACCACAAGGATCCATCCTAGAACCAATTTTGTTTAATATATTTATGAATGATCTCGCAGAACAAGCGCCTGAACAAATAACGCTATATGGAGATGACACAATGTTTTCATTTTCTTTTGTAACCGTAAATAAATTTTACGCAAAGGCGGAAAATTTGTTAATGTACCTGAAAACCTGGAATAAGGCTAACGGGTTAAATCTGAACGTTGAAAAATTTAAATTTATGATTTGTAATAAGTGTTCTATAACGTCATTTTGCAAAAATTTACTATTAAATAATATACCGGTACAGATGGTACATAGCTTCAACTTTTTAGGTTTGCATGTAAATCCGTCGCAATATTTTCATGGCCACATTAACCTGCTAAATTGTAAACTAAACTCCGCTTGCTATACCATCCGACACTTATATTGTTTCTATTAATGTATTAATCCTGATGTATCATTTATACTTAGAATCACTTTTAAGATTTCAAATCAGTCTATTTTTCTTAGTTAGTATATGAAACATTATCTTCTAATATGAAAGGAATACTTTCAACAATTTCCACAATTCAGCGCCATTTAACTGAAATGGATGTGGTGTCAAAGAAGGAGAATTTAGATTTTCTCAATTGAAATTTTTTTATCCTAAAAGAAAACTGCCTCTTAAAGTTTATATTAGCGAAGATGCTACACAAGAGTCACTAGTCGTATCGAATACTGCTCCAAATCAAATAAAATTGTTGGAATTTTACTACCTGTTCACAAAGACGGAACATTTAATACAAAATTTTTTCATGGCGACTTCCGCAAAAAACGTTCAAAGCTATTTTGAAAATGGAAGTGAGTAATTATGCGTACGTTGTAATGGAGCAACCGGTTTGTGACGATTCACCTTCTTTTTGTGTATCTATCTATGGAACCAACAATAAATTTACACGTTGGCTTAAAGAGGTGGACATAATGAAGTAAATGGCTTCTAAAGAGGACCTCGAAATATTAGGGTTTTCTTCAGATGGTGACACGCGGTTAATGAAGAACATGTGTTCAACATCTGGTCTATCTGAAACAAATTCCTATTCCTCCTCTAACTCAAAAAATGGGAGTTGAAATTCATGGTTCCACTTGAATATAAATTGTCGCCCTGTGTGTATCCATGCGAGATAAATTTGACCATTACCAAGAAATGGCAAAACAAAAACCAGATTTTGATTACGAAATATTATTCAAGAGGCCGAAGAAACATAAACTGCGCGATGATGAACCTAGACTTAACGAGGAAGAGTTTACAGTGCGAGATATAAACAAATATCTTCGACGAAAGACAATTGCGAGTAATATTTCCCAGTGTAGATATAGCTTTAAGAATTTTTTAAGTATAGCCCATCAGAACAGTTCGTCCTAAAAAGAATAAAATCTTATCTGAGTTTATCAATGGGCGACGAACGTTTAAATTACTTAGCAATACTAATAGAAATGTAGATATACTTTATAGTGATAAATTTGATTTTGAAACTTTCATTGAAACATTTTGGATACAAAAAGCACAAATTCAGATTTTGACAATGTCGAGTTTTGAGTCAATTATTGTAATTATTGTGATTGTCTTCTGTTTATGTTTTATTTATTATTTTGATTATTAATAAATATATAAAAATTAATACTTTCTTTTATTTTCTATTTGTATGTTTTGAGGTCTGGGAGGGGCCCTCAGACATATAGTGTCTAGGGGCGCCTCGATTCCTAAATTCGTCACTCATCGTAAGGTTTAATACATAATGACATAATTCAAATTAAAACAAAAATCCATTCCATACCTAAAACTAAGTAGAAGATTTGTATAGTGCAAGCTATATGAGGTACTTGCTTAAGGGGAGTCGGATGACCCTATCTCCCCAATGTTGAATTGTTAAAGTTTATGTACCTTTTTTTCAGAAACAATACAAGATATCCACATGATTTTTTTTTAATTTTCATTTTTACTCTTTTCTTAAAACATTGACCCGGGAGTTTTGAATTTTTATACTAAATTGTTTTTTATTTTTTAAAAATGCTTAAAAAATGTTTTGTTTTTAAAAAATTGTAATAACTAATTTTTTTTAATATATTACAATAAGCCCGGGTCAAAGTGTGAATATACACTGCCCCTAAAAAACAAAAAAAATCATGAAGATATCTTTAGTAGTTCCTGAAAGAAAGGTACGTAAGTGCAAAAAATCACAACTTTCGGGAAATTGCGTTTAAAGACAAAATTTATTCAACATTGGCAAATAAAAGCTTGCACCAATCTCAATGCAGTCCAGCCCCATATGTTAAGCGTTTCCGGCACATTTTCTTTACATTGTTGATAGCTTTTTCACTTCTAGCGATTCTTGATTCATCGATTTTTTACGCACTTACACAATTGACCCCCGGAACTATGTCTAGCTTTGCTAAAATTTTACATCTAGCTAGGTTTCCTAAGTTAAAACAAGCTAATGCCTAATAAACTCCAAACTCAAGTGTGTTACGCATAACAAATCTCCTTTTGGGTAACCGAGACCAGATCATGTTGTTGAGCGACTCGCTCGGATTTTGTGTTCCACCATGTAAACATTTCTTAAGAAGTTCTGGAGATGCTAAATCTTTGAAAGTGGGCTTTATTTCAGTCATGGCACTGGCAGGATGATGGAAATGTTCAGCATAATCATATTTTTCATTGCTTGTTTTTTGAAATTTGCACCAGCTAGTTTTATCTTAAGGGCAACGACCATGTGCCGGTTTTTCATTGCTGAAGACCAAATGAAAATAAACAGCCCATACAACTTCTTTTATTTTTTATAGACTATCAGTATTTCGCCTAATGGCAAGGCCCTAATAAATTGCAACCCCGGTAAGTCTGCCACAACCGCCAATTGTTTTGCCGTCTGAAAGTTCTTGCTTGACCTTAATATTTTTCAAGTTGAGTAGTCGAGAGGACATTCTCTTTTGAACATGCCTGATACAGTCCAATTTCTCAATTGTAAATTCAGGGCCATAAGGTTTCAACTTTGACACAGTAGAGAACGAAGCTGTGTCACCATCACCAAGATAGTTCTTATACTTAACATTGTGGAACGTTTGAGACCGCTTGAATATATCTACCACTCCAGCCACCTCCATGCCTCCGCTCGACCCTATGTAATTGGCCACACAGTTAGGCTGATGTTCTCTCTGAAATCTCCTTGGACATCTGAAGTGCTTAAATAAGATCTGGGCATCCAGAACTTTACCTGTAGACACACCAATTGCAGTCATGACTTCATTTAGTGAAGTGTGCCCACATTTCTGCCATGAGCCATCCAGCATAATAGTAATATCTCTATTTTCTTCAGCAACATCATCACAGCTTCCTCTGCTGCTGACTTTATGGCCTCCAAACACACTTCTTTTGTCGCATCGCAAAGAACATTGCTTGCATGATGCAGGACATTCCATGTTCATGACACCACAAAATGTTTGTGCGCCTTGCTCGCCTACTCCAGTACAGCGGGTAGCGTAGGCTAACCTAACATTTACATCAGCCTTTCCTGTAGACACAACAGGGCTGTCCAATTCTTTGCGCTCGGTTCACAGCTATTACACCTCAGTTCTAATGTAAAACTCAGGCCTACTTTATTTGTGGCAATAAGATCAAGTTTCGCACCACAATGTACGCATGCTGCTATTTTATTCAGTAAATCTTGAATGGTTTTCAAACTAAGTCATAGATATCACCATTACCTAAGAAATCTTGGTAGTATGGCAAATTCTCACCAAGTTTTATCTTGCTTGACGATTCTCGCATGTGTGCATCTCTTTGCAATGGGGTAGACCTAGGCCCATATTCATCAAAATCACAGTCACTACCGGCACTTTCTGCATTGATATATTTGTGTACAAACACAGGTTTACGGTTTCCTACACTTTTAGGCTTACTCCTTTTAAAAACTTTAGATGATCTAGGCATTTTACTACTTAAAAAACAGTAAAACAAACTTATAATGAAGTTACTCATAAACAAACCACATCGCAATCACAAAACTTTGTTTATTGTTTTGAAACACTAATAAAGTCAAGAAGACAACAAAACTTGTACAGCTAACAGCTCATAAACCAGTGAGTGCTGTAAGGTTATTTTGACGCACCGTGTATGTATAGTATTTTGATAACGTATGTAACGTGTTTTGAATGTGGATAAAAGTGAGTTTGCATGAAAAGATTTTTTTTTTGAGTATGTGTAATGTCTGTTGGTGTAATTGATACACCACTGGAATTTAGTGAGGCATTGGTTATCATCTGAAGGAATATTTAAATCCTGTAGAAAGATTTTCGTGTTGAAAGCGTTAAATTTTTATTGATACGGCACTGGTAAAACTACTGGACTTTTGCTATTGTGTATGGAGGAATGTGGAATAAAGAAATGGTTGTAGACGTATGAGTGAGTGAGTTATGATCTATTGATATTTTATTAATGTGCAGTAAGAAATATGGCTGCATATTTTTGTTTGTAGAAATTTTTGTAATATGGTGCAATAATGGTAAATTAATGCATGTTTAAGAATGAAGGTGATAGAATGCGAGGGAATTCATTAGATTTTGAGGAAATAAGATTCGCCCACATGTGAGATTTGCATGGAAAGTTGAGATATAATCTGGTTAATCTACAGAGTGGATGTAATTGCAATTGATGATTTCTTCGGAAAGTTTTTAGTGAATTTACAAAGTTATTCAAGATGGGTACGTTTAATTCGCATTGTTAGCGCCTTCTTCCATGTTGGGATCTTCAACGCGGCAAAGAAACGCACGAAATACTCAGTTGTGATAGGTAAGTTTTGATCTTAGCGCGAATTTATTGTGACGTGTTGGCAATATGGCGGGCAAAAGGTATATAAGCGAGTGCCCAAATTGGAGGGGTAAGTTATAAGTTAGCTAGATGGTTAGAGGTTTTGAGTACGGGGTTGCGCGCGTGATAACCATCAAAATGGTTAGTTTCTTTGTGAAAATTATAGTATAGCAGGAAATGTATAGCTACTGCATTAACCCATAAGGGTATAAATCATATAGACATTCACAAATAACTAATGTAATATATTGTGAGTTGAAGCAAAACATTAGTGATTTTCTTCATTCAATAAAAAGTGCTTAGGCAGATTAGAAGTTAATACAGCAAATATTTTGTTATTAGTGTTCGATTGTGAAACGCGTGACCTAATATTATTATAAAGAGAACTGAAGGTAACCATTTATGCTACCGAAATAAAAATTTGTGAAATTTAGTTAAGATACTGGTGATCATCATTGATATTCAATGTGTACAATCGTTAGCATCACCTAATTTATTATATGAAAGCAAATAAGAATATATATATATATATATATATATATATATATATATATATATATATATGGAAGTAACCATTTTTTCATTGTGGTAAACGTTTTGAATGGCAAACATCACAGCATAAGGTGATGTGATGTTAGGCTAAAGAGCCGCTATACAAGGACGCTAGTGAACAAACCATAGACACTGCGTTAGTGAGTACTACAGCCGAGTGCGTAGGGCGAAAAACGGCTACCTCAGACCATATAGACTACAACTACCGCACCGAAAAAGGGTTGATTAATGCAATACGTAAGAATTAAATTTAAAATTTTATTGAACCAAAACAAGTACGATTATCTTTTAAGTATACATTTTTTTCCTGTTATTGTTCCATTAGTTACGGTTCATTCAAAGGAAAAAAGGTAATCGAGCTTTAATTATTTTGTTGTTTTTAATTTTAAGAAGGGGGTAATTTTAATCTTAATGTTTTTATGGGTGGGTGTTTTTTTTAACCACGTCGTTGTATATAATTTACATGCAGAATTTGTTAATATATATATATATATATATATATATATATATCCACTGTTTAATTTATTTTGTCGTTTATTTGTGTCAATTGTGTGCCTAACTGGTTACACCTTCTGATAAGCGAAATTAGTCTTTGCATATTTTCTAATTTAAGGATCGATTGGAAATTGCGTAATGAGCCAGATCGATCACAAAATTTCATTTAAGCTTTGAAATATTAATGCAGAACACTACTAACAAAGTACTTATTATTTTTTTTATTCAGCATAAATTACATTTTTTAAGCATTAAAGTTTAAACATATTAATGAATGTCTAAATACAATTTTAAAGATAAAGTATTAATAAAATATAACGATTGTATTAATGATACAAGCACTAACGGCTCTATGTTTGAATTATTCAGCAATTAACTAACATTTATTTTTTTCATTGTTAAACCGATTTTGTTTATTTTGTTTAGAATTTTCTAAATTGAGAACATTAATTTAATTCAAGTTTTATAACAGTTAGAAATATAAATTTACAGGTATACGAGGGATACTTAAAAAGTATTCAAGTTGACGTCTTACGATTTGGGAATTTTCATTTGTACAGGGTGTGTTTAATAATAAGTTTACGACGACTCGTGTATTTCAGAATTTTCTTAAACTTTTGGATCAATTTATTTTGAAGTGTGATTTAATTTGAATGGTGAATAGTTTTATTGAGTAGGCTACAATCATGTCTTCCACAGTCAGATAGGATTAATTTACCATTCCGCCTAACGCTATTTATTTTAGCAAAATTTAAGATTGTGGTGGCGCCTAGAGACATTTTTTCCCGGACCGAGCTTTGTGAGTTGTAGATTAATGGTAAGTGTAAGGTGTTTGAAACTACTTTTCAATCATTACTCCTTATATCGACCACGCCCATTTCCACAGTAGCTGGCTTGGTAACCCGCTTATTTCGGTAAGCATACGCGACGCCTAGTGCGGTTTGGACGTGTAACAGTGCCAACATCAGAAAACAAAAACACTGTAACACAGAAGTACACTAAATACTATGTGAACGTAAAAGAAAGACAGTATACAAAGAGGGCTTCTCGCGGCAATACAATTGAAAACTGTGCGTTGCTTTGCAAAAAGTGTTGTAAAATGAAAAATACTCATCGGATTTGAATGAAGTTTCTTTTTAAAGTAACCTAAATAAATGTAGAACAAATTTCAGTTTTTTTTTTTTTTTAATTTTTTTGACCGTAAGTGTTATCCGACTCCCCTTAAGCGACAATAAACGAAGCAACTACTTTAATAACTGCTTTAATCTATAATACAACACACGAGATTTTATATTCCATTGTATGCACTTTGTGTATGAACAAGCTGTACCGAGGGGGACTTCCCCTGAAACAGATCACCAATCTGGAAGACCTTTAAGTAACGTAAGTAGAAAAAAATTACTCGCCTGTGAATTGTCTTCATCACATAACCTTTAATATCTGACACTAGACAGCGGTACACTATAGACAGCGTGTTGAATAGTAAGCAACATGAGGAACAAAGGGCGTTGGGTCAAAACCAGCGGCATCGTATGTAATATTTAGTTTAGTTCTTCTAATTTCTGTGTTTGATCATTATTTAATACCCTTTAGCTGACATTTTGATTCTGAGACTGATAAAAGTAATTTGGTAGTTCTAGTACGTCACTGGGACAAAAGAGTTTGTTTTTTACTTACGTAACTTAATTGCATAAACTATTTACACCAGTTTAATATTAAATTATTCAAGTTTCATATTTCACAATTTTCACAAAATGGCATGTAAAAGCAAAAATTACACATTTTTTTATTTGATAGTAATCAAATTAGTGCTTACCATGATAGTAACAAAAAAAAATTCATCCTATTGTTGTTACGGATTGATCTAGCGTAATGCAATACATGCTTTACTTTGTATTAAATTTTACTTATGTGAGCATTTCCCGATAAAAATGTATGTATTTTAGGTTTGCGTGCTAAACTTATCTCTCAATCACTGTAATGAATCAACGTTTCCTACGTCTAAGGCTACATACAATAACGTTAACACATTCACCTACAAGTAGCCCAGATTCATTCTCCAAAGCCTGGACGCGTTTGTACATAAAAAATTAAACAGACATAAAGACATTACACAACCTTGCTTGATGCCCTGCTAAATCTTAAGATACAGTCATATTTATTCTCACAGACATCGTGCATGGTTCTTATCACGTTCACCGATTTAACGTATTTCCCTAACGTTGTCCATGGTTTACTCCTATTCACATAATACGTTCTTTCGTTGTTATGCAAACAATTTTCAGCCATTACTTGTGTCAATCAGAATTCTTCCACACATTTTCAATAAACGGATTGAACTTTCCCAATAATTCCTTTTATTTATGCTGATTGTTTTAGTAACATAATTAGCATCGTATAAATGTTTCTGATTACTTAACAGCAATCAACTATCATATCACATTCTGAAGCGCTTTTTGTTTTAGTTTGACAGTATTTACTTCATACAGCTGTTTTCGACGATCGTATATTTTATAGAGAACAATTATCATATCACATTCTGATTCCATACATGCGCACAAACCCGGTTCTTTAAAATTGTGACCACCTAGTACATACAATTGCTACTAACTTTGTACATCTTTATTTCTAAAAAGAACCACTGTGGGAACAGCGTCATCGAAATAAGACATTTTCTGTACCCACTGTCCACGAAACAAAACCTTTTGTCTACCACCGATAGCACAAACTTATCGAAATTAGATCTTTTGCGCATCCACTGTCTTCGAAATAAAACACTTCTTGTACCACGAGTGATATACAGTCATTGAAAAAAAGCTTTTTCACTGGTGGTACACTCATCAAAGCAAGGCATTTTTCATCAAAATAAGGCTTTTTAGTCGAAATAGGGTCTTTTGTGTACTATTGTCGGTGCATAGTCATCGAATAAAGCCTTTAGTGTACCACAGTCATTCAAATGAGGCCCTTTGAGCACCACCGGTGGTACATAATCATGGAAGTTAGCTCTTTTTCACCGAAATAAGGCTTTTGCGTGCCATAGGTTACAGGTTATCAAAATAAAGCCTTTAGGGTACCACAGATGGTACAGTCATCGAAATGCGGCATTTTGTGTACCACTGGTGGTACTTTTTTAATTAAAATAAAGCCTTATGTCATTGGAAGTCCTTTCATCAAAATAAAGCCGTTTCACTGGTGGTGTACACTCATCATGCCTTTTTTCATCGAAATAAAGCCTTTTTAGCGAAATAAGCCCTTTTATGTACCACAGTCATCGCAATAGACTTCTTGTATACCCACTGTCAGCGAATAAATCCTATTATGTACCATTGTTGTACAGAAGTGAGGCGTTCTGTGTACCACCGGTGGTACACAACCATTGAGGTAAGGCCCTTTTTCATCGAAATAATGCCTTTTTTGTGCGGTACACACTCACTACACCTAAAATAGCTTATGGTAAGACTGATTGGGACACTTTCCAAGCAACCGTCGATCTAAAACTAAGACATGTGAAGCCGCTTGATATACCCTCGGATATAGACGATGCAGTGTTACAGTACACATCCGCAATACAGGAAAGCGTACAGGAATCAACCACGCCATAGAAACACAGGAAAGTTTCTAACCATAGTAGCACACCAAACTATATACTCGACCTAATCAAACGGAAAAATAGGTACAAAAGAGAGTGGCACAGATCTCGGTTACTATACCTCAAAAACACTGTATATCATTTAGTAAAGCGAGAACTTGATTGCCTAAGAATTCAAAAATACAACTCTTACCTTGAAGATATACGACCCCATGATCCATCTATGTGGTTGGCCACCAAACGTCTCCTAAGGCAGCCAAACATAATCTATCCGATGGTAGCAAATGACACCACATATTCGTCTGAAGATGATAAAGCAAACCTATTAGCATCACATCTCGAACAGGTATTTACACCGAACATTGGAGAATATGATGAACACTTTGACAGACAGATAAAAAGCACAGTTTTCAATTTTCAATTACAAGATAGCGCAGCAATTTCTCCTGTAACTTCCCAAGAAATTAAATCCTACATAGTACTATTACCTAAACGTAAGACTCTCGGACCAGATATTGTAACTAATGAAATCTGACCAAGAAGGCGGTGGCTTACTTAGTCAGAATATATGCACATGTACTCCCTATCTATAAAGTTGGGAAACCTAAGCATAAACCAGACCTATTAGTCTTTTGTCAACCTTGGCCAAACTCTTAAAAAAAGTGATACTTGGTAGATTACCAAAATACCTACAGCAAAAGGACATCGCATTCAACTTCTCACCAACTTCTTAGAAGAAGTGACACAATTGAAAGAAAGTTTTACAGAAAATATATACGGCAGTTGTATTCAAACATGCGTTTGACAAGGTCTGACTTGATGAGCTTCTACATAAAATGATACTCCTAGATATTCCACATTACATAATTAAGATAATTTCCGCTTTCTGACTAACAAAACATTTAGAATAAGGATGAACTCAACTCTCTTCTGTACCAAACTCATAAAGGCAGGAGTACCTCAGAGTAGCATTTTAGAACCAACTCTATATAGCCTGTACGCACACGATACCTACAGTCATTCACTCAACACTAGCCATGTATGCCGACGACACGGGAATATTGACACAGATCTCCAGTGTAGAAACAGCAATCGAATGGCTCCAATACTCTATAAATATAACATGTGGATGGCTCCAGAAATGGAAAATCAAAATAAATTGTGACAAATGCCACACGAAGCTCTTTACTCTCAAAAGATATGAACAAATTACAAAAATAAAAATAAATAATAACGAAATAGGCTGGAACCCTAAAGACGCAGCCGTAAAATATTTAGGCGTATACATGGATACTAAGCTGAACTGGGGGTACCATATCAATAAAAAACTGAATGAATGCTACAACAGGTTGGGCGTATTATATCCACTTATAAACCGCAAATCTCATCTTAGGTCTGAATGCATTGTATTTATTTACAAAGGGATTATGTGGTCAATACTTACGTACGCATATCCAATCTGTTGCAACAGATCACAAACAACAACGAAAAAACTACAAACAATGCAGAACAAAATGCCCCGAATTGCAATAAAGTGCCCGTGGTACGTCCGTAATACTCAACTATGAACTAAGTGTTCCACTTATAACTGATTTTATCAAGAACACAACAGTGAAGTTTTTACAAAACCTAATTCTTTGCTCAAGCGCCGCTACATTAAATCTCGGACAAAGACATTCACACACAAGCGCACAAGTGTAAACTTGCACAAGATTTAGTTTAAGAACTGTAGATATACTTAATACTTAATGCCGAAACTGAGTGATAGAGGTGTGATTCCGTACTTAATTATACCTGTTTAAACGTTAAGTAACAGTAATAGGTAATAGTTAGTTGTTTTGTACCATATACCAACAAAGCTGTGTATTGCATATTATACTGCAGAGTCAGCTATAATAAATAATAATAAAAACAACTTTAAAATACCGAAACTAGTTGACTAACAAACACTGTTTATAGAAACATAACTGAAAGCACGATATTCTTGAATTGGCGTTCTTCATTACCTATATTAATGGTTATTATTCGTACTTGTAGTGTCTCCAGGTACCCTATCTTAGAAAAGTTTAATTTGAACTTATTTGCAATAATACAAATTCAAGAACAAAACAATCGCTAAGTGATTTTTCTTGACTTCACTGACAATAATGCTACTATTACTGAAATTAAATGCATGCCTTACGTTGATTTTCCTGGCAATAATTAGAACATTATAATTTACAATTCTGTTATTTAATTACCCGCAAACCTCAAATCTGATCAAAAGAATTGGTCGTCTTGTGGTAGCTACGCCGTGTTATTTAAATTAGATAAACTTGGATGAGATTAAGTATTGAATCATGTAGGACATGTAAACAATGAAACCACTCAAATTAGAATTAACGAGCTTTGCGCAAGGATGGTTAAACCCGTTAATTTACAAAGTTGGGAAAGAACCACCAAGAAAACCCAATTTACTCATAAATAAGTAATTGAACAATAGTACATTAATAAATAAAAATACAAAAAAAACAATAAAAAGGTTCAATATGCCAATATAACAAAATACCATTAAATCAGGTTAGAGAACAAAAAAATAAAAAGCAGTTTAGCTAAACATAAACACAATTAAACGAACAGTGCAATCACACCCACAATTGTGTCATAAATAAATCCGAATAAAACCGAATACCAAACATGTGGTCCTATACAACCAATCATGCCGGTCTTTAAGTAAATAAGAAAACAATATTGCAATTTACGGTACGGTAACAAACAGTAACATCAAACAGGTAGCATGCAGTTTACGTACACTTAGACAAGAACAAAAAAAATAGGCAAGGAATTTACACATACACAATTGTGTGGTTACTTAAAGCACAAAAATACATCCGTACAATTACACCAAATTACATTTAAAGAGAAGTTAGTTTGCAGACAAACAATTCTAAATAAGCCGACTAAATTAAAGACACAAAGCCTTTCAAGGGTAAGGGCAAATAAATCATAACAAAGTGACCGGTACACAAGCATGAGTGACTGCTTTAGTAAATACAGCGTCCCTTTCTCAGCTGACACTTTCATCTATACAAAACAATAAGAACAGTAAACATGACATTTGAGGTGTTTTAATGTCATCTGGACCCGTGTCTGTAAACCCCAGCCTTGTTTATAACAATTTAAGGTTTGGCCACGAATTATTTCCTCTACACAAATATTAATAAACAGTCAACAATGCCAAGCCATACTAACAATAAGGAGGGGCACGGTACAGTCTAAAGCGGACTCCATTTATTTTAACAGATTTCAACTTAATAAACCTGTTTCTTGCAAGGAAATGCTTCATTTTTAATACGTTACATGGGCTTGTTGAATTGTCTGCTGCGAGCTTTGATCTACATTAAAGTACCTACTTACACTTGGATATATTCCCTTTAGTTAAACACTTTATCACGACGAGTTAAGATACGCGGTTTAAACTCGACGCAACGGTGATTATTTATAGATTAACTTTTGTAAAAACCTACACAAAAAGAGAAGAACGAATTCGCGTTTTTAGTTTTACTAAAATGTACACGATAAAAATATTTATAGACAGAACGATTTAAAATGAGGGTTTCTAATTAAACGATCAAATCGATCCGGCTGAATCAAAACTCCAACCGCAACTGCCGTTTTTACTCTCCAAATTCACCCCCATTTTTAAAAGTTATAAAAAAACACGAAATATTACGTGGGAATATTTTCAATATTTATTACTACAAGAAGTATTAATTTTTAAAATATGTATTCGTCTGTAACAAACCTGAGGTATGGGTCTCGAATTTCCTAATACCAAACAAAGATGTCTTTTGATTCGCAGTATGTTCCGACGTAATTAATTATTAAACTAGTGACGTTTTAGATTAAGAATGTGCGTGTAAAAATTTTCAACGATTCGTCACGCCAGTTTCGGCAGAACACCTGCTTCTACGCCAACATGTGGTTTTCTCTTTCTTTTAACCCTTACTCATGTTTCACACATTCAACTATTTATTACATAAACTACATAAAATAAAATATCACGAAAAACATTAGCAAATCGAGATATTAAGAACCCATTAATTATCCTTTCTATTACGGTAACAATTGTGATTTGAAAATGTTTATTACAATAATCTCGGTTCGCTACCTATATACTTATTATTCAAAAGATTTTTCTTTACTTGTTTATCGATCTTGTGCATATATTTTACCCACAAACCGAATTTTGTATTGTGTAAGCTTTTACGATCATATAAAGGTCTTCGAAACTAATTAAAACTTATTAGAGTTAATTCCTAACTTCGAAATTGTATTAATACAATTCAATAACCAAAGCTAGAACACTGAAAGTGATTGCCGTTGTTTTCTGTGTTCTAAAATCACGTTCTAAAATTGTTATAGCCATTAAACAGATTCTCCCAATCCAACTAAATATTGATTTTCATCACGGAACTGTTACTATTTGTGAACTTACCCCTAACTCCATACTCAAACTTGATGAATAATTACAAAGACAGATGCTTGATATATGCGTATGTGTATGTAAGGATTTTCCAAGACTAATCGTTAATTACACATTTGCTTTATTTGTTTTCAGATATTACATATATCTTAATTTACGGAATATTTAGTTGTCACTGCATTCAATTAAAACTTTGAATTTATATCATTTATACTTAATTGCTCGACGTAAACTTTATAGAAGCAATTAATAAACACGTGAAACATTGGGTAAGGTATATGAGGAGTATTGAAAAAGCAACTAAGAGACTGAAAACAAGGTTGACCATTTAGTAAATATCGTGCAATATTATTAACGTACCTAAAAGGTAAATATTTGCTAAATATACACTAAAAACTGGTAAATGTAGAAATAGCCGAAATGTGTGCGTGACAGTCAGAAGTCAAACGCACACCCTGTCAGATAACAAAAAATTACACTCAATAATTTTTCACAAATTCCTAAGTAACGTTCACAAACGCAAAAAAAAAACGCAATATATATTCTTTATTTTTAGTATACCCTTAATCTATAATAAACTTGATAGCAAGTGTTTTATGTTTAAATGAAGGTAATCAACTTTCTTGATTTTTAGTTATTCTACCAACCGACATAAAAAGCTATAAAACTGATAGGTATATAAATAACTACTCAAATACATAAAATCTAAAAAAATTTCATTGTTGGATTAGAAGAAGCACAATAAAACCTCAAAATTTCATAAAACGTATAGAATTATTCTAACTATATTCAGGAAAATACATTACTTTTACACCAAAATTTTATTAAGATATAGTATTTTTACTACCTTTAAAATTTAAACATGGGAGGTAAAATATTCTCAAAATTCAATAATAAAATTGTAATAATTGTAAATCGGCTTATATACGTCAAACAAAACAATACCATTCAAAACGTATAAATCAGCACAAATTATCTATACAAATTGTTAAAATCATTAACGATCATAATTATATATAAAATTTCAGATGTAAGCATGTACAGCTTACATGCTCCACAATTCCTCGAAATCCGATGTACCTGGGTGTTTCATTTTCGATGTTTTCTTATGGGAAGTACCCTTTCTATAATAGATAGACAAAAAGTAATATTTTAATATTTTAATGATTAATTGATTTTTTTAAGATGTTCTTAATTGGTATATTTATTAAGGATAACAGTTGGCGTAGAAAACCAGATATGAAATTGAATGAAGATATTCTACTCAAAAAAGAAATTTCACTTCCAGTAAAATATTTTAAAGACATTTTGTAATTCAAATAGGTTTAAATGTAATGTTGTTATTGTGAACAAATTATAAAATCTAAAGATTAAATATAAAATTATCAAAAAACCTTAAATTCAAATTGAAATGAAATTAATAAACAACATAACTTCATCAGAGATTATGAAAAGCTAACAGCAAATCAATTTTTATACGTACATTAACATCTAATTCTATAAACGAACAAAAATATGAACACAAAATATCAATATAAAAAACCCACTAAAACTACAAATATATTTCAAACTGTGTGCCCTCTTTTTGGATGAAGACTTCGCATCGTCTTCTAATTGAATTTATAGAGTTATATATAGATCATGGTGTTAATTGTGTAAAAGTCACACGAACACTTTCTTTTAACTCATTCATAGTATTATTAGTTCTTTTGTATATGTTTTTCAAAAAACCCCATAAAAAGAAACCTAGAGGCGAAAGATCGGGTGAACGAGCAGGCCACAAAATTGGTAGTTCCCATCCAGTTATTAGGAAAACGTAAATTTAAGTAATCACTAACTACACGGGAATTATGTGCGGGAGCTCCGTCTTGCTGAAATATGACATTGCAATATTGTGCTAAAAGAAGACTCTAGAAATCCCTCCAAATGAATTCGTAGAATATCGAGATATTTCATTGAGTTTAATGTTCCTTCATACATGTGAAAATAAAAACCTCCGTTTTTAATGCAGCACCACACATTTATTCCAAATTTCCCTTGCCTCCTGCGAACAATACTGACATGAGCGTTAGTATCTGCCCAGTAAGGTAAATTGTGATTATTAAATATACCATCACTACTGATATGCGCCTCGTCTGACCATGCAATAGAGTTTGAAACATTAGGTATATTTTGGCACTGACTTATATACCAGTTACAAAACTCAGTACGCCGCCTTCTGTCGTCTATAGTCAAAAAATGTTCTTTCCGAAATCTATAGCAATGGTATTTGTGTTTCTTTAAAAATCGAAGGGCTTTGCTTCGAGACACGCCTAGATTAACCATTCGTCTAGATGAAGTTGTTGGCTCTGCTTCGACTTGTCCTAAGACGACCATTGAATTTTCTTCAGAATTTTGTTTAAAGTAAGTTTTTGGCCTAGGATTTTTAAAAGAACCGAATTCTATTAAATTTTTCTGTAACCTAAAATTAATTAAGATATTGTTTTGAGCTAGCAAAGATTTTCATTTCTATTAACGATACCGTTCAAAAATATTTTTATTTGGCTGCTGCCTTTCAGGAAAATTTTGTAAATATAGTTCCGATGCCACATTCTTATCACCTTCGGATAATATAAAACACTTCAACATGCAACATTTTTCTGAATTTGTGTAATTAGGCATGTTAATAACTAAATTCCAAGTTCACTTTGTTGCACACTCCTAATTTTTAATGTATTATTTGACATATAGGTATCATTTGTTTTTACTTAAATAAATCTCAGCCTCCTATGCCTACTGTGTATTCTAATATAAAATGTAAATAAGAAAAAATTGAAAAATCAATTAATGAATTATTAAAATAGCATAGAAGTGTGATATATCATTTAAAAATGTCATAGCCAATTATGGTTTCCACATAAAAAAATACAGCTTTATGTCATATCTTTTTAAATTAAGGAGGTATTAAAATGTGAATGTGTAATAAAAAAAATAATAACTGGGTGTAGCAGTTGTTGTTTCCACCCTTAATATTATTTATACTCCTAATATTAAATAGAAGATTTCGTGCCTACAGCTCAGTCGAAGATTAAACGGGCCCATGTTCTTACAATTTGATTTACTTTAATTAGAAAATGTCTGTGTGGTTAGATATATTCGCTTTACAAAAAAATATGTACCTTCAACCTGTAAATAAATGTTAAAATACCTCGAACGCCAACTTATTTTATGGAAAACAAGTAAACCGTAAATGTAATAAATGTAAAATTGGAAACAATAACAAGGTTTATTATAAAAATCTTTAAGTCAAGTTATAAAGTAGCAAATCTAAATACTAAGCTTAGTAAATTTGAATTAACTTAAAAATACCTTATAAACTAATGATTAGAAATGAAATACCTGTTGTACTTTTAAATTTTGGTTGTCACTGGTATACTGTTACTGATAAAATGTGCTGACGAAGCCACGCTTTCAATTTTGGTTGTGCAATTAATCTTGAAATGGAAATACAGAGTTTTGATATTCTTGATCCGAAATAAGTAAATTCCTTTACCATGAAATTACGTAAAAGGAAAATGTAACGTTATTGAAGTAAAAATAAAAGTGAAACAAAAGTAAAAATAAAAGTACCTAAGGATAAATATATCAAACAATGAAAATAGGTTTAATTAGCTCTTACCGTAAAATTTTCGACACTTAATAAAAATATTCAAAAGCAAAAATGGACGCTTTTTGCTTTCATTATCGTAACAACAACGACCTCAAAATCAAGTCTGCGCAGAACTCAATGTGCAAAACGAAATGCGCGTACAACCTCCACCTTAAAATATCTAAACACATGCTTCAGCCACTAAAGTATGCAATTCACATGACACAAAAATGAACGAAGTTGCCCAAATTATTGCAAATTTTAATACAAGTTAAAAGGTTTGTTAGAAATACACTAACGGATTCTACTTAAAAAAGTGCCTTAAGTACAGTTTGTCGATACATTTAGAAATAAAAAGTTTTTCAAAATCGTCATTGTTTCAATTTGGCTAGTTGCGCAGTAACACTCAGAGATATCTTGTTTATGACTATTAGATCTTAATTAACACCAAAATCAAGCACAAGGGCCCCATATTACTTTTTGTCTATCTGTAAGAGAAAGGGTAGAAAACATCGAAAATGAACCACCCTGTACAGGGTACGCCAGTGAAGCGAGAAATTTTTTCAGAAAATGTTTATTTTCAAAACTTTTTTTACAGGTTTGAGTGGAGTACACCATTTTATGTCTTAAAAATAATTCCGCTCAAATGGGAACAATGTCTTTGTAAACACTCTTACGGTTATTCGATACAACACAGGTTGCATTCGCTCAATTTTTTGTTTGATGTTCGATGCTAATTCCGGCAAGGTTTGTGGTCTATTACCTTATACCCCGCTATTCAGAAATCCGTAAAAAAAATCACATGCCGAAAAATCAAGAGACTTTGCGGCCAAATTTTTTTTGCAAAAAGTCAATGTTCCATGGCTTGATTATTGTTTGACAGTTACTGACATTTAAACAGAAACCTGGAGAAGTGGTCAGGCGTTCAGCGTGCGTTTTGCGTAAAATCGTTTTATAAAAATGGTGAATGTGTGACAACGACTGTTTCGTAATAGTTTCAATGTTCCACGACATGAAAGTGTGCCGTCCGCTCATGCAATTATACAGTGGGTAAGAAAGTTTGAAGAAACTGGCTCCAGATTAAACTTGAAGCATAAAGAGACATGAAAGTCTATAAGAATGGAGGAAAACATTGATAGAGTGCGAGTAGCATTAACACATAGTCCACTGCGTTCTGTAGTGAAACATGCTTCTCCACTAAACATTAGCGACACATCGTTACGACGGATTTTACATACAGACCTATCTTTCCACCTTACAAAATTCAAGTCGTCCAAGAGTTGAAAGATGGTGATATGCTTACGCAGGATTTTCAGCGACGAAATATTGCGACGTGTACATGATGATGAAAACTTGATTCACCACATGTTTATGTCAGATGAAGCAAATTTCCATTTAAACGGATATGTAAACAAGCAGAATGACGAAAACCCAGGAGAAATACACCAAAAGCCGAAACTTACAGTGTGGTGTGGAATTTCATCATCTGGTATTATTGGGCCATATTTTTTCCAAGACGATAGAGAAAACACCACAACTGTTACGGCAAATCGCTACATACATGATTTGAACATTTGTGACGAAAGAGTTAGCTAGGTTCCCGAACAGCAAGTATTTTCAGCAGGACAGAGCTACAAGTCATACTGGTCGCGTGTCTATTACTACTTTAAGGTAATTTTCCCGGGCCGACTCATTTCTAAACATGGTAACATTTCGTGGCCCGCAAGATCTTTCAGCATGTATGTGATTTTTTCCTTCGGGGATTTCTGAAGAGCAGGGCATACAGTAATAGACCACAAACCTTACTGGAATTAGCAATAAACATTACACAAGAAATTGAGCGAATTCAAACTGTCCTGCTCGGCCGAGTACTTTCCTCTACTGAAACCTGTAAAAAAAGTTTTGATAAATATTTTCTGAAAAAATTGGGTACTTCAAAATTTCCCGCTTCACTGGCGGACCCTGTACAAATACATTTTTAGCTTCAGTAGAATTTCTTGTTGAACAAAGGAAAATATTAGAATATGCGTTTGTAATCTGGCAGAAGTAATAAAATGCTTATAAATTGCACAGTTGACTAAAGCTTTGTAGAGTAAAAATAAAGACGTGAATACGAACATGAAAATTTTAGAAGTGAGCGTAGAGTTAACGTAGATTATCACGTGGTCGTGATTTTATCAATTATTTGCCGTTAATTTCGAAATTATAAATTATTTGTTGGTACCGTACATCTGAAATGTAGTATAAGTTCATGGAATGAACTTGATAACGCATAAATTTTTGGGAAGCTTTTCGATTTTAACGTTTTATTTTGTCTTTTACATATTTGGAGAGTATTCGAAATTTTCACAAATTCACAAATAGTAATCGCATTTAGAATCCTTTTTTCTTGAAAACAACAAAAGTTTTGGGTTGTTTATCAAGTTTAGATGGGGGTTTGAAATTAAAATGTGATTTACGTTATTGGTATAAATAGTTAGTGAAACTCTTTTTACTAATGTGGTTGAGAATTAAGTAGTTTCTTTGTAAATAAGAGTTGTTTGTAATTTTATAGATATCGTTAAATATAGTCGTTTACGTTAAATTGCGTCACTGAAAAATTTTTATTGTATTAAAATTGTCACTTTGTATTTAAATATAGTGTAGAGAAGCATATTTCGCATTTTATTAAGACGTTTTAGGCGACAAATTGGCGGGTTTTTCGATAAAGATTTTGGTCTTAAACAGAGAGTTTCGCTTTTAAATGCGAGGCGTTAAGGTCGAGCGTCGTGATGAAAACTTCAATTTACAGGATATCGGTTACATTGATAACACCCGCTAGTAGTTTTGGTGATGCAATTTTCCCGACGGCTCTCGTTTTGGCGTGTATTAGAAAAATTTAAATAATCTTTTTCATGATTGGTTAATTAAGAAGTAGGGATATACGCGTTCAATGTGGTGGCGAAGGGATTTTTCGCGAACGGACTCCTCATGTAGACGCAGAGGTGTTCACACGTTAACGTTACCGCGGCCGGTGAATTTTCGCGGAACGGCGTTACCCCAAATCCGTGTTGAAAGAGCTTCCGTTAGTAGGGGCAGTATCCCTGAACAACCCTATTTGGGATTTTATTGTGCCATCAACCAACACGAGATTGATTTATCGTTAAGTGGAGTTTGTCCAAAGGGACTTTGTCGTAGATAACATTTTTAATCCAAGCATATTCATCCGTGCGATAATCAAATTTATATGAATTCTTTTGATTTGTTGTATTGGCTATTGTGTATCGAAATTTAATGTGACAATTGCGTTACGAGGGGAACGCAAATTAATTATGACCATTTGTAATTTTGGCAGGTGAGTAATATTTACAGTAATTTTAGTAAAGGCCGACATTGAAACTAGCTAGTATCACCGCCTATTAAGTAAACTAAAATATTTAATTTGAACAGAGAGAATGTAATGTACCGATTGTGTGGTTATCTCGAAGGTGATCATTTCATAATACATATCTTTACGTTAACGAACTATATAGCACAGTATTTAGGCGCATATTCAGTCAAACAACTATCTTATGTATCTTGAAAATCCAAAATAAGATATACCTTACTCGTAAGTGTTATTATACAGTAGAAGCTTATTTTCAAGATAAATTTATTCTATAATTAGTTAATTTTTAAATGTCGTTTACACTTTTAATTACATATTGTTGGTTAATACTAATTGCGACGTGATATATTTAGTTTTTTTTTTATATGCTTATACAATGCTTTGTATTTAAGGATTTAACACTCCACAAAAAATTCAATATTTAGATGTGGTTAAATATTATTATTAATTATTATTATAAATCGTTTCTAATTGTGTGCAAGTAAATGAATGAATCTTTGTTATTGTATACAATAACAGTTAAAATTTATATTTTGTGTTTCTGTATATAATATTTGTGCAACACATAACTATTGAATCTAACCATTTGTGCCTACTACAAAGCCACAACTATACCCGTGTAAAAATTTTCTAGTGCTAGCTTGGTATTAATTTCTGTTGCAGTAATCTGTATACATAAGGAACTCTTACATCGTCCACGGAATTTGCTGGTAAGTATATACGGCTGTAAGTTACCTTGTTTTGTATTATTTTTAAAAGCGGTCAACGATGCATTACAATTATTAATCAATGAACTGTTTCAGTTTATTTAAAAGCAAATTACATTTGTTTTATCAGCATTGACAAATTAATGAAGTCATCTATCGTTTATCATTCTGAATCTAAGCTAGTTGTGTTATCATGGCAAATGTTATCAAAAACATAACAAACCAGTTTTATATATAAACTGCTCAAAAAAATAAGTCGATAACTCAACCACGTTATCTTTTAGTAACTCAAGGTCTTCGCACATTTACATCAACAAAACTTACCTTTAATTTCTTATTATTCATTAATAAATACCACGTACAAAAGAAATAGATCTTCACAAAATATGAGATAAGGTACGGTAAAAACTATTAGTGAAACGATAGTTATCTATTTTGCTTTTTTAATACAAATTAATTAATGAACAAAAGTGAAATAAACATGTACATACTGGCTTATACTAAATTTGCACATTTATGTAACCTAACTATAAGTGATGAGGTCATATTTTAAAAATATTATCGAATATAACCGTGAAGGAAGTGACTCATCAGTTTTATGGTTTTAGATACTGTAGTGTCCGTGGCCCTATCTTTAAAGCTGTAATTTGCAATAATGTAAATTCAAGAACAAAACAATCGCTAAGAGATGTATCTTGACTTTACTGACAATAAAGCTACTATTACTCTAATTAATTGTTTGCCTTCCATTGACTTTGCTGCAATAATTAAAACATTAGAATTTATTTGCAAGTCTGGTATTAAATTACTCGCCAACCTCAAATCTGATCAAAAGAACTGGCCGTCTCGTCTAGTGGTAAGCTATGCCGTGTTGTGTGAATGAGATAGGATTGGATGAGGTTAAGTGTTGCATCATGTTGGACAGGTAAACAATGAAACTACTCAAATTAGAATTAACGAGCTTTGCGCAATAATGGTTCAATCCGTTAATTTGCTAAGTAGGGAAAGAACCACCAAGAAAACCCAGTCAAATAAGTAATTGCATAAGTACATTAATAATTAAATAAAAAACAACGAAAGGGTTCAATATGCCAATATAACAAAATACCATTAAATCAGGTTAAAGTGCGTACAAAATTATAAAATTTAGTTACGGAAAAAAAACAAAAAGCAGTTTAACTAAACATAAACACAATAAAAAAAACCAACAGTGTAATTACACCCACAATTGTGTCATAAATAAATCAGAATAAAAATAGTGACACCAAACATATGTTCCTCATACAACCAATCATGCCGGTCTTTAAGTTAACACCAATGTAAATAAGAAAATCACAAGGCAGGTTAAGGTACACATAAAATACGATAAACAGTAAGATTAACCAGGTACCAATAAAGTAACTGCAATACAGACAACAACAAACAAAAAAAATAGGCAAGGAATTTACACATACACAATTGCATAGAGAATAATGAAAGCACAAAATACATACGAACAATTACAATTAATTACATATATAAAGCAAAATCAGTTCATAGACAAACAATCCGATATAAGACGGCTGACTCAAAGGCACTAAAAAAATATCATTAAAACAAAGCCTTGAAACGGTCGGGTGCAAATAAATCATAACAAAGTAGTCGGTAGCCTACCCCCAAGTATGTTTGTAGCTACAAACCACAGCATCCCTTTTTAAGCTTACACGTTGATCTATACATTTTTCCACATTTAAAAACAATAATAACAATTCGAGGTGGTTTTAAGGTCGTCTGGACCCGTGTCTGTAATGCCAGGTATTGTTTATAACAACTTAACCGTGATCTATCGTGCCACGTTTGTCCACACCTCACTATTTACACAGGAGAAAATATTAGTAAACAGTCGACAATGCCAACACATACAAGTAGTGAGAGAGGGGCACTGTAGTGTCTGACGCGGAGTCCCTTTATTTTGACAGATTTCAGCTTAATGGACGTGCTTGCGTAATTAAAAAGAAACTTTTTTTTAATAGGTTACGTAGGCTTGTTGAATTGCTTGCTGCGAGCTTAGTTTATATAAAATACCTACTTACGTTTGAATATAATCCTTATTTACTCACTTGATAATCAATACTTAACGGATTAAGATGCGTCGTTTAAACCCAAGACGATAACGATTATTTATAGATATCTTGTTTACACACCCGTTTATTAAAACCCAAAAATTTAGCGATACGTTTAATTACACGACCACTTTAGCTTTGTGAAAAACCAAGACAGAAAAGAAAAAAATAAATTCGCGTTTTTAGTTTTACTAAAATGTACACGCTAAAATATTTATAGACAGAACGATTTATAATGAGGGTTTTTAATCAAACAATCAGATCGATCCGACTCATTCGAACCTCTAACTGACACTGTTTTTACTCCCGAAATGCACCTCCGTTTTTAAAAGTTATAAAAACAAGAAATATTACGTGGGAATATTTTCATATCTATTACTAAAACAAATATTTTTAGTATATGCACTCGCTCGTAGCAAAGTTTTGATTTGCGGTATGTTCCGACGCAATTAAGTATTAAACTAGTGACGTTTTTACACCAAGAATGTGCGCATAGAAATTTTCAACGATTCGTCACGGTCTTCGGTAAGGGCAGCTTCGAGAGGCCACCTGTTTTCTACCCCAATATATATTTGGCCTTTTTCTTTTCAACCTTGAGTTACATACGTTCAAATATTTCTTATGTAAAATACATAAAATAAAATATCTCCAAAAACATTATCAAAGTACGACTTATTATCATAATATTAAAAACCTATTAATTATGTTTTCTTTGGCGGTAACAATTGCGATTTGAAAATGTTGATTACAATAATAAAATTTTCTCGGTCCGCTACCTACAATACTAGCATTCATAAGTACTTATGTATCTTGTTGTCTTATATATATATATATATATATATATATATATATATATATATATATATATATATATATATATATATATATATATATATATATCAGTGGTCTTAGCTATAAGCTAAAGTAAAGTGATGTAAGTAAGTTTTAAAACATATATGTCAAGACCCCAGTAAACTTCCTAGTGGGGTAGATCTTAAGAGTAAGACAGGTAAATCTGATTTTATTTGGTTGCCGAAATCGTAATTAAGTAATAATTTTACCAATGTGCGTAGGGCGGAAAGTACATAAATAGTAAACAACTTCATAGTAATATACCTAAATTCCATTAACACACCTATATTATAAGTAAATATTTGGAACAATTGGTTTAAATGTAAAGTTTGTAGCGTTGCAGGTCTAGAAAACAAAGTTCTGGTAGCCCTTGAGTCTGAGACCTCCAGGGTCGGGATTTAATCGACCTTACTATTTTGTGAATGATTAACTTGAGACAAGTCCGTTATAAACACTTTTATTATGAAAATTAATATAAAATCCTATATAATAAATCAAATAAACGTAAAATATCCTGGGTAAATAATAAAACAATAAATAAGGAAAATAGAAACTAAGTCTGGTTGCCCTGGTTCGATTGCGGTTCGGGACGACGCTGCCGAATCTCCGTCGTGTTAGTCTCGCCCTCTATGGGTGTAACTGTAAATCAGGTTAATTACACAAATTTTTTTATAACTGAAATAAATGCTTTAAAAAAGTTTTTAAATTTTGGCTTCTGAAGTTGTATATTTGAGTAGTATGAGATTAATTATGGATTCCTGGATGAAACATAAAGCAATTAGGTGTACTTGGATGTTAGTGGACTGAGTTGGAATGATATCGCAAGACATATACAGGGGGAAGGGAACATCGGCTTTAATTATGATGATATTCAGGTAGAGTTGATAATTAGGTAATGAGGGATAAGAAAGGGTGTACGTAAGGCTTAGGGGTACTAATATACGTTGTTGGAGTGTAATTAAGGACTGGTGAAATCGTATTCGAAACCTTAACTGCCGGAAACGAGTAAATGGGTTTTTCGGTTTCAGGGGAGGGGGGGCTTGGTTTGAGTGGAAGTAGCTAGATTTTCGGAGCAAGACCTCCATCGAACTAACTACGTCGTTTGTATTAATTCAGAATCCCACCACGGTGCCAAAGCAGCCAAGATGTTGGTCTGAATTATATTACCTTTCTCGTCTGTGGAGGGTGGTTGTATCCAATTGTAAAGTTTCTGAAGGGTCGAAATAATTAGTAATACGGGGCGGTGCCTCCTTCGTACCTTAGGCACGTTTATATACCGGACTCGGTGCTAACAGCAGCCAAGACGTTTTATGTAACCGTGACTACGAAGAGGGTGATTATCAGAATATGTGATTAAGGAACATAAGTGGTGGATGATTGTGGTGTGTTAAGGGGTGGCAGGTTTGGGCATTTCATTAAGGATTGTGTATGCTCTGGAAGGACAGGTAAATCAGATTTTTGGTACAATAAAGGATGTAGGTCTGGTATAAGTGGACAAATAAGTGACAGGTCTGGTATTAAAGCAAAAATGTAAGTAAAAGTCAAGTTAAAAGTTAAAAGTGTAGTTTGTAATATACGCGAGGTGGGTGAGTATTTATTGGGGAAATGCAGAAAGTGGGAATAGGAATGGAAACTTTTATAAATAATGATAATATAGTTGTGGAAATAACTAGGAAATAAGGTTTGATAGGACTTATATACTAGAATAGGAAATGTTATGTAAAGGATTTTCAGGATCATTACAAGTTCATACATGAATTTGCACGTAAAATCATTATCTAAAGTTTTTAATTATACTTCTTTATTGATTCTTGGAGATTAAATTCTGTCTATAATCAGTGAAAGGCTAAATTCAGGTAACCTCCTGGTATTTCGTAGATATGTTTGTAAGCACTGTCTGCTACATCATTCAACATAAACTCTCACAAGCAACTCTCTAACCACCACCAACAGAATTTTGTATACTAAAATGCAAACTGGACATTTCTCTCAAGAAAAGTTTTGTCCAAGATACACATGTATACATTCGGTCCCGATTACTATAAAAATTGAAAAGTGGTGTGTACTTATGGTGTAGGGAGTTAGAAGGGTAGGTGTGATTCTCCTTTGGGCGAAATAACTCATACAATTGAATAACGATTACATACAAATTTTATAAGAGTGTTCATGATCTAAATATCTAGACATCAGCGAAATTTGGTGGAGATATGTGGAGGGTTTACGGAGCAATACAAATAATATTTGCGGGGATAATATAACTAGTGTTATGATTATCATCGATGATAGCTCGAGTTAAAATTGATCTAAAGATTTTAACGAGTGACATCATCGATTTATTAATCATAACACGTGTTATATTTGGTTAGAGAATATAATGAACGTTAATAGAAAACATATTTTTTTAAAGTCGACAATTTTAAACGATTTGTCACTTTGACAGTAAACTATTTTATTCATTAAAATCATGTGACAGTCAACATGCGGTGATAAAATTATCTCCGATTTGATATCCTATTTTGCGATTTTTGTGTACCATGTGACATGTGAATTATATTCTCAAATAAGCGTAATGCAATTTTTGAAAAATTAACGTAAAACGCAATAAATAACAAGTATCTAACGTTATATGAACGCCCCAACATTATATGAAGGGTTACAGAAATATTACATATAAAAGATTGATAATGAATATTATTTTGTTATTGTAGTTTCGTTAAAAGGAAATGGATTTGTTCTTGAGAATTAAATTTTATCATTGCCATCATCTAAGGTTATCATAATAATAGTATGGATGTTGTGATTTCACGCACCTAGTAATTTACCTAATTGTGTATAAGTAAAATTATTAATGAAAGAGTTATTGAAGATTTAGTTGAGCTATTTGGATAATGTTATTGAGAAGATGTATTTACCTCGATTCTAGGTAATCAGTTGGCACATGTGTATCTTGGACAAAACTTTTCTTGAGAGAAATGTCCAGTTTGCATTTTAGTATACAAAATTCTGTTGGTGGTGGTTAGAGAATTGCTTGTGAGAGCTTATGTTGAATGATGTAGCAGACAGTGCTTACAAACATATCTACGAAATACCAGGTGGTTACCTGAATTTAGCCTTTCACTGATTATAGACAGAATTTAATCACCCCGATGAAATTTTCGTGTTGGTGTTTCGTCGATTATTATTAACGTTCTCTCCTCCATCGAGAAGGGAAGTGTTTTAATTTCACAATCATTTGGATTACTTCACACTTTTAGAGGATTTAAAAATACATAGATATTGTATTTGGCTCTTGAAAGATCTCACGCCGAACTGTTGTTAATCATGATAGTGCACCCATGGCTGTTTAAAAATAGATGATAAGTTGCTTTTGTCTAAAATTTGCTAAATTATTATGTGCATATGTATGTTTGAAACAGATGAACAACGCTTGTGATTGTAATTTGAGCGAACGCTCTTCCGACGTTAATGTACTTTCATTGTTAAGAAATTGTAATTACATAATCGCTTTTCCGTTTGTTTATATTATGGTTATCATTTTTTTAATTTCCTTATTTACGCTTTAAAAATGTGTTGAAATTTTAGGTTACTAGAACGCTTTGCGTTAATCAAAATTAATTTGGATTTGAGATGCACTAGTATGATCTTGCAAGAATCAATAAAGAAGTATAATTAAAAATTTTAGAAAAAGGTTTTACGTGCAAATCCATGTATGAATTTGAAATGATCCTGCAAATCCTATACATAACATTTCCTATTCTAGTATATAAGTCTTACCAAACCTTATTTCCTAGTTATTTCCACAACTGTATTATCATTATTTATAAAAGTTATCAGTTTCTATTCCTATTCCCACTCTGCATTTCCATAAATACTCACCCACCTCGCGTATATTACACACTACAATTTTAACTTTTATCTTGACTTTCACTTACATTTTTGCTTTAAAACCAGACCTGTCACTTATTTGTCCACTCATACCAGACCTACATCCTTTATTGTACCAAAAATCTGATTTATCTGTCCTTCCAGAGCATACACAATCCTTAATTAAATGCCCAAACCTGCCACTTATGTTCCTTAATCACATATTCTTATAATCACCCTCTTCGTAGTCTCGGTTATATAAAACGTCTTGGTTGCTGTTAGCACCGAGTCCGGTATATAAACGTGCCTAAGGTACAAAGAACTTAGTTTTCCGGAGGCACCGCCCCGTATTCTAATTATTTCGACCCCTCACAAACTCTACAATTGGATACAGCCACCCTCCACAAACGAGAAAGGTAATGTAATTCAGACCAACATCTTGGCTGCTTTGGCACCATGGTGGGATTCTGAATTAATGCAATTGACGTAGTTAGTTCGATGGAGGTCTTGCCCCGAAAGTCTAGATACTTCCACTCAAAGCAACGCCCCTCCTGAAACCGAAAGACTCCTTTACTCGTTGCCGGCAGTTAAGGCTCCAAATACCATTTCACCTGACCTTAATTACACTCCAACAACGTAATATTAGTACCCTAAGCCTTACGTATCATCATAATTAAAGCCCATGTTCCCTTACCCCTGTATATGTCTTGCGATATCATTCCAACTCAGTCCACTATCATCCAAGTACACCTAATTGCTTTAAGTTTCATCCAGGAATCCATAATTAATATCATACTACTCAAATATGAAACTTCAGAAGCCCAATTTTCAAAACTATTTTTAAAGCGTTTATTTCAGGTATAAAAAAATTTGTGTAATTAACCTGATTTACAGTTACACCCATAGAGGGCGAGACTAACACGACGGAGATTCGGCAGCGTCGTCCCCAGCCGCAATCGCAGCAGGGCAACTAGAATTAATTTCTATTTTCATTCCTTATTGTTTTATTATTAACCCGGGATATTTTACGTTTATTTGATTTATTATATAGGATTTGATATTAATTTTCATAATAAAAGTGTTTATAACTGATTTACCTCATATTAGTTAATCATTCACAAAATAGTGAGGTCGTTTAAATCCCGACCCTGAAGGTCTCAGACTTAAGGGTTACCAGAACTTTGTTTTCTAGATCTGCAACGCTAAAAACTTTATATTTAAACCGATTGTTCCAAATATTTACTTATAATATAGGTGTGTTAATGGAATTTAGGCATATTACTATGAAGGTGTTTACAATTTATGTACTTTCCGGCCTACGCACATTGGTAAAACTATTATTTAATTACGATTTCGGCAATTCAGTAACCAAAATTATTTGATGAGATTTTTCTTTTGTTTGTTTCTACATTTCGTGATTATACGGCCATTGCAGTCACGGTATTTTTTTCATTGTTTACGATTTTAGACAAAGCATCAAGAGTAATTTTTTTACGACCTGCGATATTATTCATACCGTACGTTCATTGTAGATATTTCAAATTGTTTGGTGACATCTACAATTAGTCTCACCGCACGCTTACGTCCTCCTGGACTGGTGTGCTGAGAGATCTGGTTAAATGTGTTATTTTTTTATGAGCTACGATATTATTGATATAGAACGTTCATTGCAGATATTAAAAATTGTTTAATGACCTCTACAGTTGGTTTCGCCGCACGCTTACATTATCTCACTATTGCGCGCGTTTATTTTGAATCTTTTCAAATGGCACCAGTCCAGAAGCGCTTAGATGCTCGATCGGGTTAAATGCTGCGAAAGGTAAGCAAGTCTTTATTGGTTTTTGAATTTTGCTGTGGTAATTGGAGACCGGATGTTGTTAGCAATTGCAATTTTTGCCATTTTGTTATTGCAACTGTTGTGCAATTTTAGTAAAAGGGCGATTATGTGTCAGTTTTCTCAAATTCTTCTGCTTATTATGTAAAGTTTATTGAAGGCAATTTAGTTTTCCCAGATATTTAAATTAGGTTTACTATAATCTCCTTAATTAATAATTTGCTAATTGCACAGGGTCTCATTTATTGAAGAATTATGTGAAGAATTTGGTATTGTTAGGGCCTCTTTTAAATAGTAAGATGCCTAAAATTCTGACATCACTTTTACAAAAGTTAATTTGTGGATTAGTGTCCACAATAAAGAACGTGAAGTGTATATAAGTGTAAAAAGCAATATCCTCTAAATAACCTAGACTCCGATGCACTGAAACAATTTTTATACACGTATACGGGAAAATGCATTCCAAGTGAAAGCACAGTTTGAAAAAATAACCTACATAATAGTAGATGGAACTACGAATTGCAGAGGTGATATAATACATTTCTTGTTTTAATTTAAGTACTAATCACTGATTTCTTGATAGGCTACTATGTTGCAAATTTACTAATTGGGGTACTAGATGCATCAGAAGCAAGGAAACCTTGTTTGGTAGCTTCTAAACACCTATTCAGTGTAAATTACAAAACAATTTACCAATTCATAAATAATACTTTGATGTCGTTTTCGGGAATTCGTACAAAGGTGTTGCTACTACTGACTGATGCGGCTACATGGTTGAGGCGGGAAAAAGTCTAAAAGCATTTTACCCTAATTTGGTTCATGTTACGTGTCTTGCACTTGCAATAAGTCGAATCGCCGAATGCATCAGGGAGATATTTCCTAATGCGAACAAATTAATCAACAATGTTAAGTTCCTTTGCAGTTTAATATTTATTGCAATGATTAAATTTGCTGTATAAAAACCGCAAGCACGCGTACGCTCTACATCAATGTGCCTCGTAAACCGTAGCTCATCATCCAGATATACACCAAGACTCTTTACACACCCAGATATTGCAACAGTTTGGTCTCCTATATGCAGAATAATTTTATTTTGTATTTTCTGTATAACTTTTTTGTGTCTAAATACTATAGTTGATATTTTATTTGCATTTATTTTAAGCGTATGGTTACAAGAATTTTGTAATACATGAGCAAGGACTTCATTAATATTTTTCATAGCTATATATAAATCCCTTACTGGAAATGAATAATACATTAGGGTATCATCTGCATAAAGATGATATTCACAATACTTTAAACTAGAAAACAAATTAAAAGTATAAACTGTGTACAATAGTGGACCCAAAATAGAAACTTGTGGCATGCATTTGCATAACATTAAGGAACCCGATTCTACTCCATTGGACACCACTTTTGTTTTCTATTACGTAAATGTTCACGTATCACTACTACTGCACTATTGTTTAATCCAATATGTCATAGTATTGACAACAGTAAATTATGACTTATCATATCAAACGCTTTGGAAGAGTCGACCATGATTAGAACTGTTAGGTTATCTTTATATAACTCAGCAATTACGTCGTCAACTATACAGCAGGTCTCTGTAATACAACGAAATCCTGATTGTGTCTTAGATAAAACGTTATTTAAATTTAGGAAGAATCCTAGTTGACTCTCCAGGACTTTTTCAAGTATTTTAGACAATCCCAGTAAGATAGCTATAGGACGTAGATCTTTAAAATCGTGTACTGTATTACTTTTTGGTATTCGAACCTCACGTCCTCCTTTCCAAGGAGTGATCTATATAGTAATTAATTATATGCACAATAAATGGTAGCTAAAAAGGACAACACAAATACAAAACATTGATACCTATACCATCAGAGCCACACGACTTGGATTTTATTTTGTTTATGATAGTATGTACTGTTAAATCATCAACGCAACTAAATCAACGCAGCAGTATCGTCCCGAGCTTTACCTTTACATTCATTAATTAAACCTAACTTATCATTTACATTATTACTGACCGGATCAACAAAATGTCAATTAATATGGTCAACATTTTGCAAATTTAAGGAATATTGGTGGAGTGGGATGTTTCATAAACATTCATATTTTTTAAATTGGTCCAAATTAATTTTGAACCTTTGTTTTTAAATATAAATTGCAAATATGCCTTTTTTCGGATTTGATAGCAGAATTTGTTAAGTTGCGTAGTGATTTATAATAATCCCAGTGAGACGCGATTTTACTCCGTTTAAAACGCCGTAACGCTTTGTTTTTTAGTTTAATCATATGTTTAATAGTATCGGTTAACAGGTCGTGTACGGTTTTGTAAACTTGGACGATTTTAGAGGTGCATCTATGTCAAGTAAACCCAAAATATTTGTGTTAAAAAATTGTACCTTGTCATCACTATTCGGTAGATTATAAATCATGTTCCAATCTAAAGAATGCAAGTAATTATCAAATAAATGTATATCAAAAAACTCGATAAGGTGTGTAAATTACTGGCTTCTTAACATGTTCCATGGTAATTTTACAGGATACTAAGCAATGATCAGTTACAGAGCGCATATCAATTGTCTAAGTTTCCACAACCTCTAGTTATTATGTAATCCATTAAAGTTGAACTAGAAAGAGTAACCCGAGTAGGTTCGGTTATAATTTGTTTTAGATTCAAGGATCTTAAAATCGAAAACAAGTTTATACATAGGTAATGGCTACAATCTATATCATTGATGTTATAGTCACCATGACAAAAGATAAAATCGCTCTCCGTACACATATCAGTAGTAAACCAGCACCTTGGCCGCCATCTTGGATTTTGTGACGTCACCTCTGGGGACACTTTAACTTCACTTTTTATATGCCCACATGGGGATCGTATCTTTCACCCCTATGATTTCTTTTTGGAGGCATTTTCAACCCTTGATGGAATTTTCACCCTAATTGGAGCCTTTTTGGTTGTGTTAAGAACCTTTTTGTCAGTTCACTCGTTTTTTTATGGCTTCTTTTCGGGAGTCATCTTCAGCCCCTTGATGGAATGTTCACCCTAATTAGGACCCTGTTGGTTGTATTAAGAGCCTTTTTGGTAGTTCAGCCCCTGGAAGGTAGGCAAATGCGTGCGCATGAAGTGTTCTGAGTGAAAAAACATTTAATCTGTTATTAATTAGGGTTGTTTTTATCAGACGAGATTGCATAATTATTATTACACTTCTTTTAATCCCATCTACAGATTGTGACCTAATTTATTTATGAATTGGGGGTTGCATTCTAATAAGAGGTCCTAGTCTTGTAAGATGGGGAGTCTGTTCGCGGTGTTCTTAACCTGTGTTTATTGTTATTAATATTTATTAGGGGTCGTTTTGATTTTTATCACGTTTTAAAATCCACTGCATATGGAATGTCACACTTTCCTTAAAAGCAGTAAAATATATTAATAGCCCTGATATAGCTTCATACTAATTATTATTATACTTTAAAAAATACATGCAGTGGTTAATACACAATCTTTATTTGCCGCTATCTTTATTATTACACAGGTATGGGATTATTCTTAAAATTAGCTAATTTCCTCACACTACCTTGAAATACTACAATTCTTCTACTTCAACCCTGAAGCTGTACCGCAAACATCTTTTTTGGGATTATCCGATTTTGGATCAGTAGTATGTTTTCTAATACGCAAGACAGCATCTTCAATATAAGGTGTATACACCGAAAAAAATGTCTTGTGCCTTCTTCTTCTTTAAGCTAGATTATGCCTCTATACCGCATCAAACTGTATCTTAGCTGGATTACCTCTGTCAAAAAGGGTTATATTCAAATTAAGTATACCGCCTGTTATTAGATTACTATCTTTTAATCATCGATTTTTACTAATAAGGGTCTACCGTTCTATCACATAAGACGATTTTACATACATACAAGTTATACCTTGGCTGGAATACATTAATCGAGAAAAGGGTTTAATATATAAAATGTTCGCCCAGGAGAGATATTAGAGTGTTGCTACAGAAAACATAAAAAGTGTACACCACGCAGCGAGAAATTTACTCGAGGCTGGTACATTGCGAGTAACATTTTTTCGAGTTATGGTGGACTGATCTTTATGATATGCGATCTATAAGTAATCACAGTAATGGGCACAGCTACATACTAGCGGCTATTGGGATGTTTTAGCAAGAGGATTTGGATATGAGTTCATAAAACGAAGACAGCCTCATCTGAAAGCATTCACCGTTGTTTCTAAGAAAATCTTCCTTTCAAGAAACACAAAACATCACATAGGTAAAATTTTGTGACGCGAGGCTTTCGGCGAAGGGTGTTTCGACGACCCCACTCCAACCCTCCCCGAACATAACCGAGATTGTAAGACAGGTGTACGGCGTGGCAACTTGTTCTCAGCTCTTCACCCCTTGTCGTGATGGGAACTTGTTCGTGGGCGTTCATGTATTGTCGTGGTACCCTTGGCGTAAAAATTTGAATTTGTATTATAATAAGGGGCCTAACGCTAACTTGTAAGACAGGTGTAGGGCTGGGCAACTTGTTCTCGGGGCTCGGTCCCATTAGCGGAAAATTTGAATTTGTGTTTAAGTGTCTGCAGGTTATGGCTAGAAATATAAATTTGTATTATAATAATAAGCAACTAACTTTCAGGCCATCGCCCCTCGACTAAAAATTTGAATTTGTTTGTGGAGCCATCTATGAGGGGAAATTTGAACTTGTATTACAATAAGGTGGCCTAAGGCTAACTTATAAGACAGGTATAGAGCTTGCTTTCGGTCCTAGCCCCTTCGTCCCTTGTCAGAAATTTGAATTTGTATTTCATTGTTTACATTCTGATTACTTATTACGAAAAATTTGAACTTGTATTCTAATAAGGGGAAATTTGAACTTGTATTATAATAAGGAGGCCTAATGCTGACTTATAAGACTGACATAGGGTCAGCGCCCTCCTGTCGTGGCCCTTTGTTGGGAAATTTGTATTTGTGTGGTCATCTAGTTGTGTATGGACTAATGAATATTCTCTGTAATAAAGGTGGCACCACCTAGCGTTATATTTCTAGGACTAATCAGGGTTTTGTTTGTGGCACCATCTAGTGGGATTTTTTTAAACTAGCGAATGTTTCCTGTAATAGAGGCGGCGCCACCTAGCGTTATATTTCTAGGATTAATCAGGGTTTTGCTTGTGGCACCATCTAGTGGGATATTTTTAAACTAGCGAATGTTTCCTGTAATAGAGGCGGCGCCACCTAGCGGTATATTTCTAGAATTAATTAGGGTTGTTTGTGATGCCATCTACAAATCAAACAATTAGATCAATCTGAATCAACCAAATCAATCTCAATCAATCAAATCATAACTTATAGCTCGCGAAAACTAGCTTACACTTCAATACTGATTGGACTAACTTACACTTTGCTAAATTCAACTAACCACAATTCAAAAAATAACAGTATGATTTAACTTACAGCGTCAAAAGAAAGCCAATCTCACACTTATTGTAGTTACCCATCTAACCGCCCTTTCGCGTTAACTGCAGAATTGTTAGTACAGGTACAAACGCCGTTAGGAAAACGAGTTTAATAATAAAAGGAAAGCGCGAGTATTGACCTGACCTAAACTGTGCGTTTATTAATCTAACCTAATATTGTACGCGCCTTTCGCTCTTTAAAGTGTAATCGTCATCGAGTGAGCATTATTACAATGTATTCTACTGTTTATGAGCCAATATCAGCGGACATTAGAGATTTTACTGACTTGTTAATAAACTATTACAACATAACCGTTCAAGATGATGATGGAAACGATGACGTGGATGAGATGAATGTATCTCAGATCCAAGATCTGATGATTCACAGGAGAGGAAGAAGAGCGATGAGGTAGAGGAGAAGGGCGAGTCTCAAAGCCATGATGATGTTAGCGACGAATCACGGTTGAAGAAGTAGAAGAAGACCGATAAAAATGTGATTAAATAAATGATGTATTGTTGTTTATAATATATTTTCAAACGCTAAGATTTCCTTCATTTTTATTAATAAACTCGTTTTCCAAACGGCGTTCGTACCTGCACTAACAATGCTGCAGTTAATGCGAAAGGGCGGTTAGATGGGAAATTACAATAAGTGTGAGATTGGCTTTCTTTTGCACGCTGTAAGTTAAATCATACTGCTATTTTTTGAATTGTGGTTGGTTGGTTTTAGCAAAGTGTAAGTTAGTCCCATCAGTATTTTTGAATTGTAAGCCAGTTGTCGCAAGCTGTAGGTTATGATTTCATTCAATGAGATTGATTTGGTTGATTGATTGAGATTGATCTGATAGTTTGATTTGATCGATAGTGATTTGTTTGGAATTGATCTGCTTAATTGATTTGATTCATTGATTTGTTTGTTTGCGAAAGAGACGAGAGAGATGAGGGAGAGACGAACACGCACAACCTATATTACTGAAAACATTCATTAGTCTTTACACCACTAGATGACTTCACAAACAACCCTAATTAATCCTAGAAATATATCGCTAGGCGGTGCCGCCTCTATTACAGAAAGCATTCGCTCGTTTAAAAATATCCCACTAGATGGTGCCACAAACAAAACCCTGATTAGTCCTAGAAATATAACGCTAGGTGGTGCCACCTTTATTACAGAGAAAATTTATTAGTCCATACACAACTAGATGACGACACAAATTCAAATTTTCCAACAAGGGGCCACCACCGGAGGGCACTGGCCCTAATACATGTTCTTATGTCTATCTTATTAGTTACCAATAAGCCTCTTATTAGAACACAAGTTCAAATTTCTCACAATAAGTAATCAGAATGTAAACACTTCAATACAAATTCAAATTCAAATTTCCCACCAAGTGTCCAAGGGGCTAAGACCGAAAGCAAGTTGCGAAGCCCTATGCCTGTTTTATAAGTTAATCTTAGGCCCCCTTATTATAATACAAGTTCGAATTTCCCCTCATAGATGACTCCACAAACAAATTCAAATTTTTGGTCGAGGGGCGATGGACTGAAAGTAAGTTGCTAAGCCCTACATATGTCTTACAAGTTAGCATTATACCCCTTATTATAATACAAATTTATATTTCCAGCCATAACCTACAGACACTTAAATACAAATTCAAATTTTCCGTCAATGGGACCGAGCCCCGAGAACAAGTTGCACAGCCTGTCTTACAAGTTAGCATTAGGTCCCTTATTATAATAAAATTCAAATTTTCCGCCAAGGGTACCACGACAATACATGAATTTTGTGTATACACCGTTATATTGCGTATTAGAAAACATGCTACTGATCCGAAATTGGATAATCCCAAGAAAGATGTATGCGGTAGCTTCAGTTGAAGAAAATTGTAGTTTTCAAGGATAGTGTGAAATTCCTAATTTTAAAAATTAATCCCTATCTTGTAACCGCTGCAGTGTATTTTTAAAGTGTAATCAAAATAATTATTATAAACAGTATTAGGGCTATTAATATATTTTACTGCTTTTAAGGAAAATGTGACATTCCATATCGGTAATTAATTTTTCGTAATATTAATCTGAACTGCTAAAAGTAATACATGGATTTTAAAACGTGATAAACAGATCAAAACAACCTAATAAATATTAATAATAATAAACAGGTCAAGAACCAGCGAACAGATTCCCCATCTTACAAGACTAGGACCCCTTATTAGAATGCAACCCCAATGCATACATAAATTAGGTCACAATCTGTAGATGGGATTAAATAAATGTAATAATAATTCTGGAATCTCCTTTGATAAAAACAACCCTAATTAATAACAGATTAAATCTTTTTCACTCAGAACAGTGCATACGCACGCATTTGCCTACCTTCAGGGGCTGATCTGCCAAAAGGCTTTAATACAACCGAAAGGGTCCTAATTAGGTGAACATTCCATCAAGGGCTGAAAATGATCCCCGAAAAGAACCATAAAAACAGTGAACTGACAAAAGGTTCTTAACACAGCCAAAGGGCTCTAATTAGGGTAAAAATTCCATCAAGGGTTGAAAATGGGGTCAAAAGAAATCATAAAAAAGGGCTGAATTGAGAAAAGGTTCTTAACACAACTAAAAGGGCTCTAGTTAGGCTGAAAATTCCATCAAGGGTTAAAATGGCCTCCGAAAAGAAACCATAGGGGTGAAAAATACGATCCCGACGTGGGCATATAAAAAGATAAAGTTAAGGTGTCCCCAGAGATGACGTCACAAAATTCAAGATGGCGGCCAAGGTGCGTTTACTACTCATATCTGTAAGTGACGTCTCTAAGGCATTTTAGAAACAATGAACCAGAGCATTTGGGAGGTTTGTAAACTACTCCTACAATCACCAATTTTCTATAACAAGTTTTACTCATAGTTGTTCTATTTGATCCGATATTTCTATTTTGATGCTTTTGAACTGTAAATTTTTATTTATAAAAGACAGACACCCTTGTAACATGAATAAAATTATTTGATATATTAGGTTTCAACCATGTCTCCGTAGCAGCTGAAACATCATAAAGAAATCAGCAAAGCTAGGAATTAGTGATCGATCGGACATGGACACGTGCAAATGACAGCAAGCGAGATACCATATTATCCAACTTAAATAAGAGATAAAAGCTTAATAATTAGATTAGCTAACATATTGGCTTATAAAATTTAAAATTTTAGTTTACAAATTATGTATATATTTTTGAATCTACTAAAGAGGTATTATAGAATGATAAGCTACGTGCGTAGAATATCAGAGTTTGACGATTGTCAAATTATTATTTTATAACACAATTTGATAATTACATAACTTATTGTAGTTGTAATAGATACTTAAATGTTATTAAACAAAAGTGTGATTAACTAAGACAACAAAAGTTGAATTATTCTTAAAACTAGATTGGATACTAGTAAAATTAAAATTAATAGTTAATTAATTTTTGAAGAAAAAACGTTTCAAATGAAATGCACCCTTAGTAATAATAATGCTATGATCTTGAAAGTATGGTAAAATAATGCTTTATTAACATGTATAAGATGATGAAATTTTGAAAGCAAAATATCAACAGTTAACAAGAAAATGTTAATAGTGTGTAGCATCGCCACGTACAGTAATGCAAGCGTTCACTCTCGAGGCATGCTTTCTATAAGATGGTCTATATCCTCCTGTGGAGTTTCATCCCAGGCTACCTAGAAATGGTGTCGTAATTCATCCATCCGCGGCAAACCCAAAGTGTAGCAACTGCGGGGATGCCCACCCCACCTACTCCTTTAAGTGCCGGATGCGGCGGGAACCTCCCAGTTCTCCGTCACAGATGGCAATCCTTGATCCCATCATGTCTGACGAGTCTGACTCTGAAGACACCGTTCACCTTAAACCTATTCCCGACACAGATCCCGTCACAATCAAATCCTTCATACAAGTCCTTACCCACTCTCTCCGAGACTTGTTCCCTAACCACCAACGCCGTGTTATCCGAACCATAGAATCCTTATCCCTCAAGTTTTTCCAACGGCGTATCAACGTCTGCGTAGCCGGTACGCGGAGGAGGGTCGCCGTAGTCCGCCAACACCTGCCTTAAACGCCTTTGTTCCCAATCGACATCGTAACAGGGACCATTAATGGTAGGGGCATTCGTCGGAAACGCCCCCTAATTAAAAACTTCCTACACCAACACAATGTACACGTCCTGTCAATTACAGAAACCAAACTCTCACAAAATGCACCTACAATTTAACACTTATAATTCCTTCCTCAACAATAGCGCACACGGAACCGCCCTCCTAATTAAAACTGTTTCCTTTAACTCCGTTTCAACTACCTGCGCACCTGTAGCTCCCGAATGCGTTGCTGCAACGGTGTACTTCCCCTCCCATAGTGTTCATATCTTACTACAATCCATCCGGGCATAATACACTTTCCGATGACCTGTTAGTTTATGCCTCCAGCCTACCAAATGCAGTCATCCTAGGTGACTTCAATGCCCGCCATATTCAATTCGGTGACACCGCAACAAATGGAAACGGCAAAGACTATCATCTGCTCTGTTGCAGTTGCCTATGTTGAGGATCGCCAATACACAACCTACGTATTTTGAACACTTAGGAGCCTCAATAATAAATCACATAATAGTTTCCGAATCAATAGCACACTACTTCGATCGTGAGTGCTTTCTAGGCACCGATCACTTCAGATCATATTCCACTGCTGGTCAAAACTTCATTTTGTCCAGCTCCCCAACCCCTCAAAACACAATCATTAAAGATTTTTCGAATGCAGACTGGAATGTGTTCGCCGAATACATCTCCAACAACCTTCCTACACCCGATCTTCAAACCACCCAAGATGTCGAGAGAGCCATTAGCGACCTAACTTCCGTAATTACGGAAGCGGTCGACACCTCAGTTCCGCTTAAAACATCGACATTTCCAAAAACCGCTCCCACGACACATAGTGAACTGGATCAAAGAGAAGAGACGAATCTATCATCGATTCTTGAGATCCAGGGATCCGCTCTCAAGACGGAATACAATCGCCTTAACGCCTTAATCAGGCGAGAAGCCAATAAACACACGGAAGACTCCTGGGCTAAAGCCACTTCCCAGTTAGATTATCCATACGGTAAACGCTTCTGGCAACAGTTTGATAGACTGACCAGAAGAAAAGTTAACCCCAAATCCCATCTAACCGACCTTCAGGGGAACCTAATCTCTTCCGAGCAAGGAAAGGCCGATTTCTTTGCTCACCACCTCCACTCCATATTCCAATCCCCCAAACAATCCCCAATTCGATCCTGTTTTCAAGGAATTCCTCGAGAATCGCTTCGAGGAATTCCGAAACCTTAACCTTCCCGCGACCCCACTCGACAACGAGAATCCTTTGTATGCCCCAATTACGCCCGACCAGGTCAATGCCTATTTTAAAAAACGAAACAACTCAGCCCCAGGCCGCGACGGCCTCAATAGAAAAATCCTACGCCACCTACCCGGCCCATGCCTCCAACTACTCTCAAACATATACAATAAGTGCCTAACCCTCTCTTACTTCCCGACGGATTGGAAATCGGCCTCCACCGTCATGATACCAAAACCTCACGCAGACCTAACCTCACCTAATTCCTACAGACCCATATCCCTCCTAAGTTGCCTCGGAAAATGCTCCGAGCAAATTCTAGCCAGGCGGCTCAGGGAACACCTAGAGTATAACGACCTCCTTCCCAACAGCCAATTCGGCTTCCGCCCAAACCGGACGTGTCACGATCCCTTGTTGAAGCTGCTCACCGAGACCACCAGAGCATTCAACCATAAGCAATGCAATCTGGCTGTGTTCTTGGATATTAAGCAAGCATTTGACAGGGTCTGGCACGCCGGTCTCCTAAAAAATCCGAAACGTTTACATCCCGGCCCTTCTCCAAACTCCTGCTTTCGTACCTGACCAATCGATCGGTCAGGGTGAAGGTAAGGAAAAACCTCTCAGACCATTTCCAACCCACTGCAGGCGTTCCGCAAGGTTCTGCTTTAGCCCCCACCCTTTACACTATATTTGCTTCAGATATCCCTCAAGTTACCGAACCCGGAGTAGTCATTGCACAGTTTGCAGATGACACCGCCTTCTGGTCGGTTAATCGGAACAGCGAAACGGCCTCCAACCGCATATCCAAAACCCTTCGGAACTTTTCCAACTGGGCCAACCGGTGGAGAGTCTCCATTAACCCCTCCAAAACCCAAGCAATGTTATTCCGCCACCCTAATTACGTCGAAGACAAATTCCCAAACCTATCCTCCAGAAATGTCTCCCTCACCATTAACCAAGAGAGAATCCCCCTTCAAGACCAAATCACATACCTAGGTATCCTATTCACCAAAACACTTAATTGGCTCCCCGATGTTAGGAAAACAATTAACAAATTAGAAACCGTGTAAACCTACTGGTAGCCCTCCGGGGTCGAATCAGAGGTTGTCACCCCAAAACACTCCAACACACATACAAAACTTACATCCGCCCTGTTATGGATTTCCGAGCACCAATGTGCACAAACATTAACCCTAAGCACCTTTCCTCTACAGCATCCTGTGAACGCCGGATATTTAGTCGTATACACGGACTACCCTTCAGGTACCCCAGCAACCTCACAACACAACACGAAAACATACCACCAATCACAAACAGAATCCAAACACTTCAGAAAAACTTTGCACACAAAAGGATTTTCGACGATACCATCCCTATCAAAGAAATCATCACAACTTCCTACACCTACCAACGTCCCAAATTCCACGGAAAAACCCTAACTTAAATTTAAACACCCCACACGATCTTAACCCAATTATTACGACATCCCAGAGGAGATAGAAGAGACCCTCGATAACATCCCATATGCACTCCGCATCCCACCGTCTACTGGATAACGACCACGCAAGGATACCGGCTAACGAATCGTCAACACCCTTACACCCCTCACCACACTCAACCACACGCACACCTAAATCTAAATATTCACAACAGTAATAAATCAGATATTTAACCTTTTTTACACCAAATAACAAACCCTCAACAAATTATCTTTTCTTTTTACACCAAAATAATAAACTAATGATTGTAAACCACATGATTACAAAAACATCGCATCACCAACAATAATGGAATGACCACGGCTGAAGCGGAGGAATCCTGAACAGTCTACGAATAAGCATATAAGCATAAGATATAAGCATACTAACCTAAAAAAAAAAAACAAAAATGAAGACGATGTTATTCCATTGAAGGCCCTAGTTCCGCCGCTCTTGACACCATGCCAATCTAGCAGTCTTATGCTCTTGAGTTAACTGGGGTCGTCGGTACGGACGATACGTATGTAAGCCAAAAGACTTAATTCTCCTGTAGATTGTTGAGATTGATAGGTGACGACCAATAGCTCCTGTCCAGTTCACCGCAACAGACCTTGTTGACTGAAACCGATCTCTTGTGGCCATCTGCCTAAAAGTCGTTCTTCACGATCATTAATCCGTAGTCCGTCTCGAAAAATTTACTCGGTAAATAGTGTGGGTTTCCTTTTAAGTTTTCGCCAAAAACAATATCTTCCCTGGGCGTCTTTTTAAAAAACCCTTTTCTAATTATTACCAATAAACTTTATTAGTAAATCGTCTTATGTGATAACATGGACCCTTATCAAAAAATCCATGATTAAAAGATAGTAATAAGAGGTCATACTTAATTTGAATTTAACCCTTTTGACAGAGGTAATCCAGCTAAGATACAGTTTGATGCGGTATAGAGCCATAATCTAGCTTAAAAAAGAAGAAAGCACAAGACATTTTTTTCGGTGTATAGACCGTTATATTGAATATGCTCAAGAAAGATGTATGCAGAGTTGAAGTAAAAGAATTGTAGTATTCCAAGGTAGTGTGGAGAAATTCGCTAATTTTAAGAATAATCCCATACCTGTGTAACCGCTGCGTGTATATTTTAAAGTATAATAATAATTATTATAAAGCAGTATTAGGGTTATTAATATATTTTACTGCTTTTAAGGAAAGTGTGACATTCCATATCGGTAATCAATTTTTCGTAATTTAATCTGACTGCTAAAAGTAATGCAATGGATTTTAAAACGTGATAAAAATCAAAACAACCCCTAATAAATATTAATAATAATAAACACAGGTCAATAACCCCGCGAACAGATTCCCCATTTTACAAGACTAGGACCCCTTATTATAATGCCACCTCCAATGCATACATAAATTAGGTCACTATCTGTAGATGGGATTAACAGAAATGTAATAATAATTATGCAATCTCCTTTGATAAAAACAACCCTAATTAATAACAGTTTAAATCTGTTTTCACTCAGAACACTGCATACGCACGCATTTGCCTACCTTCCAGGGGCTGATCTCCCAAAAAGGCTCTTAATATAACCAAACGGGTCCTAATTAGGGTAAACATTCCATCAAGGGGCTGAAAATGACCCCCGCAAAGAAGCCATAAAAAACGAGTGAACTGACAAAAAGGTTCTTAACACAGCCAAAAGGGGTCTAATTAGGATAAAAATTCCATCAAGGGTTGAAAATGGGGTCAGAAAAGAAATCATAAAAAAAGGGCTGAATTGAGAAAAAGGTTCTTAACACAACCAAAAAGGCTCTAGTTAGGGTGAAAATTTCATCAAGGGTTGAAAATGTCCTCCGAAAAGAAACCATAGGGGTGAAAAATACGATCCCGACGTGGGCATATAAAAAAGTTAAAGTTAAGGTGGCCCCAAAGGTGACGTCACAAAATTCAAGATGGCGGCCAAGGTGCCGGATTACTACTCATATCTGTAAGTGACTTCTCTAAGGCATTTTCTAGGAGGTTTGTAAACTACTCCTACAATCACCACTTTTCTATGAATAACAAATTTTATTCATAGTTCTTCTATTTGATCCGATATTTCTGTTTTGATGCTTTTGCATGTAAATTTTTATTTATAAAAAGACAGACATCATCGTATCTACGGTCCATCCTTGTAATATGAATAAAATTATTTGATATATTAGGTTTCAACCCTGTCTCCGTAACAGCTAAAACATCATAGAGAAACCTCAGGCATCTGTTTAAAATCAGCAAAGCTAGGAATTAGTGATCCGACGTTGACACGTGCAAGTGACACCAAGCGGGATACCATATTATCCAACTTAAATAAGAGTTAAAAGCGTAATAATTAGATTAGCTAACATATTGGCTTATAAAATTTTAAATTTGAGTTTACAAATTATGTATATATTTTTTTAATCAACTAAAAGAGGTATTATAAAATGATAAGCTAAGTGCGTAGAATATCAGAGTTTGACGATTGTCAAATTATTATTTTATAACACAATTTGATAATTAGATAACTTATTGTAGTTGTAATAGATTACAATTAAATTATAGCATCTTGTATACAGCAGAAAATGGATTTTTATTATTTTTTTGTTTCAGAGTATTTAACCTAAGTAATTAATACTTAAATGTTATTAAACAAAAAGTGTGATTAACTAAGAGAACAAAAGTTGAATTATTCTCAAAATTAGATTGGATACTAATAAAATTAAAATTAATGGTTAATTAATTTTTTGAAGAAAAAAAAAATAAATAACTACGTTCCAAATGAAATGCACCCCTTAGAAATAATAATGCTATGATCTTGAAAGTATGTAAAATAATGCTTTATTAACATGTATAAGATGATGAAATTTTGAAGGCAAAATATCAACAGTTAACAAGAAAATGTTAATAGTGTGTAGCATTGCCACGCACAGCAATGCAGGCGTTCACTCTCCGAGGCATGCTTCCTATGAGATGGTCTATATCCTCCTGAGACAGTAGTGATAAAGGGCCGGTTCTGGACCAGTTCAAGGTCACTCGCCCTCTGGTGTGAGAAATGTAAGCTTTTCGATCTCTTCAAGGTCAAACTTTTGGCGGGAAATTTAAATTTTAGGAACTCGCTAAAAATAGAAATTGCAATGTCAACCGGCCCTTAATCACTACTTGAGGCATTTCATCCCAGGCTACCTAGAAATGGTGTCGTAATTCATCCAAGTTGTTTGGGGGCCTTGGTAGTTGCCTTAGTCTTCGACCCATCATATACCATACATGTTCAATAGGCGAAAGATCTGGCGGTCGCGCAGGCCACGGCAATACTGGTAGCTGCACTTGATCCAGAAACCTTCTTGTAACATGTGCGGTATGTGGTCTAGCATTATCTTGTTACAAAATACCATTTGGAAACGTCTGCATTAACGGTACTACCACTGGCTCCAAAACATTATCAATGTAACGCTGAGCACTTAATGTGCCTAGAATGAACACAAGAGGAGATCTTCCACCTACACGTATGGCGCCCCAAACCATGACTCCAGGTGTTAAGTCTGTGGGTCGTCTTTCAACAAACTCTAAATTTTGACGTTCTCCTCGAAGACGCCGTACCTTCTGACGACCATTGTTTCGCCACAAACAAAAACGCGATTCGTCGCTGAAGACGATGTTATTCCATTCAAGGCCTCAGTCCCGCCGCTCTTGACACCATCCCAATCTAGCAGTCTTATGCTCTTGAGTTAACTGGGGTGGTCGGTACGAACAACACGAATGTAATCCAAAAGACTTGATTCTCCTGTAGATTGTTGACATTGATAGGTGACGACCAATAGCTCCTGTCCAGTTCACCGCAACAGACCTTGTTGACTGAAACCGGTCTCTTGTGGCCATCTGCCTAAGAAGTCGTTCTTCACGATCATTGGTGCTGCGTGGTGGTCTTCCACTGGGACGAGGTCGTTGAATGCCTTCTTCAGACCAAGAAGACCAAATGCGGGCCACCGTGGTGTGGTCTCGATTAAGTCTTCTGCCGATTTCTCGAGATGAAAAACCTGCTTCTTTCATGCCGATAATTCTACCCCTGTCAAAATCTGAAACTCGGGCAAAGTTTCGTCGTTGTCTTACTAGGGGCATTTTTTCAGAATAAATGTGTCAGCTAAACAACAAAAAATTGATACTAAGCGACTAGATCTCTTACAATGTATAAATAAAAATTATTGATAGTTGATGTTAACAGTGGTGCAAAGTACATAATGACTTATTCTTTTTCATTGAAACTTCCATCGTTTTCTATATGATACCGAAACATTATTTTGCCAAAATTTCAAAATCATAACATTATTATTTCTAAGTGGTGCATTTCATTTGAAACGTAGTGTATAAATACACATTATGTATGAGTATTGCGGTAAAACGTATTACGCGGTCCTACGATTTGAATAAATAATTTTCAGAACGGATAATAAGCTTCTGGCCACCAATTTTAACAAAAATAAGTCCATCTACCGTCCAAACATGTTCTTTTTTAAACTTAATTTTTACAGTTTTAAACAAATTTAGTCTTGATTTTGTTAAATCTTCTGTCATACGTACACCTGTACCTTTCAGAAGCTTTTTATTTCGAAGTACAATACTTCGGTCACGATAACTGACAATTGTATGTCGACCTCGATTCGTATCTCGACCAACTCGGTGTACCCTATCGATTCAATTAATAATTAATAGTTGTAATTAATTAATTAATATTACAATTAATCTACTAAAAAAATGAAATATTTATAGCACTGTATTGTAAGCAATTTCTTCTTGCACTATGAAAACTACATTCCTATTTCTTGATTTTCTCATTTTTCTATTATAACGGCCATGTAATCGATTCGAAGTTTTCGAAACGATTAGAAAGAAATTGGAATGTAATTACGTAACCATTAGTTACACTAACAAAAGAGGAAGATAAAGGCATCCGTTCCTCGCATTTTGATTATAAAGCTGCACAAGCGGAGAGAAAACAAATGAACTTTTTACTAACGAAAAATTGAAGAGTAATCAATCAACTCAACTAAACGATGAAAAATTTAAGACGACAAATTTTAATTTACTTTCCAAGATAAATTTCATTAATATTAAGACAATGTTTTTTGTTGTGCTTGTTCCAAAGGGCCATGTTTAATTTAAACCCAAGTGTATTTAATACTATTAACGTCAGATGGCACTACTGCTTCTTATACTTCCTTACTATCTTGGATCAGTTTTTTATACAAGTTGCGGAATCAAAACTTGAACATTCATCAAATTATTATAACCCTAGGCCACAAAATCTAGTTTCAGCAAACGAATATTAGTAGTAGTAAAAGTGCGTCAGTGACAATGTTGAAAAAGGTATTTGCATGTAAATAAGATCGAAAGCACCTTTTTTTTTGGAACGATAATACAGGAAAATGAGATCGATTTCGCATAATACAGTCGTTAAAGTGCGTATTTGAAAGTATGTAAAAAAAATTAATTGAAGTTTATTACGCCTACTTTTGTAAAAGTAATAAAGATTAACGTAGGCAGAAATTTAGTTACACATAAAGTTTTAAATTAGTTGAGTTTGTAAGTTACATAAAGTTTTACAAAGCCAACTTACAAGTTAAATGCACATCCGAGCCTTTTCAAACGTTTCTTAAGACATTGTCAAAGATTATTTGATGAAGTTCAGTGGAAGTTGACGTCAAACGTTTACAAACTCAATATTAGTCGGACATTTCAATTAATACGATTTCTGCAAACTCGTCACCCTCTTCAATTATCACAGGCCGATCAATACGAAAATATGCTTAACAGATGAGAGACGAAGAGTAATTTTACTTCTAATTTAGACAAAGAAAGCAACTAAATTCGAAATTAATGGAAAGTACGGATAATTACCAAATTAAATTGTTGCAACATCGATGTTTTCGAGAAAAAATTGGTTATTTTAACACAATTACGAAAACATGATGTATCCAATTTCTTTTTAACGATAAATCAATTACAACAAACAGAATTCCTCCGATTTTGTTTTATAAAAGCAAAATATTAAAGAAACATTAATTAAATGCGAAAGCGGCATTTTTAACATTTCCTTTTTGAATAATTTAATTATTGTTTAAATTTGGAAGATTTTATTTCATGCTTCGTCCAATAAATACAGAAATCAAAAAATGTGATATACAAAATGGAAAATCGCTGGATGAAATTAATAAAGATTAAATTTTATATAAACTGTTATTTCCATGTATATTCATGTTTTAGATCTAGTGAAAATATAACAGTAGAATACAAGACTAAACATTATTAATAATTATTAATTACTTGAGAAGTATGTCGAAGGGGTCAATTGTAAGGGTAATAGCCGATTGCAAGTGAGGCCATTACAGGATCAAGCGCACTAGGCGTCGCGTTTGCTTACTAATTTCTTTTTTAGTATTCCCGAACAGGCTAAGATTTGCCTAACGTGCTAAAGCACTCAGGAACACTGGGAGGGATTAGAGATATTGTTAGGCTTCCGAGAAATGTTTATGAATGGCTAGCTTAAATTGGCTTAAGTCTAAGTTTGGAGGAAAACAGGAACTGGGTAGTGCATTCCACAGTTTGATCGCCATGTGGAAAATGTAGATTGAGTCCGTTTAGTGTTACACGATGGAATTTTGAGTGCGTAATTATGGTGTGAATGGGCAAACCGAGTGTTCTTAGCGAAGATGGCCTGCGAAGGTATTAAGGAGTGTATTTCGGAGGCACACTTACCATAGTAATAGCGATAGAACAAGGAAAGAACCGAAACTATTCTTCTATGCTCAAGAGGCTGTACGTCAGAAGTCAAAAACGAGTCATTTATAAGCCAGATAGCTCTTTTTTGGAAGCGGTTTATCATATCAAGGGCGTACTAGGGAGCACTGACCCAGAGGTGGGAATTGTATTCCAGATGAGGTCGAATTTGAGCCTTATACAGTAAAAGGAGTTGTTGCGATGTGAAGTACTGTTTAGATCTGTATAGAAAGCCCAGTTTACGGACAACTGTTTTGCTAGCTGACAAAATGTGGCCAACCCATGAAAGGTTCGATGATACGGACATCCCTAACATAGAAAGCTTGAGTTTTAAGCCATTCATATATACAGCAGGAAATGATCGGTCTTTCTTGGCGGACACAAGGCAACACTGCGTTTTGTTGGCATTGAACGGGAGTAGATTATTCCTTTCCCATTCAAGGACACGTTCTAAGTCACTATTGATTGAGGCTGCCATTTTCATCTTAATGTCCTGTCTAGACTGATTGTTGTGGGAAAACTGAGAAGAACTACAATGTTGAGTGCTGTCATCCGCAAAGCAATAGATCGGGTTAGTTGTTGAGGAAATGAGGTCATGTATGTATAGTAGGAAAAGTGTGGGAGATATCACTGATCCTTGGGGTACTCCCGCGTTAATATGTAGTTTCTTTCGAAAAAGGCCATCGACGGCAACGCGTATACGTCTTTTGTCAAGAAATCTGGATATCCAATTGATGAGCGTATCGGATAAGTCGAGCGAAGTGAGCTTGGCAAGTAGGCACTTGTGCCAAACCTGGTCAAAAGCTTTTAAAATAACTACAGCTACTACGACTGTTTCACCGGACCTCTCTAATATGTTATTCCAAAGTTGGGTGACATATGAAAGAAGATCACCCGTTGAACGACTCTGTCTGAACCCATATTGGTGGTCGTTTAAGATGTTATTGGACTCGAGGAACGAAAGTAGTGGGTGGTTGATGGCTTTCTCCCTTTTGGACAGAATGGAAGTGATAGCTATTGGTCGATAGTTTAAGAGATCGGTTTTGTAGCCCTTAGGAATAGGATATTTGCCAACTTCCACGATGAGGGAAACTCTCCAGATGACATGGAAAACGAAAATAGTTTGGACAATACAGGTATTAGCTCGGGATAGCATTTTTAAGGACGATAGCTGGAATACCGTCAGGGCCAGTCGCCTTGTTTGGACCAATTTTGTTGATAGGAGCTTGTAACGAAAGTGAATTGGTTTAATAGCGTATGGGGTAGGTTTGGGCGACGGCACAGTTTTATCAGAATCATTGAGACATGAATTTAATGCAAAGTAATCGACAACGAAGTTGGCTTTTTCAGCAGGATCAGCTACTACCGCTGAGTCGCGAGTCGTCATGGGAGGAAAGGAAGATGTACTAAAGTTTTACTGATGACTTTAGCTAATGACCAAAATTTACGACCACCCAAAGGACATGAGACTAATTCTTTGCATTTACGTTCTTCAAACATCTTTTTGGCTTTGGTGATGATGCTTTTGCAGCTATTCCTTGCGGCAATATAGTTGGCATGATTTTCGATTTATTTTGTTTCCATTTGATATAAAGTTTATGCTTTTGCGATAATGCATCAGTACAAGCCCCATTAAACCAGGGTTGGAAACGGGCATGCCGTACGCGATTAAGTTTTTTAGGAATGTATAACTCCATACCCGTCAGGATAACTTCAGTTATTGAAAGAGGAAGAGGAGGACCATTTAAAGCAATACTCACGCCAGAGGAAGGTTGCAAAGAATCTCGCAGTTCGCTCCAGTTAGCTGATTTAAAACTCCACATATTTCTATCTGTTTTTCGGGTAACAGTGGCATTGGGTACAGAGGAAGTGATATCGGTTAGGCAGTGGTTAATTGTAAGGAATAGGGCCCGGAGATCTGGAGTATGGTTAAGGTTGTCAGGGATTCTGGTTGGTACGGAAATGATTTGTGTGAGATCACAGGATACAGCAAATGCCTCTGCACTATAACCTGCGGGATTAGTAGTAGATGAAAAATGAAACCAATTGGAATTGTGGGAATTAAAATTTCCCAAAATTGAAATATCGCAAGATGGAAACTGTGATAAGGGGTAGTCTATTTTCAGACTAAGGTAATCAAAAAGATCTTGGTAGTTGTTATCATTGGGAGACCTATACAAACAACAATAGAATTTCACAAATTGGAGCCCAGAACGTTTGACCCAAATCGCGTCAAATTTGTTGTTTTCCAAAGTGGACATCCTCTTACAACCTACGTTCTCCTTGGTATACGCACATACTCCGCCCCAAAACACGAAAGTTACAGTGGCACTTGTTCAAGGTGTTGGTGAACAGCATTAAGATTCGACCTGATACCACGTATGTTGTAGTAACGAATCCGGATTTTGGTACTTTCGATGATCGAGATCGCTTCAGACCTGGCCTCCCGGGCATCCGAATGGGACAGAATTTTATTTCTGGCAGATCTTGCACTTCTTAGTCTTGATTTTGGCATTGACGAATTTTTGCCCCCACCCCCCAGAATCCTTGGGACGGATCGACGAATCGATGTGAGAAACTGTGCGTCTCACCCTACACACCTGGGGTATAGCAGCTATTTTAGAACTCGTCATTTTAAGGGTTTAACCGTTAAAACGCCACGCTTGGCAAGTGCGTGTTGGCGAACGGATAAGGAATAAAGGAGAAAGTGACCGGCAGCCCTTACCGAGCTCAGAAAATTGGAGCACCAATATTAAAGAGCCCGTGGTAAAGGTGGTGGTATTGCATCGGGCGGAATGGAGTATACATGCCTTCCACCTATGAACTTGTAGAATATTAGAGCTGGAAAGGAAGCATTAATTAGTTTACATTGCATCTTACAAGAATTTTTTTTTGTACGGTTGCTGAATAAAGTAATTGTACTTAAAACAAAGCAGGATATACATTAACTTAATCTAATTAAAAGGATCGTGCATAAGTTGTATAGTAGCCCAATCTGTTAATGATTAGTTTCGTAGGTGTTGACAGCATTAAGATTGAAATAAGTTGTTTACTTTAGTTTATTATTTAGGTTCCAACTTGCATATTATTGCCATTTTAAACTAATCAAATCTATTGATTATTGTCGCGAAACTTAACTTTTCTATTATTTTTTAAAATAAATAACGACAATGACCCCGTTAGCCCCCCGATTTTATTTACCTACTTTTAGGGTCAATTAAATACAGTTAAAATTAAATATAGTAACAATGGTAAAAGTTAGATTACATTTCAAATTTGTTGTCAAAGAAACATATAATATAAAATAATATGAAACACAATGTTATAATTAATTAATACAGTACCAAATATAAAATTGCAATTATAGATATTACTTATGGGCCTTTTTTATTTATTTAAGGAACCATTTCACACATTACAAAAATTCTACTGTTTTGATTATTATTATTTTCGTTTATTATTAACATTCAAATCGACAAAAATCTATTCAAAAGCATCGTACTTCGTATTTAAATTAAATTAAGTTGTTCCCTATGCGACTTGCTTTCATTTATTTGAGAAAAGAAAAAAGTATTTAATTTAGAATTCCGATTACAAATAAGAGCTAGTTATTTGTTCATTTTATCTATTCATATGCATCTACTTTATACTTTCGTTTACGGATTCGATTCAGTTATTTATTTTTATCATTTAATCTAATAAAATGATTCTTGCGACAATTCTTACGCCTGGGTTGTTATAGAAAGGGGTTCATTAAATACAAAGCTGTGGATTTTTATGAATCACATCTGGTCTTTTTTTTCTACTGTTAGAGATATGTATTAATGACAGTTTCATACTACCCGCTGGCGTGGGATAAAATAAGTTATTTTGTGAGTTCTCTATAATTCATCGTTATTGCAAAAATGTTAACGTGTTTGAGTTCAAGACAAAAGGGTGGTATTTGGCCTTCAAGTTTACTTTACAATTCTACTAGTTTAACAATCACATTTGGTATGGGTTTAAAAGCCACATTTTTCCGAAGAAATACGATCCTTTAACAATCCCAAATGTTATGTATGCGCCTTTTTTACACGTTACAAAAATTCTACAGGTTAGATTATTATTGTCTTTATACATTATTAACATAGAAACCGCTAGGTATAAGAATCCGTTCAAAACTCACCCCTTCCGTACAGTAATTTTATTGATTTAGAAATTGACATTTTAATAACTAATCGAAGGTAGAGGCTGGAGCCACCCCAAACACGTCTTGTCGCTTTGACGAGCGAATGGCCAGTTGAACTCACCGAATACGGTGTTACGTGCATAATTTTGTGTCGCGTAGTTTAGTCCACATTTATAATTTTTTTTGTAAATGGAAATATACATAACAATTTTACCCTCCGCAAAACCCCAACGTTACGCCATTGAGTCTTGTATATCATTCTTATTATGTATTCTCTAATTAAATTGTAATTTTCCATTTTGTGGGTATAAATAATTATTTAGCTCATCGTTATACAGGTTGATTCAGGTTTAATCTTAACAACTTCAGGAATCGATAGAACACGTAAAAATAATAGGGATTTGGCCTATGGACTATTGTCTTAAAACGCTTCCTTACCAGAGATAAACGGCACCAAAATTTCAATGTTTTAAATATTTTTTCTTAATATCTCTTACTCGGAAATAAGTACGATTTCCAAATTTTCACAGCACCACTAGATGGGCGATGATCATTATTTTGGCGCAATCGGTATACCAGGTGATATGTTTTGGGGAGCCGCAAACCCATCTACCCATTCCACTTTTTTTGTTCCACGAGACTGATTAAATTCTGTTATAGCGTACTTGCCCAGTTCTTTATCAACAAATTTTTATTTTTATACATTTTCGATTTTTTCACTTATTTTTGAGATTTTAACCAACATTCTTGCTATTGTACGGTCGACAAAATTTTACGTAGATTGCCTTGGGCAACAAAAATCGATGCGATTTCTGCAAAGAGTCATTGTCAAAGACAGTGTTAGTGTCGATCAACAATAAGAGACAACAATGCCAAAACGCTTTCAAATGAAAACAATATACCGATATCCACTATGTTTATGGACTCTGCGACGGCAATGATGCGGTACTTGAAGAGTACCGCACTAGATGCGTTTTCCAAACAGAACTCCAAATGGACAAGTATTTATAGACGTACATCGTCGATTTTATAAATGTGCTTGACGTCGTTTCAGTGACAAAGATCGAAATTCAAGAATTACAAAAACTAATGCCCGAATTCTTCGAATGTTTGATATTAACAACAATTCAAACACATATCCAGTTGCTTATCATTTCCAAATGTCTCAATCGTGAGCGTTTAGAGCGCTGAAACACGATCATCGGCGCGCAGAGACGCTGAAAAGCGCCTAAATTTTTGTAGATAGGTCTTACAAACAGCACGTACAAATTCACAATTTCTACATAACATTTTATGGACTGATGAGAGCAATTTTACAAACAATGATGTAAATTACCACAACCTTTATGTATGGTCCCATACAATCCTTGGTGTATTAGAGAATCGTCGTTTCAGTATGAATTCAACGCAAATGTGTGGGTTGGTGTTATAGGAAATACTCTTTGTTGGCCACATTTTTATCTCCCCACTTAAATGCGAATGGTGCTTCAGCTCATTATGGACGGCAGTGATTGGATAAAAATTATCATCATCGATAGATCGGATGTGTCGGAAACAATAACTTACATTGGATTCCCGGTGAACGACCAACTACGTAGCCACCAAGGTTGAATCCATTGGACTATTTTGATTGGAGCCATCTCAAAGGCACAGTGTATCATACACCAGTAAATACCCGTGAGGAACTAATTGAAATACTACAAAATCGACGTCGTGAACTAAATAATAAACGTATCCACATTGCGGCTTAATTATTTAATTCGTAGGTGCAGTGTCGCAAGTGCACACCTGCAGGGGGAAGGCATTTCGAGCAGTTGCTGTAATACCTAATTATTAATTTGCTACATACTTTTTTAGTTTCGGGTATTTAAGAATTAAGATACGCCACTGGTAGAGGTTGAAAATAAATTGCACATACATTAAAGTATTTTGTATAAACATAACATAAATCGTACATTCAAGTTCAAAATAAGTTTTCAATTAAATGAAATGAATTTTAAAGCAAGGTATAATGTTTTCATTAGCCAATATAAATATCCCTCCTGCTAAAGGGATTTAAAATTATAAATAGACTAGGGAATGATGGCTAGTCAATGTGACTTTGGTCTGTATTCATTACTGCATTTAACATTACCGCCAGAGGTCACATATCTGATCGCGTACCATTTTTGAGTTGTCACCAGTGAGTCTGCATTTTACATCAATGGGGAAATATCGAAACTTTAAAATGTTGAGCCATTTTCATTATTGTAATGTGAAATTGCAAAAAATTTCAAATGCTAAGATTGAAAATGTTTCTTCGCAATAATTTAAACATAAGGCTGCTGAAATCCATTTGTGATTATATACTCGATTTAAAAGCCCCAATTGTTAAATTGTGAGATATGGTTAAAAATATAAATGTGTATAGTGAATAAGTTGAACAAGTCTATATTCACAAAGGAGTATTCTATGTTCGCTTATTACAGTAAATGGTGAATTGATATGATCCACAATTTGGTTATAATTGAAATGTCAAAGGATTTGTTAAACCGTATTTAATCTAAGAACATAACAAACAAGTACGTTTTAAACTTTTTAAATAATGGCATCTTAAATTGAGATGGTATTCCAAAATAAATAATATAGTTCGAAAATACCATAACTTATTTTGTGTATGTAAGTGGACAGCTGATCAGTGTCTCGAGACAAAAAAACAGTTGTGTGTCGAAGTACAGAAAGGAAAATAAATTGGTTTGTTAAGGTGATCGAAACATTATTGTACCAACTTACCTTGGAATATACACTAGTGTTGAAATACATCTGTTTTTGTATTATATTGGAATAAGTGAATGGTCGCGTGCTGAAAGTATATTTCATTTTCTTTTTTTTTATAATTTTCATTAAACTTATTGATAGAGTAAATAGAACTCGATCTGTATGCTATATGTATTTAGATTAAGTATAGCTAGATTTAGGGATGATAGGGATTTCAACGTTTATGTCTGTGACGTTATACAATACATTTGTTACGCTTATACTCACTTTTTAACTTAAATTGGTGTAGTCGACTTATACCTTAGAGTTCATTATTCCAGTTTAATGCAAATTATAGCTAGTACCACGATATTGAGTTGGAAAGAAGTATTTGGACTGACTTAATTTGTGGTTGAGAATAAAGCTTTGAATGATACTTAAATTGTTTTAGGCATAGAAATTCTTTAATTTTGACTGTACATTTAAAAGAGATCAGTATAAATTATCCAATACCTCAATTGTTTTAGTTTTAAAGAGATTAAAGACATAAGTTATTTGTCATTGTTCCTAAGTAAAGAGAGCGTATAGCACACCAGTGTATATTATTAGATCAGTCCATAAATAATATGAATATAAATCAATATTTATGACTAAAGGTCAGAATTTAATTTAATTAAACTAACTGAGACAAAAATTATTATTAATTTTATTAAATACATAAATAAAAAGTTTACCTCAAGTAGTATTTGAACCTACGACCTCTATTTTGCTAGAGTACCGCACTAACCATCTTCGTCATCGAGATTCAAGTCCCAATTATTTTATTTATGTATTTAATAAAATTAATAATAATTCTTAATTACATATTTACCTTTGAACTTGTTCGTTCATAATAAAACGTATAATACATTAAACTGAGACAAATTTTCACAATATTTACATTAACAGGTAGATTGTGCAATCTTTTACTATCATTACCAATAAGGCTCGATTCACAATTCAAATTAGGACACCTTACCAGAGTTGGTCATGGTTAGTTTCGATTAGAAATTAGCTTGTATCAGTCAGTATTCATACTCGTTATTGGAGATATCATGTGCTTTCATGACCATTGAATTATTGTTATTTGTCAAAGTTTAACAATTTAGATTAAACCTAACCTGAGAAAATAATTAATAAATTGCAGTATAGATAGTTTATTTCAATTCAATACAGTTTCTTTTTCCTTCAATAAACTTTAAGATTGTAACATAAATTTGGCACCAATCGTGAGAGCACGATTTTATTGCATCAATACAATTGAGCATTAACATGAGGGGAGTAAATTCGCCAAGTGAATACCATAAACTGACAACTCGATTTCATGTAAGTCATGACATGAGACACCACGATTTTTTTAAATCGAATTAACCGCATGTTCGATAAAATAATAACGAAATACAACTACTAAAAAAGGATGGGGCATGGTTTAATGAAAAATGGCGGTTTAATTGAACATTTTGTTTAATGGCAAATAGTGCCTAATTTTTGTTAACTATTGTCGATATTTATTAATATTTAAATACAGTTTTTTTTTCTAACTATTGATACATAGCACAAGAAATTTCAAAAACATTAATATCATAGTCACCAGCTGTATAAGGAATTTCTTGCTTGATGGCTTTTATTTTTTTTTAAGAGTCATGGCAAAATTATGATTTTTTAAATCGAACTTATTCCGAATGTTCCATCAAAGAATAAAGCAATACAACTGAAAATTAAATAATTCGGATATCATTAGACGAGGAAAATCTTCTTTTGATTGGTGCCATTAGAGTTAAAATGGGGAGCAGCAATTTGCCAGAACCTTTCTGGTCCAATATTAAATCGGTTTTAAAGTATTCGGCCGGTATAGTGAATTCAATCCGGGACACATGGTATATATTTAAATAATAAATACAGCGCTCCTAATCCAACATGAAAATCGGATATATGTCAACTAACTTTAAAATGTGGCGGCAAAACATCGTCCAATGACGGTTAGTATGTACATTCTGTGACATTACACTGTTGCTGTCTCGCATAGTTTGATTTCGTTCGTTTTCACTTGCATTTCAATTGTCTTTATAAAAAATCGTCTTGTTTAAGACTGGGACTGTGAGTGTCGATTGATAAAAACGATGTGTATTCTTTTTTAAAATATTTTGTTCAAAGTTAACGTCAAAATCGTTATGTATCATTTACATTTTATATGTTTTTAGATTTAATTTTTGGTAACATTTCGAAGACAGCTGTGCATAGCATCAATTTGACATTTTCAGATAATATTACTAACTAATTAATAATAAAGATAAAAAAATAATATCTGATGGACCTGCCGTCTAAGGGTGTGAAAATTGAGACCAACCCTTAATCTTCAAGTTCGAAAACCGTGCATAGTATCAAGTTGATATTCTCAGATAATATTACTAACTGATAAAAAATAAAGATAAAAAAATAATATATAGAGCTGCCGTCAAAGGGGGTGAAAATTAAGACCAACCCTTAATACTCGATCTCGAAAACCGTGCATAGTATCAAGTTGACAATTTCAGATAATACTACTAACTAATTAATAATAAAGATAAAAAAATAATGTGATGGAGCTGCCGTCAAAGGGGTTCAGAATTAAGACCAACCCTTAATACTCGATCTCAAAAACCGTGCATAGGATAAAGATGACATTTTCAGCTTGTATTACTAACTAATAAATAATAAAGATAAAAAAATAATATCTGATGGAGCTGCCGTCTAAGGGAGTGAAAATTGAGACCAACCCTTAATCTTCAAGTTCGAAAACCGTGCATAGTATCAAGTATTCTCAGATAATATTACTAACTGATAAAAAATAAAGATAAAAAAATAATATATAGAGCTGCCGTCAAAGGGGGTGAAAATTAAGACCAACCCTTAATACTCGATCTCGAAAACCGTGCATAGCACCAAGATGACATTTTCAGATAATATTACTAACTAATTAATAATAAAGATAAAAAAATAATATGTGATAGAGCTGCCGTCAAAGGGGTTGAGAATTAAGCCCAACCCTTAATACTCGATCTCGAAAACCGTGAATAGGATCAAGATGACATTTTCAGATTATATTACTAACTAATAAATAATAAAGATAAAAAAATAATATCTGATGGAGCTGCCGTCTAAGGAGGTGAAGATTGAGACCAAACCTTAATACTCGATCTCAAACACCGTGCATAGCATCAAGATTACATTTTCAGATAATATTACTAACTAATTAATAATAAAGTTAAAAAAATAATATGTGATGGAGCTGCCGTCAAAGGGTGTGAAAATTGAGACCAACCCTTAATCCTCTAGTTCGAAAACCGTGCATAGTATCAAGTTGATATTCTCAGATAATATTACTAACTAATTAATAATAAAGACAAAAAAATAATATATAGAGCGGCCGTCAAAGGGGATGGAACTCGCGTTTAAGGGGTGAAAATTGAGACCAACCCTTAAACCTCGATGTCGAAAACCGTGCATAGTATCAAGTTGACTTTTTAAGATTATATTACTAACTAATTGATAATAAAGATAAAAAAATAATGAGATGGAGCTGCGGTCTAAGGGTGTGAAAATTGAGACCAACCCAATCTCCATCACATATTATTTTTTTATCTTGATTATCAATTAGTTAGTAATATAATCAGAAAATGCACGGTTTTCGGCATCGAGGATTAAGGGTTGGTCTTAATTTTCACCCGCTTTTACGATAGCTCCATCACATATTATCTTTTATCAATTAGTTATAATATAATTTGAAAATTTCAACTTAATACTATGCACGGATTTCGAGATCGAGGATTAAGGGTTGGTCTCAATTTTCTCCCCCTTAGACGGCAGCTCCATCACATTATTTTTTTATCTTTATTATCAATTAGTTAGTAATATAATCTTAAAATGTCAACTTGATACTAGGCACGGTTTTCGAGATCAAGGATTAAGGGTTGGTCTTAATTTTCACCCCCTTAGACGGCAGCTCCATCACATATTATTTTTTTATCTTGATTATCAATTAGTTAGTAATATTATCTGACAATGTCAACTTGATACCATGCACGGATTTCGAGATCGATTATTAAGGGTTGGTCTTAATTTTCACCCCCTTAGACGGCAGCTCCATCACATTATTTTTTTATCTTTATTATCAATTAGTTAGTAATATAATCTTAAAATGTCAACTTGTACTATGCACGGTTTTCGAGATCGAGGATTATGGGGTGTTCTTAATTTTCACCGCTTTTGACGGCCACTCCATCACACATTATTTTTGTACCTTTATTATTAATTAGTTAGTAATATTATCTGAGAATGTCAACTTGATACTATGCATGGTTTTCGAGATCGAGGATTAAGGGTTGGTCTTAATTTTCACCCCTTAGACGACAGCTCCATCACATTATTTTTTTATCTTTATTATCAATTAGTTAGTAATATAATCTTAAAATGTCAACTTGATACTATGCACGGTTTTCGAGATCGAGGATTAAGGGTTGGTCTCAATTTTCACCCCCTTAGACGGCAGCTCCATCACATTATTTTTTTATCTTTATTATCAATTAGTTAGTAATATAATCTTAAAATGTCAACTTGATACTATGCACGGTTTTCGAGATCGAGTATTAAGGGTTGGTCTTAATTTTCACCGCCTTTGACGGCCACTCCATCACACATTATTTTTGTACAAATACACACGTGCATACGCAATTTCTATTAGCTAGTTACGCAAATGAAAACAAACATATAATACAAAAGATCCCTTTATATTTTCGTGTATAGGTCCACTCTTTTCATGTACTCAATTACTTGTCGTACTCGTAAAAGTTCGTTGGTAAGAATTTCCCGTATGTCGTCAGCTATCCGACACTCTAACCTAGCATTTCTGTAATGTGGGCAATCTACTAGGATGTGATGCACAGTGAGTCGAGAGTTACATCGCGAACAAAGTGGTGGTTCTTCGGCTGTAAGTAAATGGGAGTGAGTTATTCGTGTATGTCCTATGCGGATCCTGGTCATCACCACCTGGTCCCTTCTGGTTAAGTCAGCTGGCATTCTCCAACTGACCACAGAATCTTTCACTTTCCGAAGGTGATTATCTTCCATTAGATGCCATGTTTCCTGTCAACGGTGTCGAAGCAGTGATAACGTGGCAGCACGCACATCGTCCACCCTTACGTAGCTAACATCTTCCGTGATAAGTGACGCTGCTTCACGTGCGGCGCGATCGGCCTTCTCATTCCCTTCAATTCCTATATGACTGGGAATCCAGGCGAAGAAGACATTTCTAACTTGTCGTATAAGGTGGTTAAGTTCGAGTATATCAACACAGAGAGGGTCTCGAGAAAATGAATTGGATATTGCCTGGAGGCTACTAAGAGAATCAGTACAGATTAGAAAATCCTCGGAGCTATTTGACATCATGATATACAGCAGAGACTGCCATATACCATAAAGCTCAGCCGTGTACACACTCGCTTGCTGACTTAGCGACCATCCATGTCTCACTCCGTCAGGTGTAACCATAGCACTACCCACTCCACTATTTATCTTAGAGCCGTCGGTGTACAAAACGGCCACTCCTGTGTATTGTTCTAATAGCTCATAAAATTTGACTCTCGTCGTAGCAGGATTCAGATCAGACCACCGTCTCATTTCGAAATTTGGCCTGATTGGCATAAGGTTCCAGGGGGGAATCTCACGTGGTGTGATCGGATAAACTTGCGGTATTACATATTCCACCGAGTTCATATGGTCTCTGGCACGTATAACCATTGATCTTGTAGCAGATGGTCTACTACACCATTTTATTGGATTTGTGAACATGATAGAATAATTAGGATGAAGGGGGTGAGCACGGATGCTGCAATGTATGACACCATAAAACGGTCACGACGTAGGTACAGCGGAGGAATACCAGAATCAACATACATACTCGACACAGGACTCGTACGAAAGGACCCCGTGGCGTATCGTATCCCCACATGTTGAAGAACATCCAATTTCTTGAGTAAGCTCTTTCTTGCTGATGAGTATACTATACAGCCATAGTCGAGCTTCGATAATACGAGCGACTTGTACAACATTAGTAAAGTCGTCCTATGTGCACCCCATTTCAAACCGGATAAACACTTCATAATATTCAGCACTTGTCGACATCTAGTTGCGAGGTATTCAATGTGGGCAAACCAAGATAATCTGCTGTCAAAGATCAGTCCAAGAAACTTTACTTGCGGACGGCAATCGATAGCTTCACCATAAAATGTTATACGAGGATCCCTATGGGGTCTACGTAAACGACAAAAATGGACGCAAACTGTTTTGTCTGTGGAAAAACGGAAACCTCTTGACAGGCCATATTCTGAAATATCGTTGACAGCGTTCTGGAGATCCCTTACCATCATGGGAATAGTGGGCCGGGAAACATAGAGAGCTAGGTGTCCACATAGAGGCATCTGCCGACTCGTGGATTCACCGCCCTCGCCAATTCGTTTACAGCTACGGCAAAAAGTGTGACGCTCAGCACTGAGCCTTGAGGTATACCGTTCTCCAGTACATGAGTGTTTGAGAGAGAATTTCCCACGCGGACCCGAAACTTGCGTTCCTCTAGAAAGGACCTAACAAATTTAGCCATCCTACCACGATATCCCCATTGGTATAGGTTGTCCAAAACTCCATAACGCCAGACCATATCATAAGCCCTTTCCAAATCAAAGAAAACTGCCACCAAATGCTGCCTGTCGAAAAAAGCATTCTGAATGGCATCTTCTAATGTCACCAGGTGGTCGGTTGTAGAACGACCACTGCGAAAACCACACTGGTAACTCGCTAACCGGTCACATTTTTCTAGGTCCCACACAAGACGTTTATTGATCATGCTCTCCAGGAGCTTACTGAGGCACGATGTTAGGCTTATGGGGCGATAGCTTGAAACCTGACTAGAATCCTTTCCGTCTTTTAGTAAAAGTATAATAACAGCTTCTCTCCAGGTCTGAGGGTAACATCCTTCTCTCCAGATCCGAGTGTACATGTTCAGAATGTTTTCCTTAACTGGAGGTGTGGCATGTTTAATAAAATCGTAGGAGATTCTATCCAGACCCGTAGCTGTTATACCTTTTTTACATCGTTTCTTCAAGCTCCAGCATGGTAAAATCCTCATTGTACGGAAGATCCTGATCTGTCGAGAGGTCCAAAGGGATTTCCCGTTCCTTTTTGTGCTGGAGAAAAGACTGATGATAATTGCTAGATGCACTGGTACTTTCAAAATGCATAGCGAAAGCTTCCGCAATATCACACGCGTTTTCCAGCGTTCGTCCTTCCGTATTAACCCGAGCTAAATGTGATGGTATGCCCCTTCCTGAGATTGCTCTTACCCTGCGCCACACATCTGAGACGGGTGTTTTCGGGTCTATCTCGGTAACATACTGTTTCCATGAAGATCGCTTGGCTTCCAACACGGCTCTACGAGCAATTGCTCTTTCTCTCTTGTAAGCAATAAGATTTTCTGCTACTGGGTGGCGTTTGAATTTATTGAATGCTCTCTTTTTTCTCCCTATAAGTCTTAATTTCATCACTCCACCAAGGTACAGAAACCCTAACTTGTCCTCGTTGGGTCATCGGAATACTGGCCTCTGCTGCTCTTATGAACATATCTGTAAGCATTTGAACATCGTCTTCTATTTGATTACTAAGATGAGGGATCTGATGGTTCTCCCTAAAGCACGCCCAATCTGCCCTTTTTAGCGACCATCTATTAGGCACAACGTTGTTCAGCCTTTCACAACCTATTTTTATACTTATTGGTATGTGATCACTATCATGTGGATCGCTAACTGTACTCCAAAGACTACTGAGAGCGATTGGTGTGGAGCATATGTTTAGGTCGATGGCGGAGAACGTGTTCGATCTAGTGTTCACGTACGTTGGAGAGCCAGTATTCAGTAGGACAAGATCCTCATTGTCGTCCAAAAGGCTTTCTATATAGCTACCCCTCGCATCAGTTTCCCTCGAACCCCATAACTGACTGTGGGCATTGAAATCGCCCACTAATAGTAAAGGTCTCGGTAATTGGTATAGTAGGGCCGACAAACCATTCATTTCCACATCTGAATGTGGCAAGTACACACTGCAAACAGTTAACTCTAAGGGATACTATGAACGGTTTTGGAGATCGAGGATTAAGGGTTGGTCTTAATTTTCACCTCCTTAGACGGCAGCTCCATCACATATTATTTTTTTATCTTTATTATTAATTAGTTAGTAATATTATCTGAGAATGTCAACTTGATACTATGCACGGTTTTCGAGATCGAGTATTAAGGGTTGGTCTTAATTTTCTCCCCCTTTTACGGTAGCTCCATCACATATTATTTTTTTATCTTTATTATTAATTAGTTAGTAATATTATCTGAGAATGTCAACTTGATACTATGCACGGTTTTCGAGATCGAGTATTAAGGGTTGGTCTTAATTTTCACCGCCTTTGACGGCAGCTCTATCACATATTATTTTTTTATCTTTATTATTAATTCGTTAGTAATGTTATCTGAAAATGTTAACTTGATACTATGCACAGTTTTCGAGATCGAGGATTAAGGGTTGGTCTTAATTTTCACCCCCTTAGACGGCAGCCCCATCACATATTATTGTTTTACCTTCATTATTAATTAGATCGTAATAACATCTGAAATTGTCATTTTGATACTCTGCGTGGGCTGCAAATTACTTCCTTTACAAGTTATTGTGACTTCGGTAATCATCGGAAAAACTGGCCGCTCTTTTCACACAAAATCTTTTTACCACCAGAATGTACTCAGCGTCACTATCCCCACATCCCATTTTCATGTTTGCTTAGGAGCGCTGTATCTTCCTTTTTTAACTAAAATATTGCATTATTATAAAAATAAACAATAAGTTAGTTGTGCATCCTTCTTATGGGATATACCCGGACAAATAAAATAGCTGAAACAATGGTAGCTGAAAGTATAGCCATTTCTTACATATACGATATCTATCCCTATAGCGATTAAAAGTGCGGTGATTTATTCAAAGAGTTCATGCTAAGATGATACTTGGGTTGCCTAATATTCAGGCGTTTATCAGTATGGAAAGTATATAATGTACGGAACTCTTCATTAATGCCACTGTCTACCTAGTTTGAAGAGTTAGAAAGAACTAACTCTATATTAGTTTGAAAAAATCGGTAGAATCCATTAAACACTTTCACTATTCTACAGATGCATAAATATGTCACAAACAGTACTATAAACCAAACACATTAATGTTGCTGCAGATTAACTATTAAAATTGTATCTGTGCATTTTCGATTCAATACCAAGCGCCATTATTTAATATTGATTTAATTTAACACTTTTTCAGCACCTAGACGCTTCTTACGTTGTTTCTTATAAGTTATAATCTCATTTATTTTCTCTCCGTGACTGCTGCCTTTATCGATTTTATATTTGTAAATGTAATTTTTTAAATTTACAAAGAAAAAAATCTACTTTTAATACCTAATTTTCTACCTTATAAATTAGATGTACGAAACTAATTTTAATTATATTAAATTTCAAGTAACGAAATAAACGACGAGAACTTTTTTTCGTCCATTCATTTGTACATATATTAAGCACATTCATCTCAATTATCTTGAATTAACTCACTCGTTGTTAAAAAAAAAATGCTTTAGACTCCTGAAAAAATAACTGACATCATAAAGCAACCATAATAATAACAGTATTTAAATTTGATATTAAGCTAATAGCACAATTATAATCTTGAATACTCGTACAGAACCCTACAGATATAAATTAAAGTTAAATTACCCCAAGAGAAAACTTTGTACATATCATGAGATGATTTAAGGTGCACATTTAATTTTATACAACAATTTACGGACGTATTATAAATTATTTATATAGCGGCTTTTATTCAATAACTATCAACGATTTAGATTTTATCGTGTTTGTTTATTATAGTGAAGGTTAATGCCCAATCGTGCTTTTAAGTTTTGTTTCTGACTAAAATTGCTTAATTATTTTACTTAGTTACAAATATTTTTTCCTAATTTTTTATAATTAGTCTCTGGCGTCGGTTATTCCAGAAAAGCATTATCTTTCATAATAAACAATATTATTGAATCATTAATAATTAATTCGTTAATGTGGCCTGCCTGAAGGTCCTATTTTTAGCGTTCTTGTTTAACAGAATTTACGTATTACATCACAACTATAAGGAACAAACATTCTGGTATGTTTTTTAAATCATCTCAAATTTATAATCGGAGTTATTAAAGCGCACCCTAATGGTTAGGAATTTCGCTTTTACATAAAAAGTACACTTTACTCTACCATTTTAAGAACTAAAGTGGCGCTTCTACTATCTTGAGATTAAAAGTAATCAAAACATAAACTTAATCCAGCCATATTTTTTATTTAACATATATAGGTATGGATTCTTCTAGTAATAAATCGTGTAACCCCTTTTCTACAGCTTGTACTGATCTCACGTTGAACATAATGAAACACTTGCAAAATATTGCAAATTATTATAAAACTCTCCCCCTTCAAGCAACAACTTTCGATACCGGGAGAAAATCAATATCTGACCTAACGTCGATCCATCGTCATCGCCCCCTCAAACCCTCTACACCGACCTTTCGATCTGAAAATATTTCCTACGTTATCTCAAAAACTGACGTTTTGAGGAATTTTTCGAAAAATTTAAATACAACTGGAATCATAAACGTTACTAATATCACAAATTTAACAATTTTAATGTCGATATTATTGCTATTTATTGAGAATGTCAGCAACATGCGACTATCGCAGCAAGGTTGTATGCACTTTTTGCACCGCAGGACATGTCCTCCCCAACGAACTGAGGAAAACGTGATAGGTAAATGTTTTACGCTCAGCTAAGTAATAAAGTTATTTCAAGAGACAGGCTTTTCTCGGATTACAGTGCATCGAATATTGAAAGGACACAGTGATGAATAATTATTATTCTTACTAATATATGAAATAAACTTCAAATTTTTTATCTTAGATACTTACCCATGTATTAAGTAAACTGTGGCTTAGGTAACATATTGAGCTCCGCCAAACTTTTGCCGCCGCAGACTACGATAGAAGGGTGGGCTACAGTCATAGGTTGATAAATATGTTAGCGAAAGACAGAAAACTTTGAACCACAATTATGTGGACCGATTAAGCAACATTCCATAAAGATGGGGGAATCAATACGCATAATATGCAGTATTGATCCACAAAAAATTCTGACTGCTGCAGCACCAGGGAAGATGTGTATGTTGGTGCGGCATCCTAGGCACACAAATTTTGGGTCCTTTTATACTTAATACGTCTTTTAGGGGGTAAACATTGTTTAATTTTTGTTTCGATAACCACTTACTAGTTCCTGTATAAAACGTGCTGTTGGAAAATAGAAGAATAATGTTTTTTCAACATGAGGGTTAACCATCACATGTTGGTGCAAATGTTCGTCGATTGTGTGATCAGACATTTCCTGACAAGTGGATTAGAAGAGGAAGCCTATTTCCTTGGTCTGCAAGGTTACTTTTTATGTTCATAAATAAAGAAAAAACAGTAAAATTTTTCTATTTTTAATATTAATATAATATTTACCTATATATCGTTGTACTTCAATGTCAAATTTTGAGATAGCGCCCTCTAGGTACATTAGAAAAAATAATATAATCATAACCTCTAAGGTAAAAGATGAAACATGTAAAACTCTTCTAAACGAATCCACCTCACTCAATTCGGTTAAATCAAACTGGAGTTATGAGCATTTTTCAAAGTAAAGATGTAACTTTCCCCCACCACTTTATTTGACAAATTACAAAGATGACACTTTAATTATTTAAAATAATGTATTTTAACAATTGATAAGATTGAGAGTTAGTGTTTTATATTGATTTAATGTTGTCAAGATTTTGACTTGCTGTGCATCAGTTTCGTGTTTTTCGCGTTTTTTGTATTATGGAAAACTACATACCTGATGATATGCATTTTATTTATAGTGCTGCAAATGGGAACAGTAGAGAAACCGCTCGTGTTATTTAAATAATTTCCGACTTGGGCCGAAAAATGAGTTGGTGCTCCACCACGCTGGAATATCCTCCAACAATTCCAAAAGAGAATTCGTTATGAATTCGAGATAAACTTGGCCGGTAACGTTGAAAGGTAAAATAAAAGGTCTAATTAAAAATGATCGCTCCCCGGATATTAATTGAGAACCGTTGTTGCTGACCACGTACGATGGAAACGTGAGGGTTTCTGTTACTCCAGATATGACTGTTGCGCGTGTTGAACGTATCATCACATTCGAACAAAACGCAATATTCGCCTAAGCCCCATTTGTCCAGAAGGTGCAGAACGCTAGAGAACTCCAGTCTCTCTTAAACGTGCATGAATGCGTTGAAAAATTTTACGGTTTGGACGCCGATCGGCAAAACGTTGTCGATATAAACCAGCGGCTTTACTAGTGTTCCCGTTTGCAGCACCATAAATAAAATGCATATTTGCTAATCCAGCAGGTGTGTAGTAAATAAATATGCCTATAAAAAAACTACCTATCAATTTTATCAATAATAGACTGATTTTGTTAAAATACATTATTTTAAATAATTCAAATGCAAGACTGTAAAATATCTAAAATATAAATAAGCTTCTAAATTTAAACTTAAAAAAGACTTTTAGATTTGAAAAATGCAGTGGCATAAAGATAGGGAGGGAAAAGTGGCGTCAACAATTAATATCTACGCCACTGGAAGACATCTACAAAACCTAAAATAGCCAAATTTAAGATCTTTGTTTGTTTATTGTTCATGGCAAGTTTCATCAACTACCCCTTGAAATTTGGCCCAATACCACTGAAACACCCTATATATATATTTTCGTTTTTATTTTTTCTGACCTTATTTGAAAAGATATCAAGAAAAGAAGAGCACATTTTCATTGCCACTTATCCAGCTCTACTTAATGCTGTTATTTAATTTTTGATACAACGTTTCGTTTGTCATCAACTTTATTTTTAAATACACGAAAAAATTATTTTTGCCATATTTTAATTTTCTCCTTGATTCTGAATTCAACGATATATCACACTTTATATTTTTGATACGTTTCGGATGAGAAAATTCATATTCAATGTAAAACATCGAAAACGCACAGTAAAAACTAATACTAGAAACATTAGAAAACGGTAAAATTATTATAAAGTTACGTTTTGTAATTTTAAATGATAGACAAATAAAAAACAAGTTTATTTTAAAGGTTAATAAACTCACAAAAGATGTTCAAAAAGATTTCCATTATTCTCTAAACATAAATAGCATCTTCTAACTGTAGCATCTAAAACATTCTTCAGCATTTGAGGAGTAATACTAGCAAACGCTTCGAGAACTAATCTTTATAAAATTTCTTCGTTTCCATAAATGTAATTTTTAATGTATCCACAAAGAAAAAAATCCAAAGGTGTTATATCTGGAGAACGGGCTGACCACAGTACATTTGCATGAGTGCCAATACATCTTTCTGGAAATCTAACTGACAGGTATTCTCTGACAACTCTGGAATTATGTGCTGGTGCACCGTCCTGCATAAACCAACAACCTTCAACTTCTTGGAAAGGCAAATCATTTAAAGCTATCTCTAATTCATTTTGGAGTAAAATTTGGCAACGTTCAGAATTTAAGGACTCGTGGTAAATGAAATGAAATGTAATTCAGTATCGAATATAGCAGCCCACATATTAAATCCGAAACGGTGTTGGTGTTTGGCCGTTTTGCACAGACGTGGATTTACTCTTGCCCAATAATGAGCATTTCTACGATTAAAAATTCCATTATTATTAACCATACCTTCATCGCACCATATTATTTTATTTGGAAAATATTCATTGTCTTGAGATTGACGTGTATACCATTTGCAAAACATTCTTCGTCTTCTTGGGCCACCTTGTCGAAGTCTTTGGCAAGTTCTAAATTTATATGGATGTACTTTCTCCTTCTTTAGAACATAATGAGCTGTGGAATGGGCTATGCCAGTTGCCTCTTCAATTTTCCTTGTAGAAACCTCTGGATTTTCCGTTACAGCTAATAAAGCAGTATTGGCTTTTTCTTCATTGCAATGTTTTTTGCGAGACTTTACAGGTTTTTTGAACGCACTATATTCTTTTAGATTAACTGCTAATGTGCGAAAAGTTCTTTTGTGAGGTTGACGCCTTTCTTTGTTTAAATACATTATTTCGGCTTCAGAACAATTACGTTGACACAAAATGTAACACGTCAGTATATCGAATTTTTCATTATTTGAAAAATGTACTGCTACCATATTGTTTTTAGGTAAACACAAAATGTAATTAACTCAAAGACCACCAAACAAACGTAATACGGACAACAATCGATTATGACAGGTTGGTAAACAAAATGCAAAGCCAACTTATTTTTATCAAATGCATCAGTACGACGGAAGATGTATTTTAACTGTATAATTAATAGTATTTTCACTAAATACATACTTGTGAATTATTTTATTCGCAACAGGCATTAGAAAATGAGAAAACATTATTTTATAATAATTTTACAGTTTTCTAATGTTTCTAGTATTAGTTATAACTGTACGTTTTCGATGTTCTACATTGAATATGAATTTTCTCATCCGAAACGTATCCAAAATATAAAGTGTGATATATCGTTGAATTCAGAATCAAGGAAAGAATTTAAATATGGCAAAAATAATATATATATATATATATATATATATATATATATATATATATATATATATATATATATATATATATATATAGGGTGTGTTTTATTATGTCTACTATGGGGATCTTGGAAACTAGAGATACCAATTCAGTGCACCACTTGTTCTCCTCAAAAACTCAAATGCTAACTAGATACTTCAAAAAAACAATATGCTAAAACTAAATAAGATTCTTTTGTTTTCACAAGTTTTATTGTATTTACTGGTCACTCCTACAATTTTATCATATAAAGATGCGCCGAGGTCATAAATCAATATTAACATTAACCCAACTTGTAATTAGGAAGTAGGACATAATTGCACTTTGAACATGTCACAAAACAGTGATCATGTATCAGGTATGTAAATCGAACGTAAGAATAATTGTCCATTATCTTTCTATTGTTACTTTCAGCATAGCCGAGACCTGATTCTTGACTAGTTCGTTAACCAGAACAAAAATGATAAGGCACTTATCATCACTAACGTCACACATACACCATACGCTATCTGTAATGCAGCACTCCCCGTATTCTTCAAACATATCGCAAATGACGATTGTCCGGCTCCCTCAAAAGTATGCGCTCTAATCATTCTTAAACTTTTCAGGTTATTGATATATACTAAAACAAAACAGAAACCCTAAAAACTAAAACTGAAAATAAAAACCATGTGGATAAAAGTAAGTACAGGAAAAGATAACACTGTCTAATTTTCCTTATTTTCTAGAGCTTGAATCATAGGTTGACTGCTTGTGAATATGATTAAGGTTAATTAATCCCACACTTGTGGTAATAATGGAAATCAACTCTTAAACACCAATTTTCAATCAAAATGAGTGGGTTCTGATATACTCCCTTATGACAAAGGTAAATTTTATACACTAATTCAATCACCAAAATCACTCGTAACGTTAATTTTTGCAGTTTTACAAAATGGCTCAAATTTGCCCAGTCAAGTTTAATAAATCTCGAGTTACATAACCTCACCCCATATTTTTATATGGCCAATTATAGAAAAATGTGACTAATTATTTATTTATTTATCCGTACATGGTAACACTATTAACTATACTTAATTGTTTATTTCAAAGTTAAGCATTGAATCCATTCCTTAAAAATTAATACTGAAATCCATATTCACTTACCAACTGTATTCATGTATGTTACTAAACCTACACTGTTTAAATAAATCTTGGTTACTAATTTATTAGTATTTACAAATGGTCGACTAAATAATGAAAAGGAATGTCTTAAAAACCAAATTATAACGTAATACCACACCTTACACTCTATAATTGTATCAAACAAGTATGGACAGTCTCAAATTTTTATCAGGTTAACTTTGAATACGCATACGCAAACCTGCCGTCTATTTCTGTAACCTATCGTAGTGTAGCAGTATCTTCTGGAAATTTAATTGTCAAAATTTAATCATGGAGGTATAACTACATTCATTCTATTCCAGACTTTTCTGGGTTTATTTTATTCAATAAAAAGCTATATATTTTATTGTTATTTGCTTACAATTATAGGCGTTTTATCAATCTAAGTTATCCTCAAATACTGTCTAAGAATTTATGAACATCTTATCTTGAGACGGTGTACAAATCCTAAAGTTCTATAGGATCTATAAGTGCTTCTACACCCAGTAAAACAATATTACCATTTTTCGATCTGGGAAAAGGACCTACTAAATCGATTGAAATGCATTGAAAAGGAAAAGAAACATTCTTCTATTTACCCATAATACCATAATGATTAAATTGTGAAGATTTACTTTGATTATAAATAGTACAATTTCGAATGTATTTGGAAATGTCTGATCTCATCTTTGGCCAATAATAAAATTGAGACGGAAGTGCATGGCGCAAAAGGAGTTGGGATGATCATAAGTGAAAGAGCGAAAAGATGTGTTAAACAGAACGAATTGGTATCTCCCCGGGTAATATGGGTTAGAATGAAATTGGAGTTTCGAAGAATTTTTCTTATTGCATGCTATGCACCGTGAATGGAGAAAGAGACCAGGAGCGTGAGAACTTCTGAAATGAAGTAGAGAATGTGTTGAACGTATGTAAGCCAAACGAAAGAGTGATTATAGTGGGGGATATGAACAGATGGGTAGGTGTACAGAGAGACCATAGTGAACGCGTTCTAGGAAAGTTCGGAGACCAAAGAGTCAATGAGAACGGTAAACACCTGCTGAACATCTGTGTGAAGAGAAGCCTGTTTGTATCCAATACGTAGTTTAAACATAGAATGTGCATATGTATACATGGCAAAGAGGTGAATCTAAAAGTATGATAGACTTGATAGTGTATGATGAACATCTTAGAAACCTGGTGAAAGACACAAAAGTAATGCGCGGAGTGTGTTTAGGGCAAAAATGGGACTGGAGAAAGAAAGCAAAAGTCGTGCGAACGTCCAGAATTAGGGTTGACAAACTAGTGGATAATGGTGCGAGAATGAAATACGCAGATGCTGTGAGTAAAGAGTTGAATGTGAATGAAACAGTGTGGAACGAACAAATAAAAGACACTGACGTTGAAAGTGCATTGATAAGCTTGAAAAACTCTGTTGTTAATTGTGCCGTGCGAATATGTGGAAGAGTGACTGTAGGTAGACGGAAAGAATGTGCTTGGTGGAATGAGTCGGTAAAAAAGGCAGTATGTAAGGAAAAAGATGCGTACATGGCAATGATTGCTGCAAAAAATGAGACTGAGAAGAAGCGATTGTATGAGGTGTACAGATTAAGAAACGAAGAAGCGAAGGAGGCAGTGAGAATAAATAAAGAGGAAGTGATGGCTATGGAAGGAGAAAAAATGCAAAATGATTTTGAGGGAAACAAAAGACTCTTCTGGAAATGGGTCAAAAATACAAGACGTGGCCCAAAACAGAACGCTGCAGGAGTGATGAATGCTAGAAACGAAATAGTATGGGACGATTGCGAAGTGAGTAAATGCTGGCACGAATATTTCGGAAAGCTGTACAGTAGTGAGGAAAGTAAGACTGAAGGGTTGAATAAAGAAAATATAGAAGAAATGATGAATGAAACTGAAAAGGATATTGCAATAAATGAGGTAGAGAAAACGGTAGGAAGGTTGAAAAACGGCAAGGGAGCAGGCGTAGATGAAAACACTGGTGAAATACTCAAGTATGGTGGTGCAAAGCTTATACGAAGAATGTGTGAATTATTCAATGTATGCCTTATGTGTGGAAAAGTGCCGAGTGATTGGAAGAGCGCGATCATTGTACCATTGTATAAGGGTAAGGGGTACAAGAGTGATTGCAAGAACTACAGAGGAATAAGCTTGCTCAGCGTGCCTGGTAAAGTATTTGGAAGAATACTGATTGATAGAGTACGAGAAACTACACAAACTAAGATGTGGGATGTGCAAGGTGGATTCATGCCAGGGAGAGGATGCGTTGATCAGATGGTTGCTCTCCAGCAGGTGATCGAAAAGTGTTTAAAGGTAAAAAAGAAGTTGTACTGTGCGTTTGTAGATCTGGAGAAAACATATGAGTGAATAGGGAGAAGCTATGGGAGATATTAAATGAATATGGCGTAAATAAAGGTCTAATAAATGGAATAAGGCCAGTATACAACGGTAGTCGGGCATGTTTGGTGGAAGGATGGTGAGTGAATACTTTAATATTGAGCAAGGAGTGCGACAAGGCTGTGTGATTTTCGTACTGTTTGATTTCAATGTTAATGGATAATATCTTGAAAGATGTTACGAATATTCAAAATGGTTTAAAGGTTTGGTAAATTATTATTAAGGTTAAATGCATGTAATGAACAGTACTTATTATGACAGTGTCGGAAATGAGCTGCAATCCGCTCTGAGGAAGATTTGTAGCTGATTGAAATGAACTGGGTAATAAATGAAGGCATGAGCCTAGCTGCACAAGCATATGCTATCAGTACTAGTTATGGAAGTGAGACGTGGTAACGCTTAAAAAGCAATAAGAAAAAGAAATGCCGTGTGGTATGAGTTTAAAATTTTAGAAGTTTAAAACGAGAAGGAAAACAAAAAAATGATAATGACGGAGTGGCTGAGGAAAAGACGGTGGAATAGATCTAAATTGTTAATTACATTGTAAGATTAGAAATAATAACGCAAGATTAACGAAACAAGATATATGATCGGTGAGGTTAGGGAAGCCATGAAGCTGTAGGTCTGTAAAACTTGGCTATTAGTAGTAGAATCTAATAAAGGAAAGAAAGATAAGTGGATTTTAATAAAAAGGGCATGTCAAGAGTTTATGAATCTTGCTGAAGCTAGGGAGGTATGCGGAGATAGAAAGCATGGAGAAAGATTGTGAATGAAAATAAAAGTTAAGGGAATGAATTTTTGCCTACCCAAAGGGAATGGAGATTTATGGATTAAAGTTGTTATAAAATTCTTTAATTTTCGAAATTTTTGGCCAATAATATAATTCCTTGATTTTTGAAAAAGTTTTAAAAACACCAAAATGTGCTGATATAGGATCATCGTGAAATTTTTGCAAAATACTTATCCTTAGAGATTTAAGAACAACTAATTTCCTTTCCACTAAATTGGATCCAATATTTAAATCATTTGAAATAAGGTCGTAAAGTTTATCGTTTTCAATTCTCCAATCGAGAAATATTTCAGAATTTTTTGAAACGTTGATTATTGAACCAAATTAGTGAATGATGATCTGTAATTACTTTAAAATGTGTGCCTTCAATATAAGGTCTAAACTTTTGAATTCCAAAAATAACAGCTAATAATTCTCGTTCAGTAATAAAATAATATTGGTCGGCTTTATTTAAAGTACGAGAACCGAAGCGATAACCTTTTCATCGTCTCCCTCACTGTGAGTTAGAATGTAGCCAATAACACAATTGGAGGAATCGCATTCTAAATAAACTATTTTTGAAAAATCCGGACTCGCCAAGATAGGATCCTCTACGAATAAAGATTTAATTTTTTAAAATGAATCCATTAGCTTCGTTGTTCCATGAAACTTTTGAGATTTCTTTATTCCTTTAAATAAATTGCTAATTGGAGATAAAACTGTGGGAAAATCATTAGTAACTCGCCTGTACCATGAGCACATTCCAATAAATCGTTTAACTTCTGTAAAAGTTTTTGGTTGAGAAAATTTTGAAATCGCATCCGCTTTTGATGGATCGGTATGAAGACCATTTTTATCAATAACAAAACCCAAATATGATAATTGTGGTTTACAAAATTCACATTTATTGAAATTAATATTAGTTTAGCATCATCAAGCCTTTTAAAAACCTCTTTCAAAATACAAACATGTTCTTTAAATGTACTTGAAAATATAATAATGTCATCTAAATAGACAAAAACCAATCATGACCCAAAATGGAGTCCATAAATCTTTGTAACGTACTGGGAGCGTTGGTAAGTCCCAATGGCATAACAGTATATTCAAATAAACCTCTACGCGGAACAGTAAAAGCAGTTTTTTCACAACTTTCTGGGTCTAAAGGAATTTGCCAAAAAGCCTTCTTTAAATCTATTAAAGTTAAATACCTAGCATCGCTTAATTTATCCAAAATATCGTTTAAAAATGGTAATGGGTAAGCATCTTTCTTAGTAACTGAATTTATTTTTTTTGGGTCAAAGCAGACTCTAATCTCACCTGACTTCTTTCGAACTAAAACATTGGAGAATTCTAAGGGGAAGAACTGGGTTTAATAATTCCTGATCTAACATTTCGTCAATTTCTTTATTTGCATGTTCCAACATAGCGGGAGATAAAGGATATCTTTGTTTAATTGGTATGGCATCACCAGTATTAATCGTATGAAAAATCTTATTGGTTTTACCCAATTTTGAATTTGCTTAAGTTTTGAAAAGGTCAATAACTTGATTCAATTCAGTAATTTGAACGGTATTAAGATCGTTGATACTTTTAATCATTGAAAAACTTGTTTCTGCATAATTTGCAACAAAAGAATTTTCACCAAAACCAGCTTACATTCAAATAATTGACAAAAATCCATTCCCAAAGTAAGTGCAATGGTAATAGTTTCAGAAACAATAACTGAAATTGTTTTTGTAATATTATTAATAGTCAATACTTCCCAAAATTAATGATGAAAAAGGTGAATTCCTATTTAATTTCAAATCATATTTGTCAATTAAAAACATTGTGGACTTACCTAGGATTGTAACAGTAGCTCCACTGTCTAATAAAGCGACAAAATTTTCGTTAAAAGTTTTTATATTAATAAAAGGTCTACAATCATTTCTTTTTTCAACAAATTTTGAACAAAGTTTTGGAGTTCCATAAAATTTATATACTGTAATTAACCATTCTTCCAAACATGTTTGTCAGTCTCTGTAAAACAGTTAGGAATGTGTCGACTAACAGAACACTTCCCAATTAAAAGTTTTTTAAAAATTTGCACTTTGGCCAATTAATAAAAGTCACGTCGAAATGACCGCATTTGTAGCAAAAGGTAATATTATCATCATTGCCACAGGTGCGATAGGTATGTCCTAATTGTTTACATTTAAAACAAGTTGGTTTAGCCGTATTGCTTTTAGAATTTATTTGAATTCGAAATTTTCGGTTTAGCTCCAGTAAAATTAATTTCTGGTTTATTGTTTTGATTCGAAGTAAAAGATTTTGATTTGTTTTCAGGTGGTTTTTGAAAATCTGAATTTGAATTGTATTTAAATTTAGAGTTTTATACTTTAACCTGTTGTAATTTTTTACATAAATCAACAAGATGAAAAATATTGGTAACATTGACAAGAGCCAATTGTGTTGCATACCCAGGCTGTAAATTGTTCAGAATAATTTTAAGTTGTTCAACCTCAGTAGGAGGAACGTCTAATTGAGAAAATATATTGATCATTTCAGAAATAAAGATAGTTGGAATTTCATCAAAAGTCTGTTTCATGTTTCTAATTTCATTTAACAACATTTCATCATGTCCTTCGGGTAAAAAGTCACTTTTTAATTTAAGAATAAGTTCATCCAACGAATTTATTTGAGACCTAATGGCTCTAAACCACGTCAAACCTCTTCCAGAAAATAGATCAATTCCGGATAATACCATATCTGTCTTTGAAATATTACGTGCAAGCATTAATTCTTCATACCTTTGTATAAATGAGGAAACAGGAACAGAATTTCTAGAAATATCTAAAATCTTAACTAAATTTGAAAAATCTTCAGTTGGAATGCTTACTGAAGTATTAATCGGTTCATTATTTGCTATCGAAATGTTAGAATTATAAAGATATCGTGAGTCATTACTTAACTTTAAATTATCCGAATTTAATCGCTTCAAAATATGTAAAAGACGAGTATGTAGTTTGAGATATTGACTTTTAGTTGGATTAATTTTGTACATATTTATCAATGATTGAATATGAGTAAGTTTTTCTTTTAAACAAGCTAGTTCTTCATTTTGGTTGATTTAAACTTTTGTATAAGAATAAAATAATTTTGAATCGACCTTTCCCAAATTCAGTTTATAGTAATAATTTGCACTTTTCATTAATCGATAAATTTTCCACTCCGTCAATATTACGGTATCTCAGTTCCATTAATAACTCATCACTTCTAACAGCATCTACTGCATAATACGACATAGTAATAAATGACATACAAACAGACACAAAATACAATAAGATTACAACAATCGTATAATCGTAAATACAAAATATTACAATACATTTATGCAGTTGTCAACAATATTCGAAATTGCAACAAACATAAGCGTAGATATCTGGCATTAATAATTGCTCGGGCGTCAGTGTAAAGATCCTTAAATTCTATATGTCTACACCCATGGCTACAAATTTTAGCTACTTAACAGTTTGGGTAATAAATAGAAGATGTTGTGCCTTTTGCTCAATCGTAGATTAAAGTGGGCCAGGTTCTTAAAATTATCGATTTGCCTTAACTAACCAAAAAATATTTACATGTACCTAGATATATTCGCTTTAAAATCGGGGTTGCTTCTTCCTGAAAGTAATAGTTAAATACTCGCACGCCAACTTGTTTTTAAATATGGAATAAACAAGTAAACCATTATACAATAAACTTAAAAGAAAATTTCTACAAAAACAAATTTTATTAACACAACCTATATTTAATTATAAACGGAATACCTTAATGCTAACGTTAGTAACGTTATAACCTAATGAATACTTAATGTTGTGAGTAATTAATGGAATCAGAATACCTTATTCTTGGTCACACTGTAGATAACGAAATGGATGCCTGCTGTGTAAACGTTTTGGAAAATTGTTGCGTAATATTACTTCAGGTTGAAATAAATCTGGATTTGTATGTTTTATAATTCCCAAATAAATAAATCTCACTCTTGATCATTCGTACTAATACCGTAACTTAGATTAACGGTATAATAATTAATTTCGTAGATGTATAAAACGTGTGAAAGTAAAGGTGAAGCAAATAAAAAATAAAAGTCCCATAAAATTTATAGCACTTTTAATAAAAAATATTTAACAAAGCAAAAATGGATGCTTACATCCACCTTAAAAACATCATCAACCAAAAACAACCCTAAGGTGGTCTCTTGCGCATGAACACGTCTAGATTGAATGTCCAAACGAAATGCGTACTGGTTCGAATTAGAATAATTAAATGCATGTTTTTATGCAACTAGATATGCAACACACGCTGCATGAAATGAACGTTAAGTTGCCTACATAGAGGTGAATTATTAACACGTTCGAAGTTTGTTACAACGGGTGTATAAGGTATTAAACTTTCGAGAACGATTAGTTTACTGAAATATTTATATTTTTATACAGGCGGGTTCGATAAAGTAAACGTAAAACGTAAATCTGGCATTAAAGAATGCTTAACATAGGAATATTTCTTTAATCTGGTCTACGACTACGTAAATTAAGCTTCCGCCGTTACGTTCTCTACATGTGTTTGTGTAGGTGTTGTAAAAAATTTATGTGCAGGTGGAGACCAATTTGAGCGACATTTGGCTAAGGTGTACATGAGAAAGGCTTTGATTAAAGATTCTGCACTTAGCAGGGCGTCTTGTGGTTAAACAGAAATCCACTGAAGGCAAGAACGGCTTCTGGTCAGAGATTGGCTATTGTTTAAGTAGTAGGACTGGAGGGGAGTTCGAGTTAGAAAATTCTCAACATTTTCGTATTGACGTCGGAAGAGATCAAATGAATTATTTGAAATGGTGTAAGTTTGATAAAATGTTTCAATCAGCGAATAATTAATTAAAAAAATTAGGAAAGTTTCGTTTGTTTACAAAAATATAATCTATCTTCACGTGGAATTATTTCAAAATAAAAGTAGAGATTCAAACTGAATAAGTTCAATGTAATAACTAAAATGTATGACCTATGTCAACAAAATAACAATGAGATAGGGTTATGCACTGCTTTTATCTTAGAAAACACTAATTAACTGAAGTCAACTTTTTGAAACAATATTAGCTTAGCTTTACTTTAATGCTTGGGAATCAATTCATTTAATTTGTATACTTTCAACATAATGGTAATATATTACATCGAAACGATCTTGCGGCCGAAGAATACCAGATGATGTATAATTTTGCAAAAATTTATTTTTTCACAATACGATCAGGCATAAAGGTACAGTAACATCAACACTTTTGAATAACACAAACGTAAAAGTAATGTATCATCTACTTACAGCAAGCGAACCAGGTTTGGTTTCGTGACGGCAAGCGGCCCCGTATCTGGTTTCCCGATTTAATGAAACAAAACAAAAGGTATCCTCAAACTCAAACTTTGCTTCGAAATAACATGTTGCGCCCTGTATTTCCCTATTAGATATAATACATTTATCCAAAAATGTAATAACAGTTGCATACCTTTTAGAGAAACACTTAACTAACGAACGAGTGCACCCTAATGCAATACAAACGGAAATGCAGGTCTATAATCCGGTCGGGCACATAACGACAAATGGGTGTGGCTAAATATCAACAACGTATGGTAAAAAATATACACCACTATCCAAATTATATATAGTTCTAGTTCTAACAAGAAGAAAACATATTCATTAAAATTTAATTATTGAAAAAAATATGCTTAAATATACGCAAAGAATGTAAATAAATTCACAAATAATTACATTAATCCAAAATTCCAATACTGGTAACGATAGCAAAAACATGGGCTCGTTGCACCATAAACCCACATTAAAAGACGAGCAAAATTTTTTATTCACATTAAAAATTTAGCATACCTTCATACCTTATAAGTGGATCACAGATTCAAATAAATACTCAGGCTCTTAATCATGCAGTACGTCCTTCATCGATTATAGCTTTTAAGTGATTATATTTCAAATGTAAAGTAAGGAATAGCCACAGGGCCGAAGGAAGAATATTCTAAAATTAGTTTCATATATACAGAGTGAATCAAAAAGGTGATGGGACATTAAAAAATATTTTTTTACACATTTATATTGTTTATCGCACACAGAAGCTCTATTTGCTCTCTTTTAGACCCTAAAATATTTTTTTCTTCTTGTACAACGTTGCCAAGTTACGATATTTTTAGTCGTTGTCAACGTCTTCTTTAAAATTAGGTTTGTTCTGCATCCTTCATGGGTTTTTTTGTAAAAACTTAGATTGGCACTTAATTAAGCTCGCCTTGGTTGTTACTAGTATTAGATCTGAACTTTTTTATACTGGTTATTCAAAATTGCGCTTTAAATAGTGACATTTTTAAATCAACTTTTATTTATGTAATTTTTCTTCTAAATTACTGAAATTAACCTATACTTGCAAAGTATCAAACTTAAGTTAAAAAAAATGCTTTATTGACGTCCTCGTTAAAAAAATAAAAAAATTTAGGAAAAATTGATTTGAAAATGTTCAAAACCTCAATATGGAAGACCCAGTATAAAGACAAATTAACACTAACAACAAATACATAAAAATAATTTTCAAAATGGGTTTAGTAAACCAAAGTTTCCTAATTCAAAAAAATAAAAATTTAGCAATTATAACAGACAAAGAAAAAATAAGCTTTGCCATGGGAATTTCAATATGGATAAAAATAATAAAATATACTATAATGAGTCAAGGCACGAGCAACCGAGTGTAATTATGTCAAGTAAATCTAGAGAAAATAAAAATGGACAAAGAATTATTAAATGTAAATTATGAGAATAAATAGTTAAAATTTTTAGTAGACATTGATTGAAGCAAGTGTAAACAAAATATTGTATGATTGATTAAGAAAATTGCAGCATAATTCATACTTAGAGTACAGGCCAACTAAGAATGCGAGGTACTGTATCTGGGAAACTATCCATCGTAGAGGCTTGCGCAAAAAAAAAATTATCACTAAAACTGCCAATACAAAAACCTGGATAATATTTTCAAGTTTCTGAAATGGCCGCTAGGGGGTGTAACTGCAATGCTGAATCCAAAAAAGTGATGTTTCTGTGAATTCTACTATATTAACCTAATAAGAAAATAACTGATCTTTAAAGTTGAGCATAATCTGAACTTTTTTTGTTTGGCACTTTTTGACGTATGTCTAAAAATAAAGTGGTGGGGGGTATTCAAAGGTTTCCTTAAATAATCCCCTGTATCTTCGAAACGGCTAAGTCGATTTTAACAAACTTGGGCGCGTTGAAATGAGATATTCTTGGGCTCCAAATGTTATAATATTTGAAGTTTTGTTAGTTTCACATGTCGCCGCTAGAGAGCTTTGTTCGACATTCCGACAGAAACAGTTAATTTTCGCAAAAAAATTTAATGCATTGGTATGACTTTTTTTGCATAAACAAATAGCTAAATTATCCCTAAACAAGCTCGTTGAAAACCGCATCTCGATATCTTGTTCCTACCCTAAAATATCGGCCAAAGAAAACTTTATACGAAAATCCCTTAAATTTTTATTTTTTAAACTATATTTTTCTGGAATTGTTTCTATTATGTAAGTTGTGGCCCTAAACAGGACCGATTTAAAGGAGGAAGGTTTTTAATGCCCCCGTAAATTCTCGAAATGCTGACCATCACGCTCTATGCATTGCTGAAGCCTCTCATGACTAGACAAAACTGCAGCTTCAATTTCGGCTCTCGGTATGTTACGTATTGTGTTACGAATCCGGCATTTCATATCTTCTTTAGTAGTAGGTTGAGTCCGAAACTTGATGTCCTTTAACCGCCCCCATAAATAAAAATCGAGGCAAGTTAAGTCTGGCGATCGCGGAGGCCATGGAAACAGACTTCCTCTTCCAATCCACTGCTGTTGAAATACTGCATTAATATGCTCTCGCACATTAAGGTCAAAATGTGCTGGGCAACCATCCAACTGCAAAAACAATTTTTGCCTTGTTTCCAGTATGCCACACCATACATTTAAACTCCAACGTCCTTGGCGCTAAACTTCACGCAACCAATGGGGATTTTCTGCAGACCAATAATGCATATTGTGCAGATTGACTCTCCCGTCACTACTGAAGGTGGCTTCATCGATCCAAAGAATTTAAAATAAAAATTCTCTATTTTCGCGTATCATGCCTAACATCCAATGGCAATAGTCTAACCTTCGATCAAAATCTTCCTCTTTCAAGGTCTGATGCAAAACTGCATGATATGGGTGCATTCTTAAAGCAATTAAAAAAAGTTTAAACGAATACCTTTATATTTTGATGGCCATTAGAACTTACCTATGGTCCTTCAAAATATTTTGAACCGTTGTCCGTGATATGTCCAATTCAGTGGATAATGCTCTTATGCTAACATGAGGATTTCCTTCAATATAGCCCAATACACGGTTAATGTTTTCTTGTGCTCTTCCAATTCTTTGCCGTTGAAATATAGGCCGAAAACTACCATTGGCTCGTAAGCTCGCCACTAATCGGGGAAAAACTCTTACATCGCAAGGACGCCGATTTGGATATCGAGCCGCGTAAACTCTTTTAGCTACTGCGGCATTCTGAAGACATTCAAAATAAACCGCAAGCATATCAACAGCTTCATTATTCGTAAAACGCATTTTGAAAGAACAAAAATTACTCAAAGGAACGCGAAAATATTGATAACTATTGACAATTTGAGGATTATGTATGTTTTGTTTAGGTATGTTTCCATTACCTGCTTCTATTCGTTGTATTTTTCGTATATATCCATAGGTAATATGCATTTAAACAATCAAAAAATAGGCCTTTCGTATAACTTTTAGCATTTCTTACTTGCCCGTAGTAATTTCAAAAAGGGTGATTTTATTCTGGTGAATAAATTTACAAACATTTAAAATCGCAATTTCTAGGTAACCTATTCAGAGCCGAAACTGCAGCTGCAGTTTTGTCTACCCATAAGAGGCCTCAGCAATGCACAGAGTGATGGTCAGCATTTCCAGCATTTACGGGGGCATTAAAAACCTTCCTCCTTTAAATCTGTCCTTTTTAGGGCCACAACTTACATAATAGAAACAATTCCAGAAAAATATAATTAAAAACAATAAAAATTTAAGGGATTTTCGTATAAAGTTTTCTTTGGCCGATATTTTAGGTTAGGAACAAGATATCGAGATGCGGTTTTCGCGAGCTTGTTTAGGCATCATTTAACTACTACAATGCATTTAATTTTTTTGCGAAAATTAACCGTTTCTGTCGGAATGTCGAACAAAGCCCTTTAGCGACGACATGTGAAACTAACAAAACTTCAATTATTTTATTTGTAGACCAAGAAAAGCTCTTTTCAACGCGCCCAAGTTTGTTAAAATCGGATTAACCGTTTTGAAGATACGGGGGGTGATTTAAGGAAACCTTTCAATACCCCCCACCACTTTATTTTTATAGATACGTCAAAAAGTGCCAAACAAAAAAATTTCAGATTATCCTCGACTTCAAAGATCAGTTATTTTTTATTAGGTTATATAGCAGAATTCACAGAAACATCACTTTTTTAGATTCAGCATTGCAGTTACGCCCTCTAGCGGCCAGGCCATTTCAGAAACTTGAAGGTTTTTGTATTGGCCGTTTTAGTAAAACTTTTTTTTCCGTAAGGCTCTACGATGGATAGTTTCCCAAATACAGTACCTCGCATTCGTAGTTGGCCACCCTGTACATAGTCGAGTACTTAAGATGAATAAAAAAGGGTTGGTGGTTTCATTAAAGAAAAGTTTTTCTTCAAAGTATCACGCTTTTTTGATACACCTGGTACACGTGAAACTAATCTTATAAAATGCTTCTGCCGTTGCCTAATTTATATTTTAAATATAATTCCGTATAAAGATGTAATTGAAGAAGGTGCTAAGCTACTAAATGGACATACAGTATACATAAATGATTTTTATTTCATACTGTCCGGTAACATGCACTTTACCAGACTGTTTTTGAGTCCGGTAAAGTGCACTTTACATCTTTAGAGCCTACAAAAGAAAAATGTCATTAAATAATGGAATATATAGAAAGAAATTTTTCTGAAAAGTAATAAAAAGTAGGAGATGCCGAGGATCGAACCCGTGGCCTTTCATATGCAAAGCCAACGCTCTACCAATGAGCAACTCCAGCTGCACGTGATCTTTAAAAAGTGATGCATAAAGTAATATGTGTTTTTTAAATAAAAGTATTTACAGTATGAAATAAAATACATATCGATACACGTCCGTGAACTCATTTTACAGTACTCATTGCGAGTTTCTGGACTCGGCTCCTTGTCTTTTGTCGCCTCGTCCATAAACGTTGCATTCGTACTGTAAAATACGAGTTCCCGGACTTGTGACGTTAATTATTATTATATGGCTGCATGGAATTTAGGATTAGTTTGCTGATTTAAACGTATTTAAATAATTAATAATTTTGTCACTAAACAGTAGGAAATCTAAAATGCATGATTCTATTAATAAATTTATAGATTAATACGAATGTGTAGATAAACATTTACTGAAATTTACTGTATTTTTTCCGTCTAAAGTCTGGCATAATTTATTTTACATGTATGTAAGGACTATTCATTTTTTATTTATTTGCCAATACTTATTTACTTTTGCACACGGCAATTAAAATTTATTGCGAGGTTCATGAATTATGGTCTCCTGTAGTAAGCTAAGTTCAGAAAATTGCATATACTAAATATAAATAAATAAATTCTAGCAGTTATGTAATATTTAGTAGCTGTTGTTGAAGCTGGGTTAATGTTCCAATTTTAATCATCACGCATCCAGTGCTCACCTTACGAAAACTAACAGGCGCGAGGCGGCCCATCTAATTTGAAATGGAATTTTGTAATATTCTATAAATATTACGTTAAGATTGAGAGGACGGTATGAAAACAAATATTTGTGTTACGAAAGTCAAAGAACTAATATGTGCTCAGTGGATACCCTCACAATAAAGCATAACATTCGTTTTATTTTCACTTTAAATTTTATTACGCGCTCTGACGAGGCTCAAAAACGTATAAAACTTCTATAAAAGAAAACAAAATTACATAAATTTTATTTACACCCAAAGGGTTACATAAACTAGCAGCATCTATGATTTAAAGAATGAGTCCTTTAATAAAAGTGAATGTTCTCATTAAGTCTACAACTAATTACATTACTAAGATGAGATTCTCTATTCTTCTTTTTAATTTTTAATTAAATTAATAAAGTATAATTATAGGAGTATCTTAATTGGATCCTTAGATACCAATAAAACTTAACGATTATACGAAAATTGCGAAAACTTTTCACAAAGCTAAATTACAAACCCTATTTTGTTGTTAATTATTGGCCTGTTGCACATTAAAATTTAAATACGATGAAAAGTTGAATGTTAATTAAGCATCTTAACTGTATAGATGAAGTTGAAGTGCTCACAAATATACATCAAAATTGACATTTTTCTTCCGAAAAACACATCAACACACCCCCACTCAATTAAGTTACAAATACATTAATCAGGCAAATTTAATTTTCCTGTTTTTGCCACGTTTCTTTTTGTACGATGTTGATTGATGTTATTTGAAATTTTTAAAGCGCATCGTTCATTTTAATCGTTTGACGTATAAAAAGAAATCTGCATCTGCCAGGTTTAGACACATGAAAAGGCTTAACGTCAACATTTTCTGTATTTTCTCAAAATAAACATGCAAGAAAGTCCGTCAACCAATAAAACGTACGGTCATTAATATTTTTTTTAACCTCTTCAAATAATGATGTTACTTTTTGCATAATTTTAACATTATGGGGTTAGATTTTAAAAGTCTAAAAACCCTAAAAAAAACTCGTTAGTTTTATGCACGCACAAGGAAAAATTATTTAGATCACGGTTGGACTGCGTTTTAAGCTTTTTTTTTTCGTGTTTCGCATTTATAATTTTTTGTATATTTTTTTAGAAAATTAACAGTAGAAAAAGTTACCCAGTAAACTAAAAAGATGTGTATTTCGTTTGCAAAATTTCTTTTTAAACAAGATGTCTTGCTATCCATTTGCATTTAATTAAGTTAACTTAATTGAAAACAAGGTTTTAACCCATTTTTAATTAAAGTCGAGTTACTACAGATAAGGATTTAAAATTCAAATGGAATAAAATGCATTTGAAGCATAGATTGCAAGTGCATTAAGCGAAAAAGCGGAGCTGACTCTGAAAGTTATAAATTCTGGTAATATACGACAAAGTCACAAAGTTACCAATTAATCTAAAGTACTTAGGCTTTGGAAAACTCCGTGATACTGCCCGTATGTATGATTCTCCATTTCTTTGTGAAATACATAACTCTCTTTCGTACTTTGCCGTTTTCACTACATCGCTTAGTTGTCGCCTTTGGCTGCATTTCGCCAAGGAGCATTTATCATTACTTACAATGTTTAAAATAGTTCTCTGATTTGCAGACATTTGTATCTACAAAATCTACAAATTATTAGTGCGCACTTTCATTATTTATTTGTTCAAAACCAAACACAGAAACAAAATCCTGAACTGCAAATGTAAATTTATTATTACATAACACGTTAATTTAATCAATTTTGTTACTGCTGTTACGTCATACATACAGTGTGTCCTATTTTAACTTGATCAGCTGAGCATTCTTAAATGTTTCAATGACCTTGAACTCGTTTTTTGGAGATTAATTCAAGGTAAACTTTGTTTTTTAAATAGAAATCCATATTTCTCTACTGGTTCGTATTCTACGGAAAAAATACGTAACTTGTTGGAAACATTTTTTTTTGTTGTGTCCTCTCGCTAGAAAGTGTTACCCCGCTATTATAATAACCCAATGTTCACCGCGAGGACGTTGAACGGACGGATTTTCAACAACATATGGCCCTGATAAAGGCGACTCGGATATGCTCTGTCTAAACATTATCGAACGAAAGAATAATGGGTTAGAGCACCGTCATGCTGGAATATTACTTATCTAACATGAAGTGGAACGTTTTTTAAGCACTCTGGCAGATGATTTAGCAGAAAATTCAAATCATTTTTACCGTCAACGGTTTTTTCAAAGAAACAAGGACCAACTAACTCCTCGTTAAACAGACTAATCCAGTATTTAAACTCCAGCGATTTTGATTTTTATTTTCTCTCACCCAGTGCGGATTCTCAGAAGCCAAATGATGATTCAAACCACCCTTATTTCTTGCGCAAGCTTTATTTGGTAAAGTTTGTATCGAGCTGTCGGCCAAAATCGTTGAACTGTTTGTCGAAGATTTCTAATTTCGCACTCCATTTCTAGGGGACTGACATAACGATTGATATGCACCATTTTTTAGAACTCTCAAAAGTTGAGCATTACCTCGAATAATATTACGATTTCTTTTTCTTTGTCAATGGACTAGCTTTCTTCTTAAACGATTGTCAATATTAAATGCTTATGATTGACTTGGAGGTCTTCGCCGATTAGTAAATCGGTATTCTGCAGCTTGACCGTTCTTAACACATTCTGCAAGACACAACTATCTACCATTTCACTTAAGGTACAGAAATGGGCAACGTGATTCATTCTCTCCCCAAGGGTTTTGAGAGAGAAGATACTACCCTAGCATTCGCCTAAATAGCCGCACAAGATGTGCATATACGCATTAGTCATGTCGCTACATGTATATGGGAAAATCTCCTGCAAAAAACTCATACAAAGTAGATGGTAACGGGAATCGAACCCACTACCTCCCGAATGATAAGCAGGTTGTGTTACCACAGGCAAACTAGCTCGGTATTTGAGGTGTAGTTTGCCATTGTGTTAACAAATAGAATTTTAAATTTCAATGGATAGAAGATAAAATAATGAAAAAAAATTGCTATGGTTAATGGAAAAAAGATTAATGGAATCAAAACCTTTAATACCAAAATTCTAAACGATTCCTTGTTTAACTTGTTTATCTTTCATTTCTTGCAATTTTTTTTGTAAAGTTTTTGAGTAAAAAATTATAAAAAATTAAAAAATTTCGGATAATGTTGGCAAATATCATAAAAAATTGACGTTTCCTACAAGTTTCGCTTTCCGTAGAATACAAATCAATAATAAAAAATACAAGATTCAATTAAAAAAACTACGTCGACCTTAAATTAACCTTCAAAAAACGAGTTCAAGACCATTCCAATGTTACTTTTAGGTGCCCCCTTCGAAACGATACAACTTTCCATACCTTTTTATTTTAAAATATTCAGCTGAGCAAATTAAAATGGATATATATATATATATATATATATATATATATATATATATTGGACTGATATAATTTTAATTATGATGCCTAACTATACTTATTCTAAATTGAATTAACTTGTAATGCCTAGCTAGCTTAACAGTCGCATTTTAAGACTCTTCACAGGGGATAGGGATCAAATTTAGAAGGTACTTTAAAACTATGTGGGCAATTAAATTATTAGCTTGTCGTTTTATTATGTAAATTTTGAATTTTATAATAATGGGTAATGTGATTAATTTACATTGAGTTGTTGCCTATTTATATTTTATTATTTTCAATTCGTTTGAAGTTATCGAAATATAATTTTTAAATTGCATCGATATATATGTGCAACTCCCTGTACACAAAAAAAAATCTTCAAATGTATAATATCTGAGCATGCGCTGTAGGTACGCATTCATATGACCTTTCAATGACTGTACAATGAAACCACATCTGTTACACGTAAGTATAATTAGGCCTGAATTTATTAAATACTATAATAACCATTTATTTTTAGATCAATTAATGTTCCCTTTGGACATGAATACAAGTTGTCGCACATCATGTTTATTACAAAATATGGACATAATTAACATACAAGTAAATATATCAATGTCAACAATTACGTAAAGAAAATTGGTACACTCACTCAAAATGGCCTCTTTATCTTCTTTACGATGCTGGAGTTGACCGTTGAAAACAACTCCTTTGATATCCAGATCTGCTTCTGTGATACCGCTTATTCCTTTAGGCAAGTTTCACTATTTCTTCTTATTTGATGATTCTTTATTTTCAGGATCATCACAATTTATTAATTTATAATAACAGCAAAACGAAAACAATTAACAAAATCAATCTCAAAAGACAACAAACTTAAAAACAATATCGAATCTCCGGAAAATATTTTCACTCGTAGCTGTCGATAACAACAATTTATTTAGAGGTAAACTAACCTTACCTTTATTTAACGACAAATGAATATCACTTGTTTTAAACTGCCGATACTAAAACCGCACTTAACTTTTATTGAAGTAACGTTATTTTATTTAAAATATTTACGAGCAAAAAATTTGGCAAAATCTTGTTTATGCAAGGTGTTGGAACACAGAGCTCCTAATCCTCCAGCACTTCTATTTATATGCACTGGCTAGAAACCAAATTTATCTTTTGTTATCAACAACTATTTCAAATATTTCCTTAATTCTGATTGGCCAACAATTTTCTTAATTTTAAATTCTTCTTCAAAAGCTTATAACTATTGAACCCCTTAATCTATCTTAAAACTAACAACATTTTTGAAATCTACACAAATTTTCGAATAAAATAAGTCCTTACACGAACTACTTGCTCCACTTATTAAACATGTTAATTTTTACATTGATTTCTTGATTTTATACTAATTTTATGCACTTTTCAGGCCTGGAATTGATTTCCACATGAATATGGGATGCTACTACATGTAAATACACATCCTTTAAATGCCTTTTTTTGAAAGGAAAATTATCAGAAATTTCCACATACCCTTAAAAACTAAATTCGGTAAAATTTTCACTAATGTAGTGATTTGTGACTCGAGATTAAGGCTAGTTTATTATTTTTACCTCTTATAATTTATTTAGGCCAATTTGTCCCATTCTACAACAATTTTATATAATTTTTATGCGAGGAAATAACATAACCTTAAATCAATATAGTAAATTTTAAATGTTAAATTTTACATTATTAGGCACTTTAAATGTTTGTGAAAGTGTATATCCTTATTGTTCATCTTATATTAATTTATTTTCACACTTTTGGAAGTTTATAAGTTCTTATAAGACTTGTGTAGAATTGTTAAATATCACTAATTTAAGTCTGTAAATGTTAATTATTCACAATAATTCCAGAACTGCTGGACCATCCATGTCTCATTGTTAATAACAAATGTATTTATTCTATTTTTCTTTAGTTTTATCACTTATTTTACGTTTTCGCACTAACACGAACGTTTTCACATATCTTGTCTGCGCACACTGTAGTTGTGACATTGATATCTGCCTAATGCTAGTTTTAACATCACGTTTGTTATCTACAGCCTGTAATTCATGTCTTTAGGGAAAATTATACTTAGATAAACCTACTAACTAATAAGAATATTGAATTATTGCATTACGACACCTATCGTACCCTATACTCATCTGTAATATGTTGTCGTTTATCGTTATTTTTTACATATTATTATGAATTATATAATTTAGGTCCATCTCAATGTTAATTAACCGTCCCTACCTAATCTTATATATCGAAATGTACATTAATAATTAATGAAATTTCTTACTATGTGATACTTAGCTATGTACCATGTAATTTCTAATCATCTCAATATATATATATATATATATATATATATATATATATATATATATATATATATATGGATTTTCTCTCAGCATGTATGGGGGAAAATCAAAAAGCTTTATTTTTTCTGAGACCTATACAAGGCGATTCCAAATTAGATGCAACCTTCAAGGAGGTGTTAGTATGATTCATTTGTGATCGATTGAGCCATATTTACCTATATCCAAAAATTAACAGTTTTCGAGATACAAGGTATCTCCAAAACGAAAAAAGGTATTTTTCTCATTCATTCTAACACGTTTTTATTATGTACAGTGGAGTAGGACGCAAGGGGTAGTACAACCCTTTAATCCCTAATTTCTACGCCAATGAAGTCAATTGGATTTCTTGATTAAAATACGAAACCTTGATGTTTTTCAGATAAACAAAGTATACTTTGTCCAAAAAGACAACTTCAACACTTTCCAAGATATTTACATTTTTAGGTATTTATTACCAACTGCTTAGGTAGGTTAGCCTGCATTTCGAAAACGAAGCACTATTGGACTTACGTTTATATGAAAGTTTTGTGTTAAAATGGTTAAATCTATCATTTCCTGAAGTTACGTGTATTATTCCCGAAACACAGATTTTCATGTTTTGATGTTGTTTCCAAAATACTACAAAATAATAATAACCTGCCTAAGCAGTTGGTAATAAATACCTAAAGTGCAAATATCTCAGAAACTGTTAAAGCTATCGAGTTAGACAAAGTATACCTTTTTTATCTGAAAAACATATAGGTTTCGTATTTTAATAAATAATTCCAATTTATTTCATTGGCGTAGAAATTAGGGAATAAAAGGTTGCAGTACCCCTTGCGTTTTACGCCACTGTACATAATAAAAACGTTTTAATAAGGGAGGGACGGAGGGAGGGAGGGTTAAAGGTGCCAAGTTCGAATCTGAGAGTAGACAAATGCTTGTGAAAACATCGTAACATATGAATTCGAAGTGCGAAAACAGTCGTTGTCAGGACAAAACCTAATGACGGAAGCAGAGTCCGCTTCCGAAACGTCGCGTTAAACAGCGAAAAAAACTGTGGAAATAGGCCAATCCACTCAAATAACATTTGAAACACAGTTATAAAAACACTTATAATAGTGTAGCTTTTGTAAATATTGTTGAGAACCTATTTGACTTACAGTAGTTTTGTGAAATGATGAGCTTTCATTTACGGAATCTAAGTAATTTTAGAAGAGGAGGTAGATGATTGCTAACTTTTAGTTCAGTTGAAGTATAGATCTTGAGAGTTGAAGTTTAAACCAATGAATATGTAGTTTACGAATTATTGTGTTGTCGGATCTTCGACGTCCCGACGTCGTTGGGTTATATGAAAACGTGTTCTACCAATTTAGTTAGGATTGTAAACTCCAAGTTCAATAAGTGAAGTTGAAGATTTCCAATTTAGCCGAGTGATGATTAGAAAAAAAAACGTCTTGTTAATCTATATTTAATCAGCGCCATGGTTTAAATATTTGTGTTGGAAACTTCCTCGTATTTATGTAAATTTACAGATCTATATTGTTGTGACGTATGTGGATTTATTGAGATTATAGACCGTAACTTTTAAGAGTAATAGCAACGTATCGCGTGCCAATATTTGGTAGAAGTTACAGCACCAAATTATTATGTATTTGGGTATGCACATATAAGGTTATTTAAAAGATGTTGGTAAATGTCGTGACGTTTTATAATAAAAAGGGTGTCAACTGATCGCCATGGAATGTAGACCAGAACATTGGATATTGCGGAAGTGGCAAAAGGACGGTAGGTAAAGTTATTTTCTTTGTGTTATAACTTGCTTTGTATATTAGTATGTTTGTTCATAATAATGTTTGACGTAATTTAAAATTTTAATCAATGTTGCGGTAGAAATACTGATGTCATTGTAGATTTAACGTTTTTATTTTTAGAAAGCTTTTCTTTCAGTAATAAAGGCAGTTGGGTTTGAATTGAAATTTTGATAAATCGGAATTTCGCACATGCAGTAGATAATATTTTTTTATTATGCTTATTTGAATGTATGTATTGGTATTGCTTACGCAAGAAGAAGTAATTCATATTACTTCTTCTCAACATTCGCGACTGCGGTTGAATATGTGACGCAGCATAATTTTTTTTAGGTGTTAGGTTTTGTTTTTTACGAATTACTTTTGTTTACGCCCCGCTGTCTGGGGAATGTTTCGTTGATTGTAATTGCCTTTTATATGCCATTGTTTTATTTGTTGGGCATTTATTTAAATTCACCAAACTAAAAACACTTTTATTTCGACAAACTTTGAAGTTACCGAAATTAAGGCCATGATCGTTCAGAAATGTAAAGCAAGCTTTGTTGATTTGTTTTAATGAATATTAAGCATTGTTTAATTAAAATATAGAAATTCTTTTAATATTCGATCACGTTTTGTTAATTCCTGTTGTGACGAATTTCATTTCAAATTGAATAATTAACTACCGTGTTGACCAGTTATTATCCTTTTTTTTTGGTAATTGAGTAAATAATTTCACGTCGAAGATGTATAGGGAATTTTTGGTATTAGTTTTCGCGTAGGGAGCAATCTGGTTGAAACGTGATGTGATTGAAGGGTTACTGGACAACTAGTGCCCCGGACGATGTAGCATTCTCTACTAACGGTATCGTCCTACTACTGGACAGTTATTTGTCCACTGCCTCGACATGTAAGGAAGTAAGAAGTAGAAATATAGACATAGTCAAGAAAGATATAAGTAACAGATCGTATACCTACTGTATGAATATATAAATAAACATATATACATACAGTGAGTCCCAGAAGTTATGTCTAAATTCATTTAAAATTCAAGGGTCTAGTTTTTGGAGAAACGCTTGGACACGTCGATTTTTATTTTTGACAGCGGTTTTTTAGTGGTAAAATTTTGTATATAGGGTGGCCCAAAATAAGTTACGACCACCAACTTGATTTTGTGAAATGGAAACACCTGTTTTTTATTTCATTTGCTGAATCTCATGTACCATGTCCTATACCTAAAGTTAACAGATCTAGAGGAATTTACATTTGAACGCATCAACAATTAAGACCGTATCAAGGAAGCCTTTGTTTTCTGTCAAAAGGAACAATTTAATAAAAAAAAACAACAATAAATCAAATCAAATGATCAAAATGTGCACCATTTGCGCTTGACAATAGCCAAGCCGATGAATAAGCTCTCTTGTAACAAACCTTTTTAAGTTGTGTTACAATTTACAATAATTTAGGCAATTTCGTTCATTTTTGTGTCATGTAAATTGCATACCTTAGTGGCTGAAAAGTATGTGTTTAGAAATTTTAAATTGGAGGTTGTACGCGAATTTCGTTTTACACATTGAATTCTGCGCAGACATAATTTTGAGGTCGTTGTTGTTACGATAATGAGAGCAAAAAGCATCCATTTTGCTCTTGAATATTTTTATCAAAAGTGTCGTAAATTTTACGGTAAGAGCTAATTAAACCTATTTTCATTGTTTGATATATTTTATATATGATATATAAGATATATTTTATTTTTACTTTTATTTTTACTTTTATTACGTTAAATTTTCCTTTTACGTAATTTCATTGTACTATTACGTTTCAATTTAACGAGGATGATGCAATAGAAGTTTGTTGCTATGCAGAAAATTATAAATAAATGGTACATTAACCCTTTAAATCAACCAAGTTTGACTGTTTGTAAAGGAATTTACTTGTTTGAGATCAACGAATATCAAAACTCTATTATATTTCCATTTCAAGATTAATTGCACAACCAAATTTGAAAGCGTGGCTTCGTCAGCGTTTTTTATCCATTTAACCAAAATTTTAAAGTATAACAGGTATTTCAATTTTAAACATTAGTATTTAGATTTTCTACTTTATAACTAGAGTTAAAGATTTGTATAATAAACCTTGTTATTGTTTTTAATTTTACATTTCTTACAGTTTATGGTTTACCATAAAATAAGTTGGCGTCCGAGGTATTTAAACATTTATTTACAGGTTTAAGTTACATCTACGTCAGAAATAAATTGACATACAACGAAATGAAAACATGTACTACCGTGGACAAAAAAATAGGACGATTTAACGTACATAGTGTGAGTATGACTGCATGATATTTGAAGCATACTTAACTATAGACAACATAATATATTAAATGAAGAGCAATTGCTCGCATATACCACCCGTCTTCAGCTTTTGAAATTATGCCAGCCTAATCAAAACTATTAACAGGCATTTTAAACTTTTGTCAAATATATTTCTGAAATGACAGACAAGAAGTCTCCTATGTAACTAAAAATTCAGATTTAAACAGCTCAGTTTAAGTAAAAATGCTTTGCAAGACTTGTCCTAGTTTTTTTTTTGTCCACAATAGTATCTATTGTTTATGGATCACCTTGGATATGATTATATTGCTAGTGTTCTTGATAGTTTTATAAAGACAATATTTATATTTTTTCGTAAATATCTCGAGATCCGTTGATTATAGGGACAGGACATGGTACATGAGATTTACTCAGAATTCAAAGCAGATTCAGAAAATGAAATAAAAAACAGGTGTTTCCATTTGACAAAATCAAGTTGGTGGTCGTAACTAATTTTTGGGCCACCCTATATTCAAAATTTTACCACTAAAGAACCGAAGTAAAAAATAAAAATCGACGTGTCCGAGCATTTCTCCAAAAACTAGCCCCTTGAACTTGAACTGTTACTCAAGAGAAACAGACATGCCCCGTTGCTGACGACTGTGCAAGGTATGAATGGTGAGGCGGTATGTGGAATGTTAGAGGTATGCATGGTAAAGAATTGGAAATTTCGAATGTCACTTACGAAAGGCACCTTGATATTCTATGTGTATCGGAGACAAAGCGCAAAGGAAAAGATGCTGTGGGGATGGAGGATGGCAGCCTAGTACTATGGTCAGGAGTTGAGACGGAAGTGCAAGGCGCTAAACGAGTTGTGATCGTAAGTGAAAGAGAGAAAAGACAGTACGAATCGGTGTCTCCACGAGTAATGTGGGTTAGAATGAAAGTGGAGTTTCGAAGAATTTTTCTTATTGCATGCTCTGCAACGGTGAATGGAGAAAGAGACCAGGAGCGTGAGAATTTTTGGAATGAAGTAGAGAAGGTGTTGAACGTATGTAAGCCAAACGAAAGAGTGACGATAGTGGGGGATATGAACGGATGGGTGGGTGTGCAGAGAGAACATACTGAACGCGTTCTAGGAAAGTTCGGAGACCAAAGAGTCAATAACTGTGTGGAGAGAAGCCTGTTTGTATCTAACACGTGGTTTAAACATAAAAATGTGCATATGTATACATGGCAAAGAAGTGAATCTAAAAGTATGATAAACTTGATAGTGCATGAAGAACGGTTCAGAAACCTGGTGAAAGACACAAAAGTAATGCGCGGATCGGAGTGTGAATCGGACCACTTTTGGTTGTATCGAGAGTGTGTTTAGAGCAAAAGTGGAAAGGAAAGAAAACGTAGTGCGAACGTCGAGAATTAGGGTAGACAAACTAGTGGATAATGGTGCGAGAATGAAATACGCAGATGCTGTGAGTAAAGAGTTGACTGTGAATGAAACAGTGTGGAACGAACAAATAAAAGACACTGATGTTGAAAGTGCATGGATAAGCTTGAAAAACAGTGTTGTTAATTGTGCCGTGCGGAAATGTGGAAGAGCGACTGTAGGTAGACAGAAAAAATTTGCTTGGTGGAATGAGGCAAATGCAATATGTAAGAAAAAATACGTATATGGCAAATGATTGCTGAAAAAAATGAGACTGAGAAAAAGCGATTGTATGAGGTGTACAGATTAAGAAACAAAGAAGCGAAGGAGGCAGTAAGAATACGTAAAGAGGAAGTGATCGCTGTGGAAGGAAAGAAAATGCAGAATGATTGTGAGGGAAACAAAAAACTCTTCTAGAAATGGGCCAAACATACAAAACATGGTCCAAAACAGAACGCTGCAAAAGTGATGAATATGAGCAACGAAAGAGTATGGGACGATTGTGAAGTGAGGAAATGCTGGCAAGAATATTTCGGAAAGCTGCACAGTAGTGAGGAAAGTAAGACTGAAGGGTTAAATAAGGAGAATGTAGAAGGAATGGTGAATGAAACTGAGAATGATATTGGGACAAATGGTAGGATAAACGGTAGGAAGATTGAAAAACGGCAAGGGAGCAGGCGTAGATGAAATTACTGGTGAGATGCTAAAGTATGGGGGTTCAAAGCTTATACGAAGAATGTGTGAATTATTAGATGTATGCCTTGTGTGTGGAAAAGTACGGAGGGATTGGAAGAACGTGATCATTGTATAAGCGTAAGGGAAACAAGAGTGATTGTAAGAACTACAGAGGAATAATTTTGCTCAGCGTGCCCGGTGAAGTATTTGGAAGAATACTGATTGATAGAGTACGAGAAACTACACAAACCGAAATTGTCGCTTAATTGACCAGAAAAAAACTTAAACCGTTATCTTAACATATTGTCTGGTGGTGACCGTATATACAGCCGTCACCGGTGAGAAATACTATCGTCACTTCTGTCTCCCTTAACAGCCGGGGATCGTGCTTTGCATTTACATTTTTCGATACCATATTATTAATTTTACATTTTTCCGAAATAAATCCATATTTTCCTACACATGTATACTTTTGAATGAATATGGCGTAAATAAAGGTCTAACAAACGGAACCAGGGCAGTATCCAACGGTAGTCGGGTAAGGGTAAGAGCAGGTGTGAGTGAATACTTTAATATCGAGCAAGGATATCGCGCTGTGTGATGTCACCGTGGTTGTTCAATGTATACATGGATAAATGTGTACCGATACAAATGGTGTAATGGTTGGTGACGTAAATGTACGACTTCTGGTGTATGCAGATAATACAGTCTTATTAAGTGACAGTGCGGATGAGCTACAAACTGCTCTGAGGAAGTTTGATACAGTCTGTGAGAGCACGGACCTAAAGGTAAATGTGAACGAAACTAAGATTATGATGTTCAATTGGGAAGGTGGAAAGGAGAGTAGAGTATTTACTCTGCAAGATGAAATTGTGGAGCAAGTGGACGAGCTAGTATATCAGGGTAGCTCTTTACTGCAGATGGTACAATGGAGGGTGAGGTTGGACGAAGAGTCAATGCCGGAAGGAAAGTCACGGAAGTATGTCGACGATAATGGGAAACGAAAGGATGAGCCTAACTGCGAAACGAGCAATCTATAATGGCGTGATTGTCCCATCAGTACTGTATGGAAAAAGTACGACAGAAAAATAAATGCAGTGGGTATGAGATTCCTGAGAAGCGCATGTGGGAAAACGAGAATGGACAAGGTAATGAAGGAGTGTGCGAGGAAAAGATGATTGATAGATATAAAAGTAGTACCATTACGTTGGTTTGGTCACATTGAGAGAATGAACAACGGAAGATTAACGAAGCAAATATATGTGGGTGAGGTTAGAGGTAAGGAGTTTTAAAAATAAAATGGCATGTCAAAGACAATGAATCTTGCGGAAGCTAGGGAGGTATGCGAAGATAGGAAAGCATGAAGAAAGATTGTGAATGAAAAATAAATAAGAGGCAGGGATTGTTTTGCCTACCCCGCAAGGGAATTTCCGTGAAGGTTAAGTTTTCGCAACTTTTGCAGATTTTAAAAGAAGCTTAAAATTTTACTTAGTTAAGTGTGCTTCACGTACGTATTTTTGAAGTACAATTTTGGTGACAAATTTTTACTGATTTTGATTTTGTTGAGTTGTGTCGAGTACTCTTGTGGAATGATGTGTAAGAACCGCGCCGATACTACTGTGCTATGTCGGTAACATGCACTTTACCTTTACGGGCTGAATTATTAGTGAGTGTCACTCTCATAACATAATATAAGTATTTTAGTTATTATTGTATATATGGAGTATTAATTACGAGTAATTACTGTAATACCACGACTTACGCTACCCTGACTTACGCGAATTCGGAGATACGCGGTTTTTCATTTTGATTGTTGCGCGCATCGGCTTTCTCGCTTCGCCCTCTCAGTGTTCAGTTTGCGACAGGTTTGAACGTGTTCCGCGTGGAATTGTTTTACGTGCGCAGTGCGTTTTACTTATAATCTCTAATTATGTCGTAAAAGAACAAAAAATGAGTCATTTGAGCCTAACAAGAAATGAAAAGCACTGTCTTTGGAGTGTAAACTGAATATAATTAAAGACTTTGAAGCAAAAATTAAAATTTGTGAATCGGCAAAGAAATTTGACCTACCGGAATCAACAGTCCGCACCGTTATAAAAGGTAAAGAAAAAATTATGAACGCTATGAAAGACTCTCAATCTTTGAATTCAAGTATCATCCGTAAGCGTCACGGTATTATCGCACAGATGGAAACATTGTTGCACTCATGGTGTGATAATCAAGTAAGAGTGAAAAATTGTCCTGTTGATCAAAATACAGTGTGCTTTCAAGCAAAGCAGATTTTTGAAAAACTAAAAGAAGACGCTGGGGAGGCGGCTAAAAGTGAAGTGTTTAAAGTTAGTAACGGCTGGTTCAGCCGATTTAAGAGTCGTTGTAATTGGCATAGCATCGCAGAGAGTGGAGAAGCGGCAAGCGCTAATAAAGAAGCTGCATCTCTCTATCCAGAAAAACTCAAAACAATGATAGACGAAGGTAGCTACACTAGCCAAACCATTTTCAACGTAGATGAAACCGGTCTTTTTTGGAAGAAAATGCCTAAAAGAACTTTTATTGCGCGTGAAGAGAAAACTTTTCCAGGTTTTAAAGCCGCCAAGAATCGATTGACAGTGATGGTTGGTTCGAATGCAGCTGGAGATTGTAAATTGAAACCTCTCTTAGTTTATCGCTCAGAAAATCCAAGAGCCTTAAAAAATAAATCCAAAGCTGGTTTGCCTGTCATTTGGAAGTCTAATGCGAAAGCTTGGGTGACAGCTTCTCTTTTTGAAGACTGGTTTGGCCATCATTTTATTCCTGAAGTCGAACGTTACTGCCAATTAAAAGAAATCCCATTTAAAGTGATGCTACTAATTGACAATGCACCAGGTCATCCTCCCACAACTCTAATGAATTTCGATCCACGAGTGGAAGTTGTATTTTTGCCACCAAACACTACCAGCTTGCTTCAACCAATGGACCAGGGAGTCATTAAAACGTTTAAAGCTTACTACACAAGGCGATCATTTGCACATCTACATGAAGCTATGAGACAAAACAATGAGCTTTCTGTTAAAGACTTTTGGAAGCAATTCAATGTTTTAGATGCTGTAAGAATTATTGGACAATCTTGGAATGAGGTTTCACAAAAAAATTTGAATGGCGTCTGGAAAAAGCTGTGTCCATTTTTTTTCACCACTGAAACCCAAGGAAAATCAGTTTCAGATCCTGAACAAATCGATAGCATAATAGAAGAAGTGGTCGATATCGCCAAACAATTAAATTTAGAGGTCGATGAAGATGATGTTCAAGAATTGCAAGATTCACACAATCAAGAGCTAACAATTGACGAGCTTATAGAAATGTGTAAGCATGAGCAAGACATTGAACAAACTGATTCGCTAGACCCAGTTGAATCGGAAAATCAAATGACAATTGCAAACTTAACAGAAGGCCTCAATTCAATTGAAACGGGGTTACAAATTTTAGAAAAAATAGATTCTAATGAAGAACGCGTTTCTACTACAAAACGGAGAATAAAAAATTTACTGGTATGCTACGAGGAAATTTTGCGTGAGAAGAAGAAAAACTTAACTCGTCAGGCAACATTGTTAGAATATATGAAGCCGTCGACATCAAAATAACTTCGGTTTAGGTTACTTTATTCATAACAATGTAAATTGTTTTATTATCTTACATTTTTCTTCTAAATTATTGTTTTCTTTAGACTCTGGTCCCGATTAAACATACTTTATATGTATTTATATGCAAAGTTGAACTCCGACTTACGCGAATTCGACTTACACGGCAATCGCTCGGACCCACCTATCGCGTAAGTCCGGGGTATTACTGTACATTATGAATGGCTTTGACGAAAACCTACTTACCTCACACCTAATTGTCACCGTAAAAGGATCAATAGATTGAATTTTTAAGGGTTTATTTCGATGATAAATGAAGCTGCACAATTTTGATTAAAACACTGTTTAATCAAAGGTAAGAATTATAAAGGCGTATATGAATTTAAAATTGTTTATACAGTAATAAAAAAAAAAGAATTATGGAAAATATTAATCTATACAGTACAAGTATGTTTATTTTTAGATTTTGGGTTTTGTTTTCAAAAAAAACCGAAACATTAAATAAAGCCTAAATTAATAATAACTTACTGCTTATTTTTGGGGAAGAAATCTTCCCAATAGGGATGGCATGTTTTTTATTCAACTTGCGTTTTACAGGTATGGAAATGTAATCTGAAAAATAAGCCAATAAACATTTTATGCAATATCCAATACAGTGTATTAAGCTAACTGACAATATCATTTTATCCCCGAACTTTACGTATTTGAGTAAAGACTTTTACCTTTCTAAGGCTATGAAATTATTTAAATTACATTTTCTGTATAGAATTTTACCCAGATGTGAAAATATACCCAGATAATTTCATTAAATTTTATTTTTATTTGTCAAAGTTAAATAACATCTGCATAAACATTTTGAAATTTGGATGAAAAAACATAATTAGTTAAATAAAAACGACAAAACCGTATTATTAAATTTGTAGAATTAACTTTGTTTCATAAATTGTTTGTTTTAGACATTTTCACAAAAAAAAAACATTTACAGAAATTCATTTTACTGGTGGCAACACAAATTTTAGATTGATTATAGGAGTTTCATTTAGTCCGTTATAAAGAAAAGGTTACAAAAATCAGTCACTCATTAGGGAAAATGACAGTAATTTTTGTAAACGTCAACAAACATTTCATTTACCTGGAGAATCGACACAAACCGAACAGTGAAACGTTGAAGTATAATGAAATGCAATTAAAATTAAGTATTTTGCTTTGAAATATTTGGAAAGAATTTTATGCGGTTATAAGTAAAAAAAAATTTAATTTATTTGTGTATTTTGATACAATTAAAAAGGGAGAAGAATGATATCAGTTTCAAAAATTATTCGTGAGTCTTACGAATTATTTTTTCTTAATGTCTAAATTCAGTTTTCTTCGTAAACTGGAAAATTACCGTATTGAAGTACAGGTTGCTCCACGTAAGATGTCCCTATATCTTATCTCAGAATCTATAACAGATAAAAAAAAAGTTTTATATAAAAGTTGTTTGGATTTATTAAAATCTTTATTTTTATATATACAGGGTGTCAACTAGAAAAATTTAAATAGAGCACTCTGTATTTTATTACATTTTCCTCAAGAAAGTGAGATACTTTTATCCAAATCTTTTTTTTTTAATGTTGCATAGTTTGGGAGTAAAGTGAGGTTACGCTATTTTTATCACACAATTACCATTATTACTTATTGCCATATGCAAAAAAAAAATGAAAAATTAGGTAAATTATATATATTTCACATCACAAAGGTTGTGATAAATGATCTAAATCATTAAAAACTTCTATTTTAATACAGGGCGTTTTTTATACACGGGTCAATCGAAAATATTTTGAATGAAAAAAATTTTGATTTTCAAACGGAACACCCCATATTTTGTTGCGTATTTAGTTTTTATATTAAAAAATAAAAAACTTTTTGTAATTACGCATTTTTAAAAATTTTCGTTACTTCTGGAGTAAATTTAGGTTTTGTGATTTTTATCACAATTTTTGCTCATTCATATGCTAATTAAAAATAATAATTGTCATAAATGTTAACCGTTAAATTATACTGTTAAGTTTACGAAATTAGTTTAAAAAAGTTGTAAAAGAAAAGCAGAATCCTTACTTATAGAACCCAGTTTGTCAAAAATTAATATTTAAAATAATATGTTCTCTCTCTTTAGTATTTGCGTTTGAAACATGTTTTAAGCTTAAGATTTAGAGTAGGCCTAGGATCAGGGCAATGGCAGCTTTTATTAGTAATGATTAAAAATCAAGGCGGCTGTGTTTAGCAAAGTAAACAATTTGACAGTTAAGAGAGCTGTGATAGTATATTACACGTTTAATTCTTTTGATTTTGTGATAAGTTGTGTTACAAAAAAGCATTTATAGTATTATTGTAAAAATGGTAAAATATTCCGAACAAGACATATTAGATTTATTCGAACGCTACATGAGAAACAATGGAAGTCCCGGACTGGCTTTGAGAGAATATCACACCTCTTTTCCTCACCGAAGAATACCAAATAAATAAATATTTAGGAGAATAATTTCGGATCTACATGAAAAGTATGTTGTTATTAATAAAAAACGAAACAGACGAAATAGTATGCTACCCGTGATTTAGAAATAAAGAAAACTAGTATTCATAGCAGCCTTAAATTAAATAAATATAAGCCATATAAGTTTCTCCCTGTTCAGAAATTAACAGAAGCTGATTGCATGAAAGACTGAAATTTTGCAATAGCATGATGGACATACAATTTGAAAGAAATATATTTCCAACGTGTTTTGGACCGACGAAGCTACCTCTAGCACAAGCGACATGTTTAACAAGCGTAATTGTCACTACTGGTTTAAAAATAATTTATTGAAAGTAAAAGCAGTAAAAAAACAAGGCAGAAAAAGCGTTAACGTCTGGTGTGCTATTATAAATATACTGGGTCCTATATTTTTTAATGGGTATATGAATAGTACGAGATATAAGCAAATGTTGGAAATCCCAATACCAGAATTGCTGGAAAATTTTCCCGAGCGCGTTCGAGCAAACCTGGTTTACCAGTAGGATAGCGCGCCGTATCACTGCACGGACGAAGTTATAAATTTTTTAACTGAAAACTTCGACTTCGTCTAACCATCAAATGGCATAAAAAGAATGAGTGAGCTCTACTAAACTCAGGCGTATGGTCGGAAGACCGCAGAGAACTCGGATGCGTGGTTGTTGTGGAGATGTAGCTTAAATTGATAGTAGTCTGGTTAGATAGGAAGTAGAAATGAGTCGACAAATCCCAATAAAGTAATTTTTATTGTCGGTATTTTGACAAAGAATAAAATTAAAAAAACACAATATATATATATATATATATATATATATATATATTGTGTGTGTGTGTGTGTGTGTTATATATATATATATATATATATATATATATATATATATATATATATATATATTGAGATGTTCAGAAAGAGGTAATAGAAGTATCGGACAGCTTACATGACATTTGGGAAATAAAAAGGGTGATTTCTAGCTCGATACATGTGCAAGACACTATTTTATATAAATCTGGTTCACGATGTGGTTAAAATAAATTGTTTGGTATAAATTAGTCTGAATATCATTTACTTAGTTTGGTTTTATTATAAAAGCAATTTGTGCTAACAAAATTGTCAAGAATGTTAAATATAACCATTTTCGTAAAGTCATTTTAGTATTGCAATTATTGCAATAAAAGTCAATTTTTCAAGAGTAATTTGGCAAGTGAACACTTTACAGGTGTTTAAACATGAACTATATAGTTAGGATTATGTTAGGGATAATGTATGATTAGTTTTGAATGCAGGAAATACAAAATTTTCATAAAAGGGTTATAATATGGACAGTTTAGACATTTTTCGCACATATTTTTGGAAGCGAATTAGTGACAAAATTATGTTACAAGTTTCACAATAAGAACAACACATAGAACATTTTGGCATACAGACATTTATAGTGGTGTACATTTATATAGTGAAATATTTCAAAAGAGTGTTAGACGATGAGACTTTTCAATGCAACACTATATGACATTTTGCATTGCAAATAAATAGTGAAAATAATAAAGACAAGAAGTACAAACCTTTAACATAACATTTCAAGTGTTAAAAACATTTTTAAATATAAATTATTTTCAATTTTAGATTTAAGTTTGGTTAGGTTGTAATTTTAGGTTTTTACATAATTTTATACTTTTTCACATTATTAGACTTAGATTTTGCTCTTAAAGCAAATAATAAATGTTCTTTCTTAATATAGCACAGTTTTTATAAGGATACATCGCTTTTCACCGCAAAATTGTGCTAAATCTGAGGTGAATTTAAGACAAAATTACAAAAGCTTAAAATTTCTTTAAATTAAATATTTCAACACAAAAGTATGTATTCTTGTGTAAAATGTTCTCAAAATTCCATTTTGCAATTAGATTTAGTATAGCTTGTAAGTGTAAATAGTTATAAGCTTATTTAAGTTAGATTAGGTTACTTCGTATATTAACGTTAGGAACTATAGCTTGTTAGGTGTCTTTTGTTCAAAATTTTACGTAGTTTTCATTTCTGTTTTAATTTTTAATTTCAGTATGTATAAGAAAGTTACGGCCAAATTTCCATTTGAGTCCAATTTGTAATTTAGATCCACCAATCATAGCCCTAGTTACTTATGCAATATGGCTGGAAAAAATTGAATTTTGGTAACAACCAGAAACATATAAAAGCAAGTGCTCTGAAAATAAATCTCTCTCTAGAATTTGTTCAAAAGTGTAAAAGGTTGTGAAATTTGTATAAAAAGTAAGTTCATAACCTAATTTAAATTTTCGTCAAGAAGTTATACTTTACGAAAATATGTTCGAGAGCATTTGTTTTATATCGACGGTTTAAAATAAATAGTTCGGTCTCCGATACCTGTCGTTTTCGGAAAATATTTTGTTAATTTGTGTCACGATTTTGTAAAGATTTGCTTTTTGTTATCAAACGTAAATTAATTCCGTTATACCAAATTAAAACCCATTTTATTTGGTTAATGTTGTTTTATTTCTTCAGACAATTTCTTTTAAACAAAATTTGATCGGTAGCTAAAAATAAAAGTGTTCATCAACAAAATTTTGGATATTTAAACATTTCTTTAAAACGATATCATTCATTAAGCTTTAAAATTAACTAAATAAAAAGTTACCATAATAAAACAAGTGGTTGGAGTTTGCCGATTTTGGAGAAAACATCTTTAAGTTTGAAGTTGGTGTCTTCGACAACCAAGAATCAGTTAGCAGTATTGGGTGATGGTAACAACTGTAATCGAGTGGACATTGCCTGCATCCAGTTGGAGTTATCCGAAGACATCAATCTACAGTGAGGACTATATGTGAGTCACAAATTTTAATAACCCTACTTGTTATAAACATTCATTGATAAAATTTCCTGCAAATTAATATTTGTTACATATATGTTTTGGTTAAGAATTTTAAATATTTACTTGTGTAAACACCTGTAAAGGTATCAATTTATTTTCTTTTCTAAATTTTCATTTTGGATCTAAACTTTAATTTTCTAAATTATTTATTTGACATCTTTGACAGCTTTTTAATTTCATTTAAATTCATTACAACGCATGCGTTGATAGCAAATTACATTCAGAATAATTTTATACTTTCAATATAATTATATAAAGGGTATTTCATATACCATTTCAGATTCAATTTTAACTTCAAACTAAATTCTGAACTCTATCCCCATTTGAGATCTGAGCTAGTCCGGTGCATTAATAATAAAAGTAAAAGTTAAATATTACTTCAATCATATTATCAACATTTAAAATTAAAATTTTCTCAAACTATAATATTATAATTTTATCAAAATTTATAAGTCGTCAACATCACAATATATATATTAACAGTCCACCAAAACCCACGATTGCAAGCGTGAGCTTCATCAGCTTATGCCCACGACAAATTATAATTTAAATTTCAATTAAAATAAAAATAAAAGTAAAATTATTATATACCCCCTTCCGGCCGTTGTAAGATCTTTCTATTCGTATTCGGAATTGGCTAATTTCAAACATAATGCCATTGGGATGTTCAGTAAGAAAAAAAAATAAAGAATTTAATTAAGGAACTGTTTTATGCTTCACACTGTATACAGTAAATAGAAAAGCTTGTTCGGTCCACAGTAAATAACTAATAATCAACAAAGTAGTCAAGAAATTTATAGGAAGTAAATTGGCCCGAACAACCTTGTCCACAAGAAAAGTAATGTACATAACACATCAAGATTATCAGATAAAAATTACAAATTCATACAAAATTAAATGTTTAACATTTGCAGTAGTTCACGTAATACAGATACTCGTTACACCCGGTATATTGCAATTAAAGTAGGAGTTAAATCGTTGGTTGAATGTAGCTACAGAAGCTAGAATTAATTAGTCAAAATGGAAGCTAAAACGTTTGGTGTGGTATCTATTCTAATGATTCAAGTAATGCTTTAATTATGATTGAGTACAAAAATATTCAGAACTGAATTAGTGAATATATACCGTTTTAGATAAAAGGATTTTGTGAAAGTGAATGCTGGAATACCATAAATATACAGTATGTCCCCGGATCGACTTTAAAAGAGGAAAATTCTTATTTTGATTTCTCAGAAAATTTCATTCTTGATGATTTGCCCTGCTTGTTTTCAAACCCCCGAAACACAAATTACTTTCTATCTTACTCGTATGGTTCTCGAGATAATATCATTTTTCTTGAAAAATTGGACTTCGAATGTTTTTCCTAATTTTTAGAAGTAACTTTAGTAGGCGGATTTCATTGAAAAACACCACTGACAGAAATTGTCAAATGTGATAATTCTGTTAAACTGCAAATTAATTCATGCTAATTTGAATTGTATGCTATAATGTTGACTTTACAACAAAGAATTTATCTAATTCGATGTTACGGAACTGGGGAAGAGTGCTACCCAGTTGTTATCAGAAAATTTAACCAAAAATACCCGGACGTTGCCATTTCGAATGCCGGAGCAAAAAACTTGGTAACTAAATTCCTTCAAACAGGCTCGGTTTTAAACCTAAAGAAGCCAAAGAAGTTGTTCGATGAAGAAGATGCTGCTACTGTTCTCGCCGTTCATTCTGCAACAGAAGTTCCAAGGTTGTCTTTAAGAAGGAGGGCACTACGAATTGGGATAGGTAAATCTCATTTACAAAGAATCTTCGAGGAGAACAAAATTTTACCATTTAAGCCGCAATTTAGGCAAACTTTAGAGAACGGTGATGAAGCCAAACGCCTGGATTTTTGTTTGGAAATGGGCAATAGAGTTTTGGAAGATTCAAATTTTCATAAACGAATAATGTTCTCCGATGAATCGACCTTTTCAACTAACAGAGTCGTTTCCTCCCAACATTGCCGTTACTGGAGTAGGACGAATCCAAACTTCCGGATTGCTAGTCGCAGACAATGTTTGAAAAAGTTAATGTGCAGTTTCGTACCATGGAATTATTGGCCCATATTTTTTGATCAAAATTTAAACCGTTATTTATATTTGGAAATGTTGCAAAATTTTTAACTGATAAACTGGATGAATTGCCATTGAACTACCAAATTGAAATGTTCTTCCAGCACGATGGGTGCCCTGCTCATTATGCTGGTACTGTTCGCCAGTGGCTCAATACAGAGTTCCATGATAACTGTATAGGAAGAGATGGTCCCATTTTATGGCCGCCGAGAAGTCCTGATCGCACAATAATGGACTTTTATCTGTGGGGTCGTTTAAAACAAATTATGTACAGTGAGCCATTAGACAATGATGAAGAGCAATTGAAAAATAGAATACGGAATGCTGTCCAGTCCCTTTCAATCGAAGAAATAAGGCGCAGTTTCAATGAATTCAGAGCTCGCATTGAAATCTGTGCGGAAAAAGGAGCATTATTCGAATAGAAAATTAATAGTTCAGTTTTTTGAGAATTTCATTTCATTTTACCATCAATTGTTAAATTTATTAATTAAAACTTGTGAGACCAATTTGATTTTTCCTTTGAAACAAATCAATTTACTTCAAAAAAAAAAGCTCGAATTTTTCAAGAAAAATGATATTATCTCGAGAACCGTTTGAGTTAAATAGCAAGTAATTTGTGTTTCGGGGTTTGAAAAAAACAGGGCAAATCAGCAAGAATGACATTTGCTGAGAAATCAAAAATAAGAGAATTTTCCCTCTTTTAAAGTCGATACCGGGACATACTGTATAAATGTAAATAAGAGGTAACAATTTTCGATTATTTGATTACAAAAGTAATATCAGTCCATTTATTTTCATTATAGGAAGTCACTAAGAACCTCCTCGGTGTAATTGAAATTTGGAAACACAATCATGTAACCAGGTGATGAAAGAAAAAAATTTCTGACCTTTATTGTTGAATCATTACTTATTTGATCTTGCAAATTTCGGGTACCATTCCAATTATCTAGCAGCCTTCACGTATATGGTCATGAATGTCAGCAAGGATCTTATGCCTTTCAGCGGTAACAATATATTTTGGATGTAACGTAACAGTAAAATGTGAGCAGAAAAATAGGTAGTAGAGATGCTCATACGTATGTAGAGAGATGTTCGTACGTAGGTAGTAGAGAGATGCTAAACACAGGTAGTAAGAAGATGCTAAAGCAGGTAGCACGGAAATGCTAAAAGCAGGTAGCACGGAGATGCTAAAAGAAGGTAAATATAAGTACGATGTTTAAGTAATTATGACCGTTCATACCTCTTACAGGTGACAAACGAGCCGATAGTGAACATTCAACGTAATTTCGATTAGTAGTGTCTGTATATGCGTAGAATTAGTATAGAATGCTTTTATATCCGAAAGCCTGAAAACAATTTTTATTACCATGAGGTTATCGAAACATGTGCCACTTACCGAAGATGTGGGCGAATGAATAATTTCAATTATATCCGCCTATAAAAGCGTTAGTAATACTTTTACATAACCAAGTATTACTTTAAGTGAGAATTTTCCAAAAAAAATGATGCTTCAGCATCCAGAACCAAAAATGAAAAATTCTAAAGAAACTCAACATCCACCATCAATGGCGTTCTTAACAGGAAGAAATAAAAATTGGACAACCCCTTAAAAATAAATTTTACAAACTTGAGAAAATTTTGTTTAATCATTGTTGCCAAAAGCTAAATTGTGTAGAAAATATTTATTTATTATATGTATTTGTACTATTTGACCCAGGTTTCTATTTAACTGTTTTATATTAAATGATCCGAAATCTCAGAGATGTCGCTGAAGGTATTAAATTTGACTTATATTTGAACTAAGTAAAATATGTGTACGAAAGTTACATACGTTAATTCAAATGCAAATAGAGATGCGTAAAGATTTGCGAAATAGTGAATTGGAAGCATTCAACCGAAAAGTGCTATATTTAGTAAGTAAATTTGACAAAATGACGAACGTTATCAAAAAAAAACGTTTTCCAATTAAGCACGTAACAACATTAAAAGAAAGAGTTTACAAAAATAGGACGAACAGTATTGAAGAATTGAAGCAAAAAAATTAGGAGAGAAATTGAAGCATTAAATAATTCCCATGCAGTGAAAAATGCCATTCAATCTTTAGAAACTAGGTATACCACATGTATAGCGGTTAATGGGGGATACATTGAAAACTTGTAAATTTCTGTTGTTTATTTGTTTGTTAGTTGTGTTATTATTACGTTTTCAAAATTTTGTTGGTGCATCATTTTATAATAAAATATTTAGTAACCAACTTACAATTAATGATAATAATTATACATGAATTTAATTTAGTTAGTATTTAGTATTTTTGTTTTAACAAGCCTACTAGAAACAATGCAAAAGGTTAGAAAAGGGCGACGAAATATTATATTTTTAACATACAAAATCAAAAGAATTATACGAGTAACACACTATCACAGCCTTCTTAACTGTCAAATGGATTACTTTGCTAAACACAGCCGCCTTAATTTTTAAATAATTATTATATTACTAAAAACTGTCATTACCCTGATCCTAGGCCTACTCTAAAGCTTAAACTTGAAACGCATATACTAAAGAGAGAGAATACCTAAATTATTTTAAATATTAATTTTTAACAAACTGGGTATAGTAAGGGTTCTACTTTTCTTTTACATCTTTTTAAAACTAATCTCGTAAACTTAAGAAAACAATTTAACGGTTAACATTTATGACAATTATTACTTTTTAAATTTACTCCAAAATTAATTAAAATGAAAAAAAAAGTGTAATTACAAAAAGTTTTTTATTTTTTAATATAGAGTCTAAATATGCAATATTTATATAATCCATTTAAAAAATCCAGGTTTTTTCATTCAAAATATTTTCGATTGTGAAATATATATAATTTACCTAATTTTTCAATTTTTTTTGTATATAACAATAAGTTTTTTAAAAGGGTAATTTTGTGATAAAAATAACATAACCTCATTTTACTCCGAAACTATGCAAAATTAAAAAAAAGTTTTAGATAAAAGTATCTCACTTTCTTGAGAAAAATCCAAATATGTAATAAAATACAGAGTGTTCCATTCATCTCACGTGGAACACCCTGTACAATAATATTAAATATAACCCAGGAAACGACATTCTTATTGTTTGGCTCCCTTTAGATATTATCTCTTAAAGTAGAGTTACAAACATACAATTTTGACAAACTTGGCCCTCAAAACTAAAAAATATAATATACAGTTTGTCCCAAAATTAATTCCCCAGCCGCCGGGGTTAAACTCTATGACCAAAAAAAGTGGAAAATCACTTATGTTAAAATTTCGAAAATTTCCTCCTTACGAAATTATGGCCATCCTGACGATCGCACTCAAGGTATTTTTGCAAACCAATTTTTGAAATAGGTATCCAGGTAAAGATAGTTTATTTATAATCAAATCACCCTTGCCGACGACAGCATATGACATGTCACCGGGTGTGAAAATTTTAGGTAAATCACTATAGATAACTTTTTTCGTCTCGTTTTCCGAAATTTTGATTTTAAAAGTCAAGAGATCTAATGTTTTGTTGTTGCTATTTGAGGATGTTAGAGTTTTTTTTTTTAATTACAAGTTAAAATTTGGAATTTCAATTCAGTAAAGACGTATAGGATTTATTTTGTTTGTTGTCACTTAATGTTAAGAATTGATTCCGTTTTAGTCACAGGTGATACTTGGAGAGCAGTTCGACTTCATAATGTAGACTCTCGCCAAAAAAGGATTTTTCAAAGCTCGAATTTTAAGAAGGTGAAACCACCGCTTCAATAATACAATATTTTTTATTTAAAAAACCATTGGTTTCGCGAAAAAATGCTTGAACACGTATTTTTTATTTTTGTTGTTTTACATACGAACATATATTTTTTTCTAAAACGATTTTCCCATAAGTGGGTGAAAACAGCTCCGTTTTCGTCAAGCCGAAACCACTACAGGTGAAAAACTGAATTTTGGCTTACATATAGATTATTGGGTGTAGAGGTTCGATAAGAAACTTAAGTTTTAAGGGGCTGAAACCACCCCTTAAATATTGCAATATTTGGAAATCAGTTTCCATAGGAACAACGTGATTTTATTTAGATAAAGCAATTTACCAATGGAAATTGATTTCAAGGAGCTCAATAGACAGGCACCAGAAAGAAGTATCCAATTTTTAGCCGTAGTGTGGTTAGTCTGATAAAATGTTCTTTTTAGAGCAGTTAGAAACTACAACCCAGAAAGTACGTACTGAATAGTATTTACTCTCTGGGCTGAAACTTAAAATGTGCTAGTTAATAAAATCATTGTTTTCATAGAGTTTAAACCAGGGGTGTCATTAGACCCTGAGTGAGACTCTAATCATAAAAAGCAATGCTTTCCGTCTTTTAATTAACTTTATTTTCAGGTGATCAAGAGCAGTAGTTAAAATGGAGCCGATTAAAAAAGAATCAAGGTCGGTGTAAAAAGAAAAACTGTTAGTAGTGATCAGTAAAGACAGTGAAAGGACTTGTTAAAAACTGCATTCAAAACGCTTTCTGAAGTTTTAATGAAAATTAAAGGTGACCCGCTGCTACAGAACAATGTGCCCCTATTAGCCAGTGGAGATGACCAAATTACGTGTGAGAAATTGAAGACCCTGAAAATTAAATAGCATTTGGAATGTTTCAAGAAGATGACAAAGAAAGTGGGTAGAATCGAAAATAAGCCTGAACAACTAGTTTGCAAGAAGCTTGTCAACAATTTCCATCTGCCAACCCATAAATAAAATGTATGTAAACGTACTCTTCTTTAGAAAAATTGATATCAACATACTTTTATAATTAAATCAATATTAATCACCTGCAAATCAATATTAAATACTTGCAAAGCTGGAGAAATTATGAGTACTCTCATTTGATACAAATGATTCAACAAACCATACGTCTCGATTAATTTTTTTTACCGAATTAAATATTAAAGTTCTGTTGTTTCTACAGTTTTAATTTTTTACGATAATCAGGATTAATTATTCACAAAATTTCAGCTAAATGCGACAAATTTTTGGGGCACCACAAGACACAGTTCTTTTAAAGTTTAAAAATTTTAATTTCTTTTTTTATTTTTTTGTTTAACTGTAACTGAAACTCCACTCCCCAAAATGTCACTGAATTCGAAAAAAAAACTTCCTCCGTCATCTCCATAGTATTAGAATTTCGAAAAAAAAATTGACACTGTCACTGAATTGGCCACCCATGATATTATTGTTTGGTATGAAGTTCAATGTCAAAAAATTATTACATTTTTATGGTGTAGGTTCCGAGGTTTTGATAGTACTGTGAGCGAATATATTTTTTTTATTGTGAGTAGGCTGCTAACCTGGTACACAAACCCTCCTCCATTAGCCAGGCTTGGGACCCTCAGTGTTTGTGGGGCTACTCAATCCACTCCACGCGGGCCCTGGAGTGTAGCAGGTTATCTGCTATGCAGACGATCTGGTACTGACAGCGGAGAACGATGACGTTCTGCAACGTTTCTTATCTATATTAAACAACATCTCGAAAGAATTTAATATGCAAATATCAACAGAGAAAACTCAGTCCATGGTAATATCGAAACATCTTATTCGTTGTAAGATTGTGGTGGACGACCAGATAATACAACAGGATTTAAATACCTAGGGGTCGACAACTCCAGCGATTGAAACGTTATGGAAGAAGTTCCCACACAAAGTCAAAAGACGGCGATGATCTCCGACTGTCCGAGAAACACAATTTGGCGTAATAACATGAATATCGAAAGCAAAGTAAGAATTTATGAAACATGTGTTCGACCAATCCAGCGTAGACATGAGCTGAAACCAAACATCTCATGTCAACAACGGAAATGAAAATATCCGAGATGTCTGTGCTATACAAGATGTAGTGAAGTGGACCCGTTCGCGATGTAAATACTGGAGAGACCACGTTAATATAATGGCCAACACGCGCCTAGCAAAAGCTGCAGCAGTCGAAAAGTCACATACTAAACGACCAGTAGGATCTCTCCACCTAAACGATGGGGAGACAGTTGGGTATCCACCTCAACCGAGGACCATTGATGGAAATAACAGGACCTTATTCTAAATTATGAAGAAGAAGAAGAGTATGGTGAAGATTAACATTTTTTAAAACAATTACACTGTTTTGATGTGGGTTTGAAGTATTTAGTACATATATAATCTATTTATTAGTTGTAGTAAAAACACTTCATTGGGAGTCCAAGCCGACTTGTTTCAATTAATCCGCAATCCACCGCAACTTTTAGGTATGCTAAAATGTGATTTTAGGTAAACACATTAAAGAACATGTATTGTTACTCACCACTAAATTGTGATTTTTATTTTAGATAGTGAAGGATATAACATCGGAAATACCATTTATCGATGGTGCATGATATTACCTGAAACACACGATGTACAACTTTAATTATTTTGAAAATTAATATTAAAACTTTTGATGCATTCATAATCTGTTTTTCATTATACTCATTTCTGTAACCTTTTGTTATGTTGTTATATTAACATATTAAATATGTTAATAAGGTAGGTACGATATTCAGAATATTTAATGAAGAAGGCATATTAAACACATTTTTAATAGTAATGCATTAGAGTTTGGTTAATTTAACTTGTGGTATTAATTACGCCATCATTCTTGTTGATGCATGTGGTAATCTTCTGACTTTTAAAGCACAAGAAGGTCATAAAACAGTAGAAAGTTGTATTGACAACTGTCAATGTTTAATAAAGGCTCAACTACCACTACAATTTAGTACATAGAATACATTGGAAGCAGTAAATTTGAACCTAGCATTGATGATCAAAACCCGTATATGTATCTATGCCATTTATTTCAGTGTAAAAAAGCATAGTCCATTTCGTAAACTGCAAAAATCTTTCAAGAAATTTCAACAGTTCGAAATACAAAAATGTTTGTAGTACATTTAAGTTCATTATTACTTGACAAAATTTCATTTAATTTCAACCGGTGACATCACTAGTTCTATTTATTTCAGTTCGAATTTTAGCTCTAACTTTTAAAGAGACATTTAGACAGTAATTTACCTGTATAGGATCGTTCATTACAACATTAGATGCGTGTATATAACGTTCGATAGTGATAAGGATCTTGCTAAGGGGTAGTTACGTATTATTCATACGTCACTCTTCTTATACGCTATAGGAGTAATAAAAACATAGTACACAACTTGTGTGGTAACGTCTATTGCGCACTCGTTTAAATTACGACACTTGTGCTTAATATGCTGTCCTTATTATTTAATAAACTATTAAAGCCTCGATTGCATAGAATAAATACAGCAATTCGACGATGAATAAAAAACAGTGGGGTACTTTTTTAGTTTATTTTGACGATCTTCACATCTTGAGAGAGAGAATTAATATCAGGCTTATATTTGCGATTTCATATTTCTGATGGTTCATAAAATTGTTTTAACATCTCAAGTAATTCATAAAGATATTACCATTTACTGAGGACGATAACTGTAATTGTTATCGAATCGTTTAAATTTATATAAGATAAATAAAACACACGATTTAATTACCTAAAAGACAAATAAATTGCTAATTACATATTCAATCAAATAGAAATAAAACAATAACATTTCATCAATTATTTAAATCAATTATTTCTTTGTTTTTTATGAAGTATGCAAACTATTTTGGTATCTGAGTAATGTAATATATAAAAGAATTAATTTACAGTGTCTATGTGTTTGACATAGTAATCCTACCCTTGATGGACATAGTCCCTTACATGTGTAAGTACTCATAAGAGATAGACTTGTAAGGTGCAAGTGAAATCTAAAATGATGATGGGGAGAAACTTCAAGAAACGTACGTGTAATACAAATATTATTAGATGCAATTCAAAATTTTCCGTTGACTTTAGGGTGTTTCAGCCTTAAACACCGCCTGTCAGGTTATTACTTACGCTTTGCTAAGCTCTCAAAGCCAGCTTACTTAATACTCACCATAATTTTTGGTTAAATTAGTTGTCATTATCATCACCTACCTGAAAATAAAACAGTGTTTAGAAAATTTGACATGCAAAAGGTTGTAGAACAAAATTACTATTTTTTAACAATTTTTAACAAATATTACTACTGACGAAGATAACAGTAAGTGTTATTGAAACGTTTAGATTGTATAATTAAAATACACCATCAAAAAAACCCAAAAAGATAAGTATTTTATTATGTGTGATAATGGTGAAAGTTTACACTTTCATAGTATAAAAAAGGTATTGTAATCGTGCAAAATCGACCTCGAGATTTTGATGGTTCTGGACGTTTTCGAGGTCCCCAAGTCCGAAAAAATCATTTTTGGAAAAATGTCTGTGTGTGTATGTGTCTGTGTGTGTGTGTCTGTATATAAACACGATAGCGCTCGTACGCTTTGAGCCAGACAATTGAAATTTGGCATGGATACCTTATTTCAAAATCGTAGATCTCTGTCAAATTTTGGGATAGATCCGGGGACCGGAAGTGGTACTTTACCTTTACCGATTTGTGTCACGCAAACAGATCTTGTGAAATATTCTATTGGTTGTAACCATCGCTTATGCGATTGAGCACAGACGTCTTGATTTTCATTTTCCCTTATTTAAAAGTGTTTTAACAGACGCCTATTTTTATTTCATTGCGTTAGTATACGAGAAACTCTAGGTAACCACAGTTCCGATTTTTTAAAATACTCACGTCAATTTCAAAAATTTATATTAGTTGGCCATGGTTGTCATGGAAACATTAATAAACTTTGTTCGACACTGACAGTTTAAAAATTCAATTTAAACAATATTTAAATACTAAAATGAATTTTTCAAAAGAAGAATTGATGCAAATGATTTATTGCATTGGCGCATCCGACGGAAATTGTTTACTAGCTAGTAGAATTTACGCTCAAAAATTTCCAAATACAGAAAGACACCCAAATCGCTTGGCATTCGAAAGGCTCAAGGAGTGGTTTGGAAGACAAGGAAACATCAATTATGAATCAAATGGCGAACGATCAACCATTGCATCAAACGAGAAAACTCAGTTACATGTCATGCAAGCTGTCGTGGAAAATCCGCAAGCTTCTTGCAGGAAAATCGCACTGAACAACAATATCGGAAAATCAACGATAAATAAAATAATTCACAAGCAAAAGTTTCATCCATACTACATCAAAGCAGTACAAGAATTAACGGATCAAAATTTTATAAATTGGAGAAATTTCTGCCTTTGGGGATTAAATAAAATAGAGGAAAAACAGGACTTCATTGACGTATTGTTTACTGACGAAGCTACCTTCCACAAAAATGGATTTGTAAATCGTCATAATTTCCATTATTATAGTGATACAAATCCAAGATATGTGATTCCATTAGACCATCATCATAGATGGACACTTAACGTATGGGCCGGTATTATTGGAACAAGAATTTTGGGACCCTATTTTTTTTTGATCAAACAGTTAATGGTAAAACCTTTTTAAATTTTTTGGAAAACGATTTACAAGAATACCTTGATAATTTACCGCTTCAAGTTTTATGGCATTGTGCGTTCATCTAAATTTGCAAATTCCAAATAGATGGATTGACAGGAGAGGACCAATTTCTTGGCCATCTAGATCCCCGGATCTTACAAAACTTGAGATTTTTGTGGGGATTTGTAACAAATCAAGTTTACCAAATACCTCCCACAACAAAGGAAAACATGAAAGAAAGAATAAGAAATGTTTTTCAAGGCATAAATAGAGAAGTGCTTCAAAAAGTAAGCAATTCTTTTGTTGAAAGAATTCGTTTGAGTGTGGAACATCAGGGCAGACATATAGAACAATATTTTTAGTTATTTTATGATTTTTAGTTATATTGTTTTAAAAATATCTAACTTAAATTGTTTTTTGCAGCTTTTGTTTACTTGTTATTAGTATTATTAGATAGAGTTAACGAAGTTTCACGCCAATAAAATTATTTTTCACTTTTCAATATTGTTTAAATTGAATGTTTAAACTGTCAGTGTCAAACAAACATTTATTTATTAATGTTTCCATGACAACCATGGCCAACTAATCTAATTTTTTGAAATTGAGGTGTGCATTTTAAAAAATAGATTTTAAAACTAAAATAACTCAATAACTATGAATATAACATGTTTTATAAAAAAGTTAGCTTATTACTGAATCAACATTTTTCTGTAAAAAAATGTCATTCCAATTAAAGAAATTGAGATTTTGAGTTTTGAAGATTATGATTTTGTGAATAGTTTTGGCAACACCTTGTATAATATTTTCAAATTTTTATAGGATTTAATTAATGAAAAACTTTTGTACTTAAAACTTTCGTGTCCTCGAGTTATGGTATTAACATACTAACGGTCTCTGAAGTATCAGGCGAAGATACAGTATTTATATTACTTCACCTGGGATCCTCTCATCAGTAAAAAAACAACTAGGTTTATGTTTATAATTATACCCAGACAACATACTAGTGAGTTCATTTTACTATATTTTTTCCTTCTACTTCAAGAAGAAGCTCCCAATATGTGAACAATTGCTGTAACCCTTCATCGAGTGTTTTAAGAAAGTTATCTGTTATTATAACGAATTTACCATCACAAATATAATATCGAATTTGTTGGATTAGTGTTTGTGCCGATTTTTGTTGAACATTTCACGGTAGCACAGTAAACTAGGTTAGATATCGATAAAAACAAGGTTATGTCAGCTTTAATAAAAACTCTATTAACATATTTACAAAATTGTCCTGTTTATAATTGTTAACTTTAACTTCCACCTTGTGACGATTTTCATGTGGAATGATTTTACTTAGACACAAAAAGAATTGGTAGCATATTTAAACAGATGTTATATGCTGTAAGTACTGCTTTAGAAATTCTCAACTGTTTACAGTAAAGAATCTGAACTTTGACACTTATCTAATAAGATTCACTGTACAAAGTGCTTCATGATATATGTTAACATGTGTACTTTTATGAACTACACTACTCATATATAGGGTTGCTATTATCTAACTTTTAGATTTGTGTTTAAATGCTTGATGATAAATAGTTGCCGTATGTTCTGTACTTCACTTGTTAGTATATTTACTTATACTATAATTAAATGTGTTAGCAAACGGTATCATAACAGGGAAGCTATTCAATTTTCTTTCTGCTTGAAATCATTTCGGCCTTTAGCCACATGATCGTATTTATTTGTTGAACGCTTTGGATAATGAAAATAATTATAAAATTACGCTTTGCTATATATTTTTGGAGATAGTAGGAACTTAACACTTGCACCTGCTGGGAAAAATTATACTTTATATATTATCTGATTTGTACTGTTAATTACAGGTAAATTTAATTTTGTTTGTGTTTAAAGAAAAAAGCCATGGTAGGCATCTAGGTGTATTTTTGTTGCTGTTATTAATTTTGGGATTTACATTGCAAACTAGTTTAATTTTGAACTGATACACCAGTTTTAAGGAGAGCTCTTCCTGGTTGATGGTTTAATTTAGGTAATTAATTTTGAGAGGGTTTTGTTTTTATGTTTTCTGGGGCCACACTGGATGTCAAGCAATGACAAATAATTTATTTATTGTGTATTCATTGCTTTCATGTTAATTTAGGTGATACGATTAACGTTACTCAACAAGGTAAGTGTATTTCTACAATAACTTATAAACAAATGTTCAGATTTTCACATATGTATTTCTCCATTACTTTCGTCGATTCACCAACGCTATAGCTATCCAAACTTAAGATAACGCTTGTGTAAATATTCTTTAGCCGTCTTTTTTAATTTTGTGTAATTATTTAAAAATGATTTATTATTGAATATGATTTTTATTATCATTAAAATTTAGTTGTGTTAAACGATAAGTAGTGTTTACTTTATTCCTGCGGTCTAGGATTAACTTACTAATCTGACGTTTTACCTTCTAGGACTTAGTCCGACGTCACATAAAATTGGATAAATTAGTTAGCTCGACTAGTAACTAAGTCAAACGGTCCTGAGACCGCAGAGCACTAGGATAGCGTGGGTGTTTTGAAACGTTTTATATATATATATATATATATATATATATATATATATATATAAGACAATTGGTACGTTTTCTTACGGTGCATGCATATCAAACATGCAATCTTACCCCAAAACAGTGCTAAGTATAAATTATCCTAATATCACAAAAACAAAAGAAAATAGTGAAACTGCGTAATTGAGCATATATTGATACTGACGAGAGCAAGTCGCGAGATTTTACTTGTGATAAACTCGCCTTTAATTAATTTAGATATAGCAATAATAGAACGTAATGCCCGTCTCTGTTACACTGGAAGATCTTTCATAAAAGTAACCCTGAAAAAATTTATATACATATACAACCGCAATAGTTGACGTTAAAAAGGTAACAATCCAACTTGCCTTTCGTTTTACGATAGCATAACACAACCCTCTTTTAACAATCACAGCTTCAATTGTCTATTTAATCGGAGAAGATTGTTCAGTTCACTAAATTAATCCTAGCATGCATATACAGGGTGAGTCAGTTTTTTGTAGACAAACTTTAACAGGAGATAGAACACATGTTTCTAAAAAGAAAAGTTCCTATAAACATATGTCGTAGAAGGCTTCGTTTCCGAGATACAGGGTGTTGAATATAATTTTTTTTTCTCAAATTTTCATTATAACTCAAACGAATGCTTAGATTTTTTCATGTTGGGGGGATAATGTCTATTAATTAAGGGCCATAAAACAAGCGATAAGAATGTTCACAAACTTGCACAGTGGCGGAGTGGAGGGGGTGCTCACCCCCTTTCTTAAACAGAACTTCTACGCCAATGACTATTTTAAAAAAAAACTGTTATTTTCATTATCTACATACAGTTTAACAAAAATAATATACCTTCTTCTATTTCGAAATTCCTGTGCGTTTCCGAGTTATTTTCATTTTTTTTAGTGTTTTTAGTGTTTGATGTGGTACTAAGTTAAGTAATGTGTGCTTTATGTGAATAATTGAATATAAAGTTTTTAATAAAAAAGATATAATAAAACATTTAGAGCCATTTTAGTACCTAACGATCGTTTCTTTAAAATTTCAAATACATTTTCATTTATAAATAGGTAGGTTATCAGTTTTTTTTTAGTATCCAATGTTATTATCCTCGTATAAAAAGAAATACATAATTATTATTGTTATGCGGTCAATACTTGCTGTATAATTATGTATGTATCAATTTCGCCATAAACATGTATGTAGTTTTTAAGTGACATTCTAATAAGTTATAGACCGCTGCTCACTTGCTGTCATTAAAGAGCCGCCACTGTATCAAGCCATACTCAAATACAAGACTTTTGTAAATTGAAATCTGTTTAGTACACTAATTTTAACAATCCTTATTTATTATTGTAACAATACTTAATTAATAATTGTGAAATTAATAAGAATTCTTAGCAATAACGATTTATAAATAAATAACAATAACACTAGTATAATAAAATTAGACACTTTTTTCAAAATGTAAACTGTTCCTTTCAATACACATTTCACAGCGACGTACAATAGAACGTCTTAAGTTAATTAAATGATGCACCCTTATTTCATTGCAAGCATCTCGTCACTGGAGTTCCACGACCTATCCACCTCCCGGGTAGTTATTGTTTAGCCAATTTCTTACATTTCTGCCATAATGGGCCGGACATCCATCAAGCTGAAACGAAGAATGTCCTCTTAAATTCAAAGGAATGTCTTCCCACATATTAACATGTTCTTCTAAAAATTGTAGGAAATTTTCTGAATTTACACGTTGTGGCAAGAAATAAGGTCCAAACACGTGGTTGCCGTAAATTCCAATACAGACATTTGTACTAAATTCATGTTGAAAACTTCTTGGTCGAATGGCATGTGGGTTTTCATGTGCCCATATATGCAGATTGTGAAAGTTTACGATACCACGACGAGTAAAACAGGATTCATCAGTCCACAGTATGTTGGATAAGAAATCTCTATTATTTTGAATGGAGTTAAGAACCCACCTACAATAATTAAGTCTTCGTTCGGCGTCACCTGGACATAAACCATGAACAGGTTGAAAATGATATGGGCGTCTGTGATCCCGTTTTAAAACCAGGGAAACTTTACTTTGGGAAATACCAAGAGCAACAGCAGTACGTCGAGTACTTGTCATCGGGTTCCTATTAAATTCACGCAATATACCCTCTCCAATTCTATCTCGTCCAGGGTTGTTCTGTCGGCCCCCATCTACATTTTTCAAACCCTGGTTAACAAATCGACGATGGATACTCACAAAAATGGAATGATGCGGTTGTCGTCTATTTGGAAATCTTCTCCGATACTCCCTAGCTGCGTACCTTGAATTCCCATTTGCGAACCCATAAATAAAATGAATGTTGGCTTGTTCGCTATTTGTAAATGTAAACGGCATGTTACACTAATTAGAAGCTGGCAAATCAAATGAAATAACTTTTTGAACTTAAAAGCAATAATTAATAACAGTGAAATTATTCAAGATGAAGCAAGTGTTTGTAATAAGGCAAACTGTCGTTTCAAAATATAAAATTTAATACTTATTTGTTTTCCAAGGAGTATCATATTTTGTTGCAATGAAATAAGGGTGCATCATTTAGTTAACTTAAGACGTTCTATTGTACGTCGCTGTGAAATGTGTATTGAAAAGAACGGTTTACATTTTGAACAAAGTGTCTAATTTTATTATCCTAGTGTTATTGTTATTTATTTATAAATCGTTATTGCTAAGAATTCTTATTAATTTCACAATTATTAATTTAGTATTGTTACAATAATAAATAAGGATTGTTAAAATTAGTGTACTAAACAGATTTCAATTTACAAAAGTCTTGTATTTGAGTATGGCTTGATACAATGGCGGCTCTTTAATGAGAGCAAGTGAGCAGCGGTCTATAACTTATTAGAATCTCACTTAAAAACTACATACATGTTTATGGCGAAATTGATACATACATAATTATACAGAAAGTATTGACCGCATAACAATAATAATTATGCGTTTCTTTTTATACGAGGATAATAACAATGGACACTAAAAAAAACCGATAACCTACCTATTTATAAATGAAAATGTATTTGAAATTTTAAAGAAACGATCGTTAGGTACTAAAATGGCTCTAAATGTTTTATTATATCTTTTTTATTAAAAACTTTATATTCAATTATTCACATAAAGCACATTACTTAGTACCACATCAAACACAAAAATCAAAATAACTCGGAAACCCACAGGAATTTCGAAACAGAAGAAGGTACATTATTTTTGTTAAACTGTATGTAGATAATGAAAATAACAGTTTTTTTAAAAAATAGTCATTGGCGTAGAAGTTTTGTTTAAGAAAGGGAGTGAGCACCCCCTCCACTCCGCCACTGTGCAAGTTTGTGAACATTCTTATCGCTTGTTTTATGCCCCTCAATTAGTAGACGTTATCCCCCCAACATGAAAAAAATCTAAGCATTCGTTTATGAGTTATAATGAAAATTTGAGAAAAAAAAATTATATTCAACACCCTGTATCTCGGAAACGAAGCCTTCAACGACATATGTTTATAGAAACTTTTCTTTTTAGAAACATGTGTTCTATCTCCTGTTAAAGTTTGTCTACAAAAAACTGACTCACCCTGTATATATATATATATATATATATATATATATATATATATATAAGTAATTAATCAAGTAAAATTAGATACGAATGATCTGAACACTCTTATTCCGAATGAAAGAAAATTATTATTATTATGCTTAAAAGCTAACATGGTATAAATAATACGATATAGACAACCGGTATATATATATATATATATATATATATATATATATATATATATATATATATATATATATAATATATATATATATACATACAATTTTAAGTTTCTGCTACTGCACAACGGTAGCATAAATAAATAGCCCATAAAGTAGTATCAAATACGGAAGCTAAAGTTAACACATCACTGGGTGTTTTATGTAAAAGTTCACTAATAATTATTAATGACGTATAATCTCAACACCAACCATAAAGACAAGCAGAAGAAAAATGAAGAAGCTAAAAAGAAGGAAAGGGATATAATATCAATTTATTCGTATAACGTTGTTTTACCTCTGTAGACCGATTTGGTTAAATTATAATTTTTGTAAGAAACAATTAAGCCAGAAAGGAAGATTCTAATTACAAGTTTAAAGAAAACCGAGTTAGCTTACCATGTGTGTGCAAATAACATCCGCCTCAATAGCGATTAGGTATATTACTTTACCAAGTAAAGGAATATTTGCTATGAAAAATTCTCATATAGAAATGGTGATTTTGACCGAATAAACAGCAACAAGAGAAATTTTCTAAAAGTGTGTCACATCACACAAAATGGTCGTTTTAGAAAAGATACATACCTTAGGAACACGGCATACAACAAAATTTTCTTACCAAAAATTTGGTTGTAATCAAAATGTTAAACAGATGTATTTTCAAAGCATGTTTAGTAATATGTAATTATTCAATGGTACCATCCAGCGGTATTCAGCAAAGTAACAGATATCTATAAAATACATGAACCCACGTATAGATGGCATTAGTTTAATCCATTATGAATTAAAACGTACTTAGTGACGGCAAGAAATACAGAGCACTAAGGTAAGGAAATAAATAACAAGTAATCCTTAAATCACAATCCTAAATATCAAGTCACAGATATCTATTTAGTTTTGTTTTTTCAAACTGTAATAAGAGAAAATTATAAAATCCATACGAAAAGATACGATATCGATTTTTACACGTTAGAATTTATAAGTATTTATAATTTTTAAAACAAGATCAGAGTTTCGTTTTGGCAAATGTGCCTACAAGACCGGACACATTTAAGCACAACGTATTGTAGCGTCCCCCATCTTGAAACGTGTAATTTGAATTTATTTGCAAGAATGCAAATTCAAGAACAAAACAATTGCTAAGTGATTTATCAGGACTTTACTGACAATAATGTTACTATTACTCAAATTAATTTCTTGCCTTACATGGACTGTCCTGACAATAATTAAAAGGTTAGAATTTATTTGCAAACCTTATATTTTATTACTCGCAAACCTTAAATCTGATCAAACGAAGTGGCCGTCTAGTGGTAGTTACGCTGTGCTATTTGAATTAGATAGGCTGAATGAGGTACGTGTTGCATCATGAGGGGGAGGTAAACAATGAAACTACACAAATTAAAATTAACGAGCTTCGCGCAATGGTGGTTCAACCCGTTAATATACTATTGTGGGAAAGAACAACCTATAAAACCCACTTTATTCATAAATTAGTAATTGCACAAGTACATTAATAAATCAAATAACACAAAAAAAACAATGAAATGGTTAAATATATAACAAAACACCAATAAATCAGGTTAAAGTGCGTACAAAATTATAACATTAAGACAAAAATAAATAAAAAGCAGTTCAGTTACACATAAACACTATAAAAAAAATAAATAAGCACATAAAACAATAAAGCAAATTACGGTACATATAAAATACAACAACAGTAAGATTGCACAGGTGATAATAAGGTAAAGGCAAGGACAAAAGAAAATAGACAAGGAATTTACACATACACAATTGTTTAGTGACTACTAAAGCATAAAATACATAGGTACAGTTACAAGAAATTACATATAAAGAGAAATTAGTTCGCAGGCAAATAATTCAAATACAGCGCCCCTTTCTCAGGTTATACATTCATCTACACAACAATAAAAACAATAGAAATAAAACTCGAGGTGTTTAATAGTTATTTCGTCCCGGGAGTGTGTACCCTCTTGGCATTGTCTTTTACAATTAATAACCAACGGTATCATGTACTCGTTCACCAGCCCACATCTACACAAATATAAATATAAACAAAACAACTACAATGCTAATTCATACAAATACCAGAGTGAGGGAGCCCTGTATTGTCTTTTATTTTAGCAGATTTCAGCTTAATGAGCCCGCGTGCGAATAAGATACCTTTGCAATACAATGTTTGATTTTTAATACGTTACATAGGATTGAACAATTATTTGCTGCGAGCTTTCATTTATATAAAAATACCTACTTATACTTGAATACATTCCCTTTAGTTAAAGACTTTACCACCAACACGCCGAGTCAAGATACGCGGCTTAAAATTCGAGTCCGCGGCGATTAATTATAGATTAATTTTTGGAAAAAAAATACATTAAAACATACACTAAAAGAAAAGAACGAAGTAGCGACTTAGTTTTGCTAAAAGGTACACGACAAAATATTTATAGACCGAACGGTTTACAACAGGAGGTTTTAATTAAAACAATAAAAGCAATCCGGCTCGATCAAAATCTCAACAGCAACTACCTTCCCCTCTGGTTTCCGTTTCATATTAATTATTGCACGACATCTTAATTTTAGAAATATGCATTCGTCCGTAACAAACCCTACATTTAGGCCTCGAGTTTCCGAGTACCAAACAAAGATATCCTTTGATCACGGCTCATCACCTCTTATGATTTCGAATTGAATGTTAATCAGGTTTTTAATAGAAACACTAATTTATACTTCGCTTTAAAATTCATTCGATAGTTTGAATGTCAATTTGTAACTTCACAATTTAAAGCAATGCCACGGCAAAACGTCAGTCCCTTATTGGGAATCCGTGCTTTTATTAAGCGCTGACCAATGAAATCTGAGTGCATTTTTTCTTCATGCAATTCTAATTACATTTTGCTATCTTATAAACGCAATCCCATACATAAAATTAATGTAAGATAAATTTTATTAATTTCGGTTTCAAACGCCTAATTTGTCTTTAAAAAGTTGTGTTTCTGAAGTGATTACACTTTAAAGATAAAAATTATTTCCTTTTAATGGTGTAATTCATGCAAAACTGACTGTGATGAAAATAAAAATTCTAGTTAAAAAATGGAAAGATTAACATCTAAAAAAATTTAATAGGAGAGCAAATTAAGAAAATTTGAGTATAATTTAATCTAGATTGAATTTGTTTTATACGCAATATCCAGAGTAAGTGATGGAAGAATTTTTTCCCCTCAAAATATAATTAAAGCGGATTGAGTTCATCTAACTTTTAATAACTCACGTAATAGATTTGGGTTTTATGTGTGCTAGATTGAGGAATAATGAACATTTTAAGTTACCTTATCGAAGCGGACATCGGAGTTGGGTTAGATAATAAATGCAAGCTTGTCAGTGCGGTACACCAATGTAATTGCTTTTCTTGATTTATCCTAAATGTTACGCTTTTTTGGTCCCCGTGATTTTGATAATAAAGTGAATTGAATACAAGTTTAAATTATTCACAGGTGGAAGTTACGTAAGAAGATAAATGCTATTACGTTTAATAAATCCAATTTAACACTAAACCTTTATACAAAACACAAATTTTAATTAAAACCCTTCACATTTCGTTGGCCTACGGAGGTTTTAAAACAAGTTAATAATCAGAGAAGTCTTTATGACAAGATTATTTATGGTTAAAAAGTTGTTTGGATCAAATCCAACAGTGCCAAAGTCAAGTGAACGATTACGCTTACAAGAAACTAAACTATTTCAAGATTTCGCTATATTTATATTTAAAATCGAATCAGTGAGCTAAAACAGATTAATTTAGCTTACAAAAGGAAACGTACCTCGATTTGTATTGACTTTATAAAGGTTCTTAATTAGAAATCGACACTATAAAATCGTATAATATAGCCAACCTAAGAATTCACATATCAGCTGATTTTTGCTTACATAAATATAAATAAATTGTTCCCAGACATTGACAATGACACAAATTAAGGTCAAAACAAAAATATATTCCTAAATCTAAAATAAGTTGCGTGACTATACATTAAACTTCTTTCCTGTAAAAATAAAATGAATGCAACAAATAAATCATTTTTAACTTCCAACCTGCATATACATATAGGGTGTTTCAGTGAAATGAGGCTAAACTTAAATATAAGTTGAAAAAATAAATTTCAACTCAAAATGACTTTTCGTTTGAAAGATACAGGGTATCAAAGTTTAAAGGGATATGAGAGTTTCTGGTTATAACTCGTGATATTCAGGGTTAGCGCCACTTTTATCTCCCCACATTTACGCCATTGCATTTTTTTTCAAGTCTAAGTCTTTTTTAATTTTAAATTTAATTTAGAAAAAGAAATGGATCTTGAAAAATTTTAATTAGAACCTTATTTACGGCGATATTTTGCAGTCTTACATTTGAATTATTTAAAATAATGTATTTTAACAAAATCAGTCTGTCATTGATAAAATTGATAGGTATTATGACCATATTTATTAACTGTTCCAAAGACAGTTTGGCTTGTTGTGGATCAGTTTCGTGTTTTTCGTGCTCTTTATTATTATGGAAAACTATGCATTTCGTTTAAGAAACTGGAGATCTCGAGCGTCCTACACTCCCTGGACAAATGAGGCTCAGGCGAACATTGCGTTTTGCAGAGGAGGTGTGCTTCTCACATATCGGTTTGGAGAGTTTTACATGAAGACCGACAACATCTGTTTAAAATGCAGAAAGTTCAATCGGTAGATCAAACAGACCTTGCGCCTAGAACAGAATTTTGTCGCTGGTTTTTGGAGAGATCTGCAGTTGTGCTTGGGATGTGATGTTTTCGTATGAGGCATATTTCACAAAGGATGGTATGTTCAACACACGCAACAGCCATATCTGGAGTCACTGGAACCCTCACGCTACCGTCGTACGTGGTCACCAACAATGGATCTCAGTTAATGTCTGGGGAGCGATCGTTCTTGATTAGACCTTTTATTTTAACTCCCAACGTTACCGATCAAGTTTATCTTGAATTCATAATGAATTTTCGTTTGGAATTGATGGAGGATATGCCCCTAGATATCGGGAATAGGCTGATATTCCAACATGATGGGGCACCAACTCATTTTCCGGCCCAATTCCGAAATTATTTAAATAACACGAGCGGTTTCTCTACTGTTCTCATTTGCAACACCATAAATAAAATGCACATCTGTTAATTCCGCAGGTGTGTAGTTTTCCATAATAAAAAGAACGAAAATCACAACTAGCCAGAATGTCTTGACAGAGTAAATAAACATGGCTATAAAAAACTAACTCTAAATCTTATCAATGATAGACTGATTTTGTTAAAATACATTATTTTAAATAATTCAAATGTAAGAATGTCAAATATCTAAAATACCTCTGTAAATAAACTTCTAATCGAAATTTTTCTAAATTAAATTTAAAATTAAAAAGACTTTTAAGTTTGAAAGAAAATGTAGTGGCGTAAAAAGTATGGAGGGAAAGTGAATATCTACGCCACTGGAAGACATCTAGAAAACCTGAAATAGCCAAATTAAAGATGAATATTAAACAAATAAAGATGTTTCATCAAAATCGGTTTAAATTTACACGAGTTATAATCAAAAACTGTTATATTTCTTTAAACTTTAACACCCTGTATCATTTAAACGAAAAGTCATTTTGAATTAAAATTTATTTCCCCAACTTATATTTAAGATAGGAACACTACCCCTTTAAGTTTGGCCCAATATCACTGAAGCACCCTGTATATGTAGGTATAGAAGGTTTACAATCGACTTTTTTTTCACTATCGCTAAGTCGACTTATTAGCACATTTTATAACTTTTCACGATAACGCCAGAACAAAAATACCTACGCAATTAAAATTTTGTATTTAGGCTTGTTTTCATTTGCTTGGAGCTGATTAGATTTTATGAGAAATCCAGCGGCGGGTTTATTAGGGTCCGTTTTTGGTTTTTATCAAATATTTCTAAAGCAGCTGCATATTTCGAAGATATAAAAATACCTAAATATAGACCTTAAACATATCGATTTATTATGTTCCATGCAATTTTTTGATACGACGCGTAATTTGGCAACAAAAAAATCCGTAAGGTAGAATTTAAGTGTTTTTTCAATATCTGAATAACGATGAAATTTATAAGAAAAAGTGTAGACATATTCTTTAAAGAAAATTTAATTTTACATAACTTTTCTTTCCAAAGTTTCTCTATACAACGCAAGGTAAGTCTAAAAAATAATTAAATATAAATGAAAATGTATTACTGATAGCTTATAGAAGAGGGAGGCTGTGGAATTTTTTTTTACGTTAACATGTATTTCAGTCTGAAATATGAAAATGTAACCAATCACCATTATTATACACTTATCTTTTCTTAGGTTTTATCTGTGTATTTGTATATTAATGTAATACACTCTAATCGTTTCGATATTTTCAAATTTCACAAAATTGTTTCAACATCTTTTAACAATTTTAATACATAATATTACTACTGACGAAGATAACTGTATGTGTTATCGAAACGTTTATATTGTATTACATTAATATACAAATACATCATTAACCCCAAAGATAAAGTATTATGTCTATTAATTTCTATCTGACATGAAGTTTTAAACGTCATTCTGATATAGATTATTGTTTTTGTTTTTACAAAGTTGCCTGCTTTCGTTATGAACGTATGAAAGAGGTTTCATAGTTATCCTACAAAAATAATTAATGAAGTTTTAAACATATGTTTGACGTAGATTATTGTTTTTGCTCTTACAATGTTGCCTATTTTCGTAAAGAACATATTATAAAAGAGGTTGAATAATTATACTGATTTACGAAAAAGTAGATATTATGCCGATGGGGGTCTTTCGGCTAAAATATTCACAAAATGGAAACACCTCCGATTTTACCGGAAGTCAGTCCTAACTCGTTTAATTTAAATTACAAATTTTAAAGGATTTTTGATTTTAGAGAGAAAATGGATACATTTCGTAAAAGGTGTCGTATGTGTCATTCGCGAGTTTTTAAATTATTTAAAATTTTCGGTCAGGAATGGACACGTGGAGATCTTACAATAAAACCAGGGAAGTAAGCAACATTTTGAAAACAAGAATGCTTTCTTCCTAAACATTGACAATGACACATATTAAGGTCAAAACAAAAATATATCGCTAAACTTAAAATAAGTTGTAAATTGAACTTTTTTCCCGTTATTAAAATAAAATAAATGCAACAATTAGACCTGCTCGCCAATTCCACCGACGGAAATGCTAACTAATCAAAAGGTAAAGTGATTGCACATCCAAAGGTACTAATTACAGAACTAAAAGATGACATGTTTAGTTTAAAACAATACATAAGCGATTGAGGTTTTTTAAATATGATATCCCTTGATTTCCAATTTGTTTCAAATGTGTCAAATAATTTAAAAACTGCAATGAAGAAAGAATTTTCAAGGTAAAACGTTTTACAGTGGCGTTAGCTTACGGCGGGTTTGCGTTTTGTTTGCCGTTAATTTTGATAACAGTAAATAAAATTTTTATCGTTAAAGCACCAAAATTCAAAAATAATTATATGGCAGAAATCGACAAAAAATTAGTTGATCACACTGCAGAACGTGTTTTGGCGACGCTAAACGTGGACCCGACAATTAGTTTAAAACAAATTGCTGCTGAAGTAGGTTATTTAGGCAGCACAAATATCACCCCCACAAGGCCCAGTGTAATGAAGAGATTAGGGATATTGACGAGGAGCGCAGAAGTGTATTCTGTGAAGAAATGTTTAAGCGCGGTAATGCTGATCGTCGCTTCTTTTCTCCACTTTGTTTCACAGGCGAGTACACTTTTACACTCAATAATGAGCCAAATGTTCAAAACACACACATCTAGGCTGGGATTTCTAACAATAATATTATTGGTCCGTTTGAAATCAAAGGAAATTTTAAATTCAGACACTTATTTAGAAGTATTAGTAACTCAGGTTGGCCCTGCATTAGAAGAAGTTACAATACAAAATCAGGAGATCTGTTTTCAACAAGACGGTTGTCCTTTACATTTTGGTTCAGATGTTGGTAATTTTTTAAATGACTCGTTTCCAAATCCTTGGATAGGCAGAGGTGGTCCTGTAAATTGGCCTGCCCCATCTCCTGATTTAGCCCCTTGCGACTTCTTCCTGTGGGGCCATCTTCAAAGCAAAAATTATAAAAGGCGCCACCCAGATATCAATCCTTTGAGGGAGACAATAGAAAGCAAGTGCCGGTTAGTTACCGAAAGACAATTGGCTAACGTTAGAAGAGGTTTTTATTAATAGATTAGGGTATCGTTTGTTTCAAAATGGGAGTTTGTTTGAATATTTATTCTAATTTTATATTTCTTTGTCTTTCTTTAGGTTTTACAATAAAGTTTTAAAACTCTAATTTTATAATTTAGTATTTTAAATTGCGTCTTTTGTCTTAATTAGTTTCAATTTTTTTATTCATACTATTTAATACTATTTTGAAATTCATTCTTCATTGCAATAGTTACTCATTTTAAAGTTAATAATATAGACGACAATATTAATCCACGCTAAACACTTTTTAAAATGATTTGATACATTTGAAACAAATTGGAAATCAAGGCATATTATATTTAAAAAACGCCAATTACTTATTTAATGTTTTAAACTAAACATTTCATATTTTGGTCTTGTAATTAGTACCTTTGGACATGCAATCACCTTACTTTTTGGTTGATGCCATTACCTAAGTAGATGCTAATGTCCATGTCATTCAGCTAAAATTTCACAAAATGGAGTCACTTCCAATTATACCGGAATTCAGCATAACTCGCTTAATTTAAATGGAAAACTATATTTTTAATGGATATTTGCATTTTAGAGAAAAAACACACATATTTCGTACAATATCTCATTCAACGATTTTCAAATTGTTTAAAATTTTCGATAACGTAAGCAATACTTTGAAAGTAGGATTCCTGTCTTCCCAGGCATTGACAATGACACAAATTCAGGTCGTAACAAACAAATACTCGAAACCTTGAAATAAATTGCGTGTAAATTAAACGTCTTTCCTGCTATTAAAATAAAATGAATGGAACAAATAAATCATTTTTATTAATTATAGTATGGTTATAAAAACAATTGCATAATTACGTTGCAGTATTAGATATTCTACAACTTACTGAAGCTATCGAACATTAAGAAAAAGAAGATGTTTTAAAATTCTGAAAATTTGGGTCATTCGGCTAAAATATTCCGTTACGGGCGAAAATGGCAGTAGAATTGGAAATAACAGATAAGGAAGGGGCCGGTAGCTCAGTGGAATAAAGGGCGTGGGCGTGTTATTAATTTTGCGATTAGGATAGCTCGTAATGTATAAGACACCATAGGGGAAAGTCATAAACTAAATAGAATAGAATAATTAAATGGGCGCCAGATTGTTTATAATCGCCAATATTGGGGCATAACAAACAAAAAACTTGCTTACCTTACGTCGCATAAAACCCATGTGAATCAGTAAATTAAAAGCCTTGATCCGGCGTTTCCAGTAAAACTTTACAATATTTGTACGTAAACACAATAAAATGACGTGCTAATAGACCTCTGATCGATCATCAACCTTAGTTACTATACTTTTAAATTACATTAAATCTTAATGAAACCTTATATCTTAAAACAAAGTTATACAAAAAAACAAAAAAATAGCAAATAATCTAATAGAGAAAACTCTCATAAATTATCACGTTAGAAGCTTTCAAAACTCATAAAAAATAAACCACTCAGTAACTTGAACGTAAACAAAATTTAAATTTAGTACCACGCAAATAATAACTGTGTGAAAATGAAAAATGAAAGGTCACCTATTTCATTCCCTCCCAAGAGGAGGGCGCGCAGTTTGAGCTTTCAAGCTCCTCCAGCCACAATCATTGATTACCAGCATACATACATACATTACGTATATATACATGGTGGGATTAAGGATGGGTGTGGTTAGGATAGGATCGGAAGGAACGGAGTTAGGGTTCTGAGTGGGAAAATACTACCCCAGCATTTGCTTAAGTAGCCGCACATGGTGTGCATATATGCAGTGACCATACCGCAACATGTGTATGAGGAAAACCTCCTAAAAAACCTCATATAAGGTAAACGGTAACATGAATCGAACACACTACCTCCTGAGCACTAAGCAGGTCGTGTCACCACTACACTACCAGCTCGGTACTCTGTGAAAAAGCAATGTAGCCACATAATATTACACCCAGTAATGAAGTAATACTCTCAAATTCATTAACACTATTTATATATTATGATAATAATAAGAAAATAAACACTAAGAGTATCGATACAGTTGTCAAATCACAAATAAATTTACTTCTAATAATTAAATCTGGATGACTCTTGCAAGGTTCAAATTTCCAAAATCATTTACCTTAATTACCTTAATTTTAATTAACACCTTAAAGGAATCCTAATGACGCCCAAAGCATAAATTTGACAAATTTTCGTAATAAAATTTTGATATACAGTAATGAGAATAACACAAAATATGTAATATTACGATACACGGGTGAATGCACTTTTGTAAAATTATCTTAACAGCCTGAAGGCTTTTATACAAAACTATACATAAAAGATTGCATATTCATCCGACTAAACAAATACAAATAAAACAACTTGATTAAAATCACCAAAAAAAATCAACTCCGTGATATGCCTTCCAGTACGGCAACTTCACGGTCATCAAATTTCAACGATCTGAAAAATTATATTTGTACGAATTTAATCCAAAACCACGTGATTAATAACTGTGTCATCTGGTTTAATATGTATAAACATTAATTTATTTACAAAACGTTCCTTTATCCTTTATATACAAAAAATTTATTACAGCGATAGTTATATTTACAGGAACCTTTTATCTGACTAAACAGCTGTGAACGCGGATGTACTTTCGTGATGCTCAAATAAATTTACTGAATTTTACGATATTAGAATCCTCCGAAGCGTGATTTATCCCAAATATGAGGAAAAAGCACTTCTAACGCAATAAAATACAAAAAGGTCTCGGGGATGATTGAATTCTCTTTAAGATCCACACAAGGTGAACGGTAAAGCTTCCCCACGATAGCTTCAAGTAACCCCCGGTAGAACGCAAGTAAAATCAGTGCGCCCTAAGATGACATCACACGCTCAGCGTTCAACCTCTTTCTTCTACAGCTTAACTTCAACTAACTAACCGAAAAATAAAACTCCCTATCCCCACAAAATCACATCATCTTTTAATCATCACGCAAAATTTTTTATACTAAAATTGCATAGTGCAAAAAACAGACTCGATACCTATAATCGATATGCACACATCCCGTTTTTTAAATGGTGCACTATATTTTTAATGGATGTTTGGACTTTAGAGAGAAAAATAGGTATACTTCGTACAAGGTGTCCTATGTCTAACTTCAAAGCTATTCAAATTATTTAAAATTTTCGGTAAAAAACACCTTCAGACCTGGCAATGTAAGGTTGTGTTGACGCACCCTGTATGTAAGATGTTATAATGACGTGTATTACGTGTTTTGAGTACGGGTGTATTGAGTTTGAACGAAAAAAAATTTTTTGTGTATATGCATATGTATGTGGGTGAGTGATACGCCACTGGCAATTTAGGAGAAATATCATTCAGTATGCAGATACGTGTATTTGAATGTTATAGAGACATTGTTGTTGGAATAAATAGATTCTGATGAATGTAAATGTGAAGAGAAATTTGCCGATGGGACGATAATGTTTGCTACTGTTGACTACTGGGTAAGGAATGGAATGTTGGAAGATAAAGGAGTAATCTTGGCCCGAAGATGTGAAGATATAAGTATAAAATGTTGTAGGAAATATGTGAGAAAGATTTGGTATGTTTAATTGTTGATTATAGAAAGTTCTCGTAATGTTGTGCAATCAGTTTTGAGAATACGTGTACGTATATGGAATTTGAGACCTTAGACTGTACTTATTTTTGCAAATGTTGCGGAAGGAGGATGAGCGCATGTGAGAGATAAACGTTGAAAGTTGTGTAATGGTCCAGAGTGGCCACTGAATGAATGTGATGACGAGAAATGGCTTCTCCATAAAGTAATTGTAAAATTTGCAGGTAAGAACAAACATGGCGATGTATTGTAGTTATAAGCGTGTTTGTACAGAGGGTAGCATCAGTCGGCACTAAGAAAGTTTGAGTGAATACCATTGGTGAATATAGCGAGGAAGTCAGACATGTTTAAAGATGGATGGCTTGAGGTATAAATAGGAAAGTCAGAGATTGACGGGGGCTTGTTGCTTGTTGCTTTTGCTTTTGGTGAGAGCTCGGTGGAAGACGCGCGTGCGAGGTGATGTGTGACATCAGAATGGGTTGAGTTGGAGTTATATTTGTGAATAATATTGAAGGCAGTCATTGTTTAAACAACTGCGTAACCCGAAAGGGGATGAATCGTATAAGACATTCATAAATAAAACAATTAATAAAATTGAGATTGAAGATAAAATCAGTTTTGTTCTTCAAAAGAAAAAGTGCGTAAGCAGATTTATAAAAAGATAACAGTTGTAACGTTATAGTGTTGAGTGCGGCGCGTGTGCTTGTAATGAGCCTTAGTTAAAATTATTTATGGGACCACCTTTAAGTGAACGAAATATTCGTAGTAAATTGAGCCAATGTTAAAGTAATTTTATATGACATTAAAAGTTTATTTGTGTAAGGAAGGACTAAATTGTCCTAAAGGTTACGAGAAACTTTATAGAGGCAACCAAACGTGTACAGATTATTACGGTTTATTGGAGTAATAACCTCGTATAGTTAGACTATTCGCGAGTACCGAAAGGAATAAGTGTTTGTGGAATTGTGAAGTACTTGTTATGTGCCTTCAGGCAATCTAAGGATACACATGGCCTACAAATAATTGGTTTACGTGAAGAGAGAAGAAAGAAAAGCGTAGGATGAATGGACAGTCTTTAAAACGCAAATTTGTATTGACAGTGATGTGGTGGGTTGAATTCTCAACCACGCTATTGTAGTGTATGTAAACATTTGTTTTTTGTGCAGGAAATATATATATATATATATATATATATATATATTTATCGTTAACTTTTATTCTGTTTATTTAGCCAGTTATGAGACACATTTGTGACGTTTACTTAATTGGTGACCTAGTTTTCGACAATTTAAATGTAGACTTTGCATATTTTGGTTTTAAGATGAATGAACAACCTGAAAGGTTATATTTGCCAGGTTAATTTTTTTTAAAAAAGATTTTCATGTTAGTTTCGTTTAACGCAGTACACTAATGACGGATCAGCTGTTGATTTAAAAATTTCATTAAGTATAACTAAGAGGTGGAGTTTTGAGAACTTAAATATTTACGAATGTCCTATACGATTCAGAGGTATCATAAAGGAACAATTATTAAGCCGATGACATTGCTTTTCTTTTGATTAGGAATTTTAAAAATTAATTATCGATCATTGAATGAAGAACTATTTTATTCATTAATAAGTAGAAATTTAACTTTATATGTATACGAGGGATACGTAGAAAATATTCAGTTAACGTGTTATAACTTTGGTATTCTGGATGTACAGGGTACAATCAGGAAGTTTGTGAAGACCCGCGTATTACAGTTTTTTGATAACTGTTGGTTACGTGAATGCAGTTAAATTTGAATGATAAATTATGTTTTGGAAATTTTGGTTACGAGGTGTATTCAAAAGTTTCTAATAACCTGGGTAGTACTAAATATATTTGAGTTTGAGTTGAATTGTTTGGGACGAGTGGTTGTTGTAGGACCCTCGTGTAAGAGTTTACTGAATAAGCACAATCCTACTTTCCACAATCAAGTAGGGTTAATTAACACCCAGCTTAAGACAATTATTTTAGCAAAGTTTCGATTGTGGTGGCGCCTGAAGACATATTTTCCCGGACTGAGCTGTTTGAATGTCGGTGTAAGGTGTTTGAGCGTATTAATCATTCATTTTACTTCTTATCTCGACCACGCCCATATCCCTGTTAGCTGGCTTGGCAACCCGCTTACGTTAGTAAGCATACACGACGCCTAGTGCGGTTTGGACGTGTAACAGCAATAAGACCAGAAACGTGAGCTCTCTTCCCAGACATTGATAATTACAGAAATTAAGGTCAAAACAAAATATCTTCGTAACTTTGAAATAAGCTGCGTGATGTGTAAATTAAGCTTTTTCCTGTTATTAAAATAAACTGAATGCAACAAATAATCATTTTAATCAATTATATAGTATAGCTATAAAAACAATTGTATCATTACATTGCAGTATTTGAATTTATTTTGTTATCCAAGGTGTCCCACTACGAACTGAAGGCATCGATTTATGAAAAAGTAGATGTTTTAAAATCCTGAAAATTTAGTATACTAATGTCGATGGGGCTCATTGGAATAGAATACTCAAAAAATGGATTCGATTATACCGGAAGTCGGTTCTTACTCGCTTAATTTAGATGGAACACTATATTTGCATTTTAGAGATAAAAATAGATATATACTGACTTCCATAAAAATTGCAACACCTAGAATTTGTTGAACGATTTTAGTGAAATTTTTGTCAACGGTGTCTTTCAATAGAACAAACAAATGATTAAAGTTTGAATAAAATCTAGTTAGTAGTTTTTTTTTGAAGAAATAAACCAATCCGTGTGTAATTAACTGTCAATTTTGAAAATTGTTTGTTCACAATTTCGTTCAGAACTTGGGAACAATGCCAAGAGTACGTCAACATCAACATTTTTCCCAATTGACTGATTCTGAACGTGGCCGTATTATTGGCATGAGAGAGGTCGGACTTTCGCTAAGATAAATTACTCGTTGTGTAAACCGAAATGTTACAACAGTATTGAGATATTGCCCTGGATCTGGACCTCCCGCAGGACTACAGATCGCGAAGAACGTCGCTTACGACTTTTGGCCACAAGAGACATATTTTCAACAACTCGATCGATGCAAATGATTGGATGAGAGGTGTAGGACCCAGAATGTCAATGTCATCTATTTATCGTCGGATAAGGTCTAATCGAATGTGTTCACATCGTCCATTTTATGTCTTCCTCTTACACCGCTTCACCGTCTACGCAGGCTAGAACGGAGCAACGAAAGAGCGCCGCTGGTTATATTGCCAATGTGCTAGAACCCTTGCGCTTCCATATCTTCAGGGGCCCCATTTTGCAACAGGAAAATGGGCCCCCATACGGCAAGGGATACAACACGTTTTTTGGAAGAAGCTAACATTGTCGTCCTTCCATGGCCAGTTCGGTCGCATGATTTGTCGCCCATTGAACATGTATCGTATGAGATCGTTAGGCGACTGGGTAATTTACCACACCCTCCAGATAACTTACACGATCTCCGGCTAGGGATTAAAGAAGCTTGGGTTGATATATCACAGGCAACTATAGATCACTTGATTGATAGCATGCCACACCGTCTAAATGAGTGCATTACAAATCGTGTCGGAGCAACTCATTATTGAAAAAACATTTTAGTGTTTGTTCTTTTGTTTTCAAATTTCAATACAATCGTTCAATAAATTCTAGGTGTTGCGATTTTTTGAAAATCGCCCAATCGGTGACCATTTCTCACGTTTTGAAACATGTCTTGTGGAATATTTCTGATTTCTGCAGTAATTCTGTCCCTCAGATCCTGAGGGAGTAATGTAGCATAAACCTTACTCTTCAATATCCCCATAAAGAAAAGTCAAGGGGTTTAAGACACGGGGATCGTGGTGGCCATTCAAGTGCATCTCTTCGACCAATCCATCTATTTGGAAAAATTTTATTTAAATAGTTCCGTGCTGGCAATGCATAGCGCGGTGGAGCGCCATCTTGCTGAAACCAAATTCTCTCATCCAAGTCATTTGTATCGTTATTTGGAAATAGAACCCTTAAATTTGTGAGCAGGTCATCCGTGAGCATAAAAGATACCATTGCCCACCAAGTTTACCATTCATAAAAAATGGCCCTACCACTCGATCTCCAATAATCCCATCCCATACATTTAATTTTTGTGATGTTGCGTGTGAGTTTCCCGCATCCAATAGGGGTTGTGGTCACGTCAATAACGAAAATTGTGATGATTCACTTCACCATGCAAAGAGATACTACATTCATTCGAAAAGAGAATCCATTCCAAGTGTATGTGACCATGGTGAATGAAGTCCATCATTCGTTCACAAAACTCAATTCGTCGGTCTGGATCTTCATCAGTCAATTCTTATAGCATTTTCATCTTTTAAAGGTGCATCTTTACAGTTTTTAAAACCTTTAAAACAGTTCCATGACTGACCTCATTATCGTGCGGTAATTCTCGTGCCGAAATGATGGGGTTTTCTTGAATAGTCAACAAAACGTTAAGCTTTGTATTTTCGTCAACTGCCTCTCTTCTATGTCTTGGCAGATTCCTGACATGACCCAATTCTCTATAGCGCCTTCCTATTTTGCTAATTGTGCCTTGAGAAAGCCGCGGTAAATCGGGATGATTTGCTTGAAATAATTCAGCTACCTCAGCTTTAGTGCGACTTCGGTCACCATATCCGATCATCATTAATATCTCAATGCGAAGGGCTTCCGTTAAATAAGCCATGCTAAATAACTTACTACGATGTGACGACGTGAAAACTACACTAGAGGAATTATTTACTTAAATAAACGAGCAAAGAAAAATACAAGCAACAGACAATATTGTAATTTACTAATGTGGACGCTAACAAATCAAGCAGGTAACTAAAATCTAGACTAAAATACAGAAGATTAAGAGCGTTTTTCATCAACCATAAGACCTGGTTTGCTGAGATAATAAATCCACGTTATCAATACGGCACACTTTTATCTACCGACCATTAAAGCATTGTGGACATTAAAAAGCATTTAGTGAGTTTAAGAAACACAGAAGATAAAGATGTTTTTCCTTCAACGATAATATCAGGCTTGTTGCGATAATAAATGCATGTTATCACTACGGTAGATTTTTACCTACCGACATTTCTATCATTTTCGAAATTAAATAAAGAAAGTTGTTCATTTAGGTTTTTTCACTTTATTTATCAAATGCCCCAGAAAACAAATACTGCGTTGTATTCCTCTTAATACAAGCTTTCACACGATGTATCACTTGAACTTTCCTTACATTTGAAAAAAAAGTGAGGGGTGACTTCACCCCCGGGTGAAACAATTATAAAGAATGTTTATCATGATTTTTCTCCCGGGCTTCACCTCTTTGAGTTACAGAATTTATTCCACTTAGAGTATCCACCCTGTATATATGTATTTTTACTTGTATAAATAAGTTAGGATTTCACACTGGAAAATTTTATGTATGATTCAAGGGCAAATAGCAATGAAATTTACTGCATTTTTCGGAGTAAGGTGAAACTCATAAAAGTTGAATTTGGTTCTTAATGTTGTGTTAAATGAACATGAATGTCGAATTTAGGCATTTCAGAGTTGTGTTTTTCTTCAAAATTCAAAAATGGCGTAGATGGATGAGCTAGTAGTCCGTTTCAGATATTGTAGGCTCGGCAAAGACACGTGATATTTAAATCCCTAGAGATGGGTTGATTTTAATTTAGCGGGTAGATTTTTCATGACGTTGGCAACATGGACGTGAGCACCTGTAAAAAAGGAAGAGTGGTAGGATAGAAGTGACTTTAATTACAAACTCTTAGATATAACGGTCACGCACGTGGGTTTATCTTATTTATTTTTTTTTTAAAGAGTACAGAACGATTTGTGCTAATTTGATGTAGTAACGTCGATGTTGCAATTAAAGCATTTAATTGTTTTCTGCTAAAACCCACTATTGGACGTTTACATGTAAAGTGGTTATATGTGACTATGAAGCAGTCAAACTTTTCCGAAAAATTTAAGTGTTTAACCAGATTTTTAATAAGCAGCAATTGTTATATTAAAGAAAGTAGTGTATAAGAAACTTTTAAAGTGATACTTTTTAACTAAGAAAGATTTTTGTTTTAAAATTGTAAATCAAAGTTGACAGTATCAGGTCTAATCTTAATGCTATTCACCAACATCTTGAACAATTACAACCTGATATATTGTTTCTATCTGAAAGACAAGTCTCCTCTGAAAGCTCCGAATCACCCGACTTGCAATTTCCTCAATACCATCTTCACTCTAACTTTCGATATAAAGGAGGCGTATGTGCGTACATCAAGGACAGAATTGCTTGCAAGAGGGTTTCTTCCTTAGAAAATAAAAATTTTGACGTGATTTGGTTTAAACATTCTGGTCCTAATTTTGTGAAATTCTACTGTTGCATTTATAGGTCTCCTAATGTCAGCAACTTTCAAGACTTCTTCGATTACCTTAGTATGAAAGTTGACTATCTCCTGTCTCAGTTTCCATCTTGCGATATCTCATTTGTACGCGATTTCAATGTTCATAACTCTAGTTGGCTTCAATTTTCATCTACTACAAATCCCGCTGGTCATAGTGCATAAACATTTGCTATTTCATGTGATTTCACACAAATGACTTCTGAACCCACAAGAATCCCTGATAACCCTAACCATACTCCATATCTTCTAGATCTCTTTCTTACATCAAACCCTCTTGTTTATAAAACTTACGTTCTTTCGCCTTTAGGCCTTTCCGACCACTGTCTAATAAAAATCATTTCTACTGTACCTAATTCCACTGTTGTTCGCAAAACCGATAGAACCTTGTGGTGTTTTAAGTCAGCTCGATGGAGTGATTTACGGGATTTCTTTGCAACCTTTCCATGGCGTGAATATTGCTTTAAGTCGTCCTCTTCTTCGGACATCGCTCTTTCAGTATCTGAAGTCATCCTCATGGGAATGGAGTTATACATTCCGAAAAAACAGTGCCGTGTAGGCCATTCACGTTCCCAACCCTGGTTCAATAAGGCTTGTTCTGATGCAATATCTTTAAAAAATAAATGTTACATTAAATGGAAATCTAATAAATCGGTTGAAAGTCATGTAGAATACGTTGGTGCTAGAAATATCTGCAAAAGTGTCATCACTAAAACTAAAAAGTTGTTCGAACAACGAAAATGCAATGAACTAGCTACATCTCCTTTAGACAGTCGTAAATTTTGGTCTTTAGCTAAAGCCATTAGTAAAAACTTTCGAACATCTTCATTTCCCCTGACATTTATTGACGGATCGGTAGTTGCTGATTCTGTAGACAAAGTTAACGTTTTTGTGGATTTGTTTGCATCAAACTCGTGTCTCAATGATTCTGGAAAAGATGTGCCCTAGTCAACTCTTCTTCATACGTTATGAATCCAATTCATTTTCGGTACAAGCTCTTGGAATCGATCATCAGTAGGCTTGATCTCAATAAGGCGACTGGCCCAGACGGTATCCCAGCTATTTGTGTTTTAACAGGTAAATATTGTTTTCGTGGTATTAATTTTGATACATCTATGTAGGTTTCCAGAACAGACACAACCTAGTAAATTCATGTTTTATAGATTAAAAACCAATTTAATTAATTATGGATCGTTTCCTAAACACAGGTCAAAATAATATAATACAGAAAAACCAAAGAATCATGAGGTGACCGTTTTAGCCAGTGTGGAGGGTAATCCTATAAGTTCTTGCAGAACTATAGAAAGTAGAATTGGAGTATCGGAAACAAGAATCCAAAGAATACTTCGCCACCATAAGTATAAACCATATACATTTACGCTTGTTCAACATCTACATCCTGGCGACGCTGAACGTAGGTTAATATTTTGCAATTGGTACTTAAACATGTTAAATATAGTATCCAACTTAGGAAGAAATGTCATATTGTCAGACGAGGCACACTTTAACAATTCAGGTGTTTTAAACAGGCACAATAGCATATTATGGTCACAGGAACATCTACACAAAATATTCCCCCAAAGACAACAAGGACGATTTGGACTAAACGTTTCCTGCTTTATATTAGGGTCAAAAATAAAATTTTACATTTCCGAAGGGAACTTACCCGCTCCTACATATTTCGATATTTTAGAAATAGTTGTGACTGAATTATTAGATGACATTCATTTAGCTCGCTTGAACCAAATTCATTTCTAACAGGATGGAGCCCCAACCCACAATGCGCAAATTATACGCCCATTTTTGGAAAAAAAATTTGGTAATAAATGGATTGGCACTAATGGGCCGATAAGATGGCCTACTAGGTCTCTGGACTTCTCAGTCTTAGATTTATTTTTATGGGGTTACTTGCAAAATAAAATATACCTAACTCAATATGATAACATTGAACGTTTGACAAATGCAGTTACAGAAGCTTTCAGACATAAGATCCCCTATTATTGTGCTTAATGCTATAGAACGAATTGGAAGAGTGTGTGAACCATGTATAAGACAGAATGGTCATCAGTTCGAACATCTCTTTTAGTAATTATATTAGGCTTGTAAAGTTTTAGGTATTATGTTTAGTTTTTAATTTTGTGTTTTTGCATAAAACTTCCTAACCCTTAACCTTGTTTTTTCATGGCCAACTATATCATCAAAATGTTAAATTAACGTAACATTCATTTTGGGGGTTAATAATGCCAAATAGGTGCCACATAATATATATTTTTTTAAAGCTGAGAGTAAGTTCTATTATACATGGTTATTCACGTTATTCGACACGGAAGATTATGGCCAAACGACTTGACTTTCAAAGAGTTTTATTTTTGGAGTTAATGTAGGCCTACAGGCGGTACATTTTAAAATTATTTTCGCAATGTACAGGCTATGAAACATATCAAAGTTGCAATTTTTTAAATGGAACATCCTATATATTATTGCATTTTTAGTTACTGCAATCAAAATAAGTATGAGTTTTACTAAGGTTTACCCGACTTAAACTTTACATGTTTTGAAATATTTAGCATTTTCTGAAAATGTGGTAATAATTCTAAACTCAAGTATTCACTTTTTCGTCAACTAAACTTTACACTTAGCTTACTATTTGATTACGTATCATGACGCACTGAATAAAACACTGACTAACATATACAAAGTGTTTATAAATCATGACACAAAAATTTTATGTCAACAGCAGATATAGAATTTAATTCCCTATCAAATACTATAACACTGTCGTATGTCTAACTCTACCTTTTTTCAAGGAAAATTCACATTTTCAGAAAGCAAGTTTATTTAGACAAATTTAACACTTAACAAGTCGCCTATGGAAATTTGGCAACACAGAATTATTGTTGGTAGCTGTCAGTTATTCATAAAAGTCTGCAAATCGTTCTGTCTGTTCGTAAATCGCTTACTTTGTTTTGTAGTGGTAATTTGTGCTGTATTTAAAGCTTATTTGTTGAAAACGGCCTTACTGGCATCACAAGTTTACGCTAAAAGATTTCCCAACAGAAAACATCCAAACAAAGCTGTTATGAAAAAATTGTTGGCTCTATTTAAACGAACTGGAAGTGTTCATTATGAGAAACCTTTGAATATAAAACCTGTGACAGAAAATGATTAAACAGAATTAGCGGTAATTGCTTCTGTGATCGAAAATCTACATATAGGCCAAAATCAAATTGCGCAGCACATTAACATTAGTCAAGGAAGTGTCTCGAGAATTCTTAAAAATCACGGTTATCATGATTATAAAATCCAGATCCATCAAGAACTTTCCGAAAATGATTTCAGAAATCGAGGTGAATTTTGTATGTGGGCATTAGACCGAGTGGCCGATAATGAAACCTTTTTCAATTTTGTATTGTTTAGCGACGAATGCACATCTCATAACAATAGATTTGTTAATAGACGTAATTCTAATTATTACGCTGATTGTAATAATGCCAGGTATAAAAATAGGTATAAGATTTAATAATTTAATAATGGTGGTGTAAATCAATGTTTTAAAGCGTTCTCAATACAAATAACTAGAGATACCAATCATTCAATAAAAGATAATGCCGTTGACTCAGTAGGTAGATTAAATCAGGGCTGGTTGATGCTTTTTGGTTTGCTTAATTATCACAAATTTCTGCTTGGTTATTTTCACCTAACATCAATATAGTAACTTCTAGGTAACAATAATAAAAATTATCTCGGACGCCAAGTTATTTTTTTTATTACACTCGGAATAACTAAACCGAGAATACAATAAAGCATTCATCAAAATGTCAAACTAAAAGATATACAAATTATGTTTATTATGCACTTAAATTTGGGATTATATAAAATAATTCTTAAAACTAGTGTTAATAGCCTTATTCTAATAAGTCATAGGGGTATAAATACCTGTTACAAAATTTTTGTACAACTTCTTGAGAACCTGTGTGCATAAGGAATGCGGAAGTGTAAACCAAAATGATGTAATCTTCGTACCAATGTTACGCAATATGTCGTAATTTTAATGTTTTACGTTGTAAAGTATACCAAAGTTGAAATTGCTCCTTACAAATCTATATTCATTGCAATTTGAATAATCTAGAGTTTATTGCATTCTCTTGAAGGTTCAAATAAAAGGTGTGATCTAAATTTAGATCTGAATTAAATGCAAAACGCAATCATGAAATGAAAGCACCCAAAAATAGCAAAATTATAAGTACAAGTATAATAAAAGTACGAGTAAAGGTAGTAAAAGTGCCTGCAAAGAGCAAATGTTTCAGATTTTAATATAATACGAGTTAAAGGTGTCTTACCATTAAATCAATGGCACTTTACACAAAATTTAGGTAGAAACCAAAAATGGTTTCTTGCGTGAAAATATGTGCATAAAATAATTCCACGATATAGAAGTATAAACCTTAAGAAAATATGCAAGTTCCACCAAAATGCAAATTAAGTTGCCTACAACTTATAAATCATTAATTATCAAAACCCTTTTTTTATATTTTACAACTAAATGAACGAAGAACGAAAAAGATTCGTTACATGATTCCAATCCGCATCAACTTAGAATGATTCATAATCAAAACAGGTGGTCAATACATGTGTGAGGCGGAATAATCGGTCAATATCTACTTGGGCCTTATTTTTTTTAAGAACATTTAAATGGTAATTTTTTTAGCAAAATAATTGCCAGTCCTGTTACAAGACATACCCTTGAACATACGGACAACAATGTGGTTTCAACTGGATGGTGTCCCCGCACACGTCCATCACGAGGTTCGAGATTTTTTAAGTACAAATTATCAGAATCGTTGGATTGGAAGAAATGGATATCAGAATTGGCCTCCACGGTACCCTGACTTGACTTCATCGGATTTCTTCTTATGAGATACGTAAAACAACCGTTTACAAGACACCTCGAACCACACCAGAGAATATGAAGGAATTATTAGGAAGCATTTCAAAGCTCGGAAATGTTGGGAAATGTTGGTAGAGGTTTCGAAAATAGGGTATGCATGTGTTTAGAGACAGACGGTCGTCGTTTGAATACTTGCTATAAGAAATGTTTTTACGGTTTTTTCACCATTCTATTACTTTCATCATTTTAATTAGTAAGTAAATTGTAACATATCATTATCAAATTTCTTTGACTAAACCTGCTCTTTATTGCCAGAGTCAAATTTCCATAGGCGACTTGTTAAGTGTAAATTTGATTAAATAAACTTACTTTCTGAAAATGTGCATTTTCCTTGAAAATCAGAAGAGTTAAACATATGACAGTGTTAAAAGTATTTGATAGGGAATTAAATTCTACATCTGCTGTTGACATAAAATACAGGGTGTTTCTATTTAAATTAATCAGGTTATTACTATTTCAAACTTTAAATTTTTGAATAATGATTTATAAACACTTTGTATATGTATGTTTTATTCAGTGCGTCATGATACATAATGAAATAAGTGTAAAGTTTAGTTGACGAGAAAGTGAATACTTGAGAACTTAAAGTTTAAAATTATTGCCGCATTTTCGGAAAATGCAAAATATTTCAAAACATGTAAGGTTTAAGTCGGGTAAACCTTAGTAAAACTCAATCTTATTTTGAACGCAGAAACTTAAAATGCAATAATATATAGCGTGTTCCATTGAAAAAATTGCAACTTTGATATGTTCCATACTTTTGGTACAGCCTGAACATTGCGAAAATAAATAAATACCGCCATTAACTCCAAAAATAAAACTTTTTGAAAGTCAAGTCGTTTGGCCATAATCTTCCGTGTCAGTCAAGTCGTTTGGCCATAATCTTCCGTGTCAAATAACGTGAATAACCCTGTATAATAAAAAATATACAGGGTGTTCCATTAAAAAAAAACAAATCTTTGGTTTATTGCGAAGAAACTGACTTTTTGTGGGGAAAACTATGAACGCCACTAAATTCTAAGGCAAATTCTGTATAAAACCCACTTTTCACCATTTCGATAAATTACAAGTTACGAGGGGTGCTTAAAATGTGCAAATTTTGAATTTCGCCCTGTGTCTCAAATACTAATAGGACTATGACAATTATGTTTGTGGCATCTTTCGTTTCACGAAAAAGTAGAACAGGGTCGCGAAAACCGCATCTTTCTATCTTTGCTCGCAAACGAGATACCCTACAATTTCAACCAAAATGGGGAGACACAGTGTTCATAGCCGAAGTTACAACAATATTTCGCTGATATAAATGAGCAACAAATAAGCCACAATTAGCTTGCAGACTGCTATTTAATAGCACATAACAAATTATATACCGTATAAATAATATTTGTTTAAAATACGAACTGACTAAGTACTAAATGGTAATAACCGCTTTCATTGAAGTGTTTTACTTCATCTGCCCCTACTCAGGAAGACATTAAGAAGAAATAAATTCATAACAAATGCGATTCATAAAAAAGGCGGCACGTAATAAGAAAACCACCGAAATGCTGTACGGCTAGTTTAATAAATGTCACTTGACTTGGCACCAGCTGGAGCTTATTGCTTACAATAAAGATGAAATATAATTTATATACGTTTCTAGAAGCTACACAAAATACTCAGAAAAAAATTCGGAAGTTATAACAGCAAATCGAGTACTTGATTTTCAGTATCAAACTGACTTTACTAAAAGTACAACGCACATTGCCCTAACGGACCATTAAAAGTTATATCAAAAGTTAAAAAAAAAGAAGCTGGAACTAAGTTTATAAAAACTTCCTTTTCCCATTACACCCGCTAAAGTATCATTCAAACACGATATAAACACATAATTAGCGCTAACCTATATTTTGGCACCGAGCCAAAAACTTTAAACCATGTAATCAAAGATTCATTTTATGGCTACAACATAAATTTGAAACGGTTCATAATTTTTGTCGTATATTTAAGGTATAATAAAAAAAAGGAAGGCCTTTCCCTTTTTAAAAACGTTTCAAGTCGACAATGAAGAATGTTTTACCCACAAAAAAGTACTATATAAATAATTTCAGATTTGAAAATCAGAATAGCAGATTTTAGAATAAAGACAGACGGTTCGCATCAGTAGTTTCGTATAAAAACAAACTTTTATTATACATAGGGAAGTTACGCATAATTTATGCTGTTAGTTACGTCAACATTCTTCGTTAGCAACATGAATAGTGATCGTTTCAAACTTTTTTTCCTCTTTACTCTCAACCACCGTACAACCGAGATTGACGTTAATTCGCTTTAGCCATTTATAAAAGCGACGTCGATTTTTATTGAACGTTTCGAAATTGGCTAACCGTCCATCATTTACAAGTTAAAGCGTGTACTACTTCGAACATTAATAATAACTTTGATAGTAAAGTTGCATGTCTAAAAACAGTTTTATTTTCCACTCTTCCCGTTGCATGTTGTTTACTGACCTCTCGTGTACTCCATTTTGTATTAACAAATTTATGGCTATAATTGAAATTGACATTTTTAACCCAGTCAACGTAACGCAATGTACCAATTTATTATTCAAAAGGAAACAGCAACAAAAATAAAACATATAAACGAGTCAGTCTTTCTACGGATTTACTTCCGTTACAGAAAATATTAAAATTCAGCTTGGAGAAGTGGGCTTCTCTGAGCAAGCTGAAGAAGATTATTAAATTACAAGCTTTATCCCTCTATATATTTTTCGTTTACATTGGGTCGATATTATTTACTTTGGCCTTTAACTTTGAAGTTTCTTTGGTTTACATCCTCGTAATAAACAAAGTTTTCAAAAACTTTTTGTTTAATCTCTTCTATAACAAAGTCTGTATAGCTACTTAAAAATAAGATAGAATGACTGACTTATTACACTTTAAGAATTTATTACTCTAATTTAATAAAAACGAAATTTACCATTTTTTCACAATACAATAAGTATTACTTGATAAGTAAAGCTTGCCACCTAAAAAACTACAATTGAACGTGTAGGTAGCGGACCGTGGAAATATTATTATTATAATAACCTTGTTCAAATCACAATTGTTACCGCGATAGAAGAGTTAATTAATGGGGATTGATATATTTTATTATATATCAACTCGTAATTTGATAATGGTTTTCGGGATATTTTATTTTTGTAACTAATAGTGGCTAAGGGCTGAAAAACATATGTTAGGGTAGAAAGAAACAGGTGTACGCTCGATACTGCTTTATTGCCAGGGACCATAACGAATCTTTGAAAGTTGCTGTATGCGCATTCTTGTGGTAAAAACTTCATAAATGTAATAATTAATTATTAAGTCGGAACTTTGCGCAAATCCAAAGGGACCGTTGTTTGGTACTTCGAAATTCGATACAAGATATAGGTTTTTCTACGGACGAATGCATATGTTTAAAATTAAGATTTCGTTCAGTAAGAAACGTGGAAAAATCTTCCAACGTAATTACTTCTTGTTTTTTTATTACTTTCGAAAGACGGGAGTAAATATAGTTAGTTTGAAATCGGAGGAGGAGGCGGTTGATGGTTTGGTTGAGCCGGATTGCTTTGATTGTTTTAATTAGAAACATGTACCTTTTAGAAAAACTAAAACGCTAATTCGTTCTTTTCTTTTTGTATCGGTTTCAAAGTAAGTTTTTCCAAAAATTAATCTATCATTAATAGTCGTTGCCTTGAGTTTAAACCGCTTACCTTAACACGTCGTGTTGCGGTTTAACAAAAGGGAATATATTCAAGTGTAAGTATGTATTTTAATATAAATTAAAGCTCGCGACCAATCATTCTACAAGCCTATGTAACGTATTAAAAATCAAGTATTGCCTTACAAAAATATTTAATTACGCACGCAAGCTCATTAAGTTGATATCTGTTAAAAATAAACGGGTTAGCGTCAGACAGTACAGAGCTCTTTAGCTCATCACTTGGGTAAATTAGCAGTGTTGTTTGTTGATTATACTTATATTTGTGTAGAGGTGAGCGTGGACGAACGGGTACAGGATAAACCTTGGTTATAATTGTAAATAGGCAACACCGAGTGTTTACATACTCCCGGGTCCAGATGACCATTAAAACACCTCGATTTTTATTTTTATTATTTTTATTGTTGTATAGATGAATGTGTAACCTGAGAAAGGGACGCTGTATTTTTCTAACGCACTCAAACTTATATATCGCTCACGATGTTAAGATCTATTTACAACTTACCCTTGTAAGGATTTGTTTAATGAGGTTTTTTTTGTCTTTGATTCAGTCTGGTTAATCCGAGGTGTAATTAGAATTGTTTGACTGCAAACGGAATTCTCTTTAAACGTAATTTATTGTAATTGTACCCGGATGTATTTTTTGCTTTATTAGTCACTAAATAATTGTGTATGTGTAAATTTCGCCCCTATTTTCTTTGTTTGTCGTTGCATTTACCTTATTATCACCTGTGCAATTTTACTGTTATTATATTTTATATGTACCGTAATTTGCCTTATTTTTTTATTTGCTTATTTACTCAAAGACCGGCATGATTGGTTTTAGAGGGCCACATGTTTGGTATTATAATTTTTATTCTGATTTATTTATGACACAATTGTGGGTGTGATTACATTATGTTTTTTTTATTGTGTTTATATGTAGCTAAACTGCCTGTTATTTCTCTTCACGCACTTTAACCTGATTTAATGGTGCATTGTTTTTTTGAGTTATTTGATTTATTAATGTACTTGTGCAATTACTTAATTATGAATAACGTGGGTTTTCTTGGTGGTTCTTTTCCACAATAGTACATTAACGGGCTGAACCATCCTTGCGCAATGCTCATTAATTTTAAATTGAGTAGTTTCGTTGTTTACCTGCCCCACATGATGCAACACTTAACCTCATCCAGTCTATTTAATTCAAATAGCACAACGTACCTCCACTAGCCTGCCGATTCTTTCGATCAGCTTTGAGGTTTGCGAGTAATTAAATATCAGACTTGTAAATAAATTCCAATGCTTTAATTATTGCTAGGAAAGTCAATGTAAGGCAAGCAATTAATTTGAGTAATAGTAGTATTGTCAATAAAGTCGAGATAAACCACTTAGCGATTGTTGTGTTCTTGAATTTGCATGGTTGCAAATAAGTTCAAACTACACTTTTCAAAATAGGGTTCCTGGGGGACGGCACAAACGTTCATAACCTTACGTTCTCACAATAATAAGAAAGTATAAAAGGCATTATCTAAATCACCATTTTATTTTTAAAGTAAGTTTCTTTCATAAAAAATTCTTAAATAAGAAGAAACTTCGACTGCTGTCTACCACTCATTTCGACAAAAAAGAATACGTAGCGTGTGAGTTTATTTTGACTGACTAAGTAGACTTTGTATTATGCAACTACTAGCAGAAGTAATGATCGTCGAATAGATAAACTCTGTAGCATAGGCAACCAGCATACCGTTTACCTGAACACTGTTCACCACCGTTTTTTAAACTTGCGCATCATTTTCATACGTATGCAATAAACCTGTAACGAGTTTAAACGGCATTTGAACATCGCAGGGGCAAATAACTGAAAGGGCCAACTAGCTTGTCGTGAGTTCGTGCATTTTATTAAAATTTGTGGCTACGATAATACGATAAGTCTGATGGGATGTTTTGGACGCCACCCTGTCTTAATCCGGGTAAAATGTACGGAAACAAAAGGCAAAAATAAGGGGGAAAATACTTTTTGGTCGCAACCAACGGTTCCCTGGGTCGATTCTGGACCGTAATGCTCCAAAGCACTACAATACAGGGTGTCCCAACGATTTAAGGGTGGAAGATACGCGTATACTGTTGATTTTAAAAAATCTTATAACAGAGTATTGTAGTCAACAACGAGAAGCATCTTGTAAAAATATTTTTGTGTATACTAGAGGGCCCATTTTCGAGCACTACACTAAACTTGGATTTTTGTAATGGAACACCGTATATATTTTTATATATTTGAATGGTCTGTTAAATGCTGAGCAAAATGATATAAGGTACGACTAACGGTTCCTAAGTTATTGACATTTTTATGTAAAAAATTAGTCAATTAAGTAGGTTCCTGTTACGCCATCTTGAGAGATATCAGAGTGAAATTTTGGGATTTGTTTTTCCAATGTGTCTAGTTTTAACTTCTAGATTCAGATTGCAGACTCTTCTCTCTCTCTCTCTCTCTTATATATATATATATATATATATATATATATATATATATATATATATATATATATATATATATATATATATATATATATATATATATATATAGGTGGTTCATTTTACTCATTTACTCAATGTTATTTTTCTCATTTTTTAAAACGGAGCACCCTGTATTTTATTACAGATTTGAATAGCATTTTTTTCGAACTTACAATAGATACCCACTTTGTACTATGTCTTCCTAAGTGTTTTTGAATTATTCAGTGCTAAAGTTGAAAATCGCTAAATCGACCTATTAGCTTATTTTACAATATTTGGCCCCGCCGCACTATCATAATCGAGTACGTCGGTTTATAGAAAATTGTCGCGAAGATCACTGGATAGGTCGCGGGGGCTTGGCCAGCGAGATCACTCGGTTTTGCTATCCCCATGACTTTTTTTTCTGTGGGAATATGTGAAACAAGAGGTGTGTAGGAATTTGCCTACTACACCTGCCAACATGAAACTTCGAATTAGTGAAGCTTTTCACAGTATTCGAAGAAGCATCCTTCAAAACGTCAAAGTAACCTTTAGTAAGCGGTTGACAATGTGCATTGATGAATTAAGAAGAATTAAGATGAATAAAGATGAATTAAGATGAATTAAGATTAATTAAGATGAATTAAGATGAATTGAAGTGAATTGAGATGAATTGAGATGAATTGAGGTTAATTAAGATGAATTAAGATGAACTAAGATGAATTAAGATGAATTAAGATGATTTAAGATGAACTAAGATGAATTAAGATGAATTAATGTAAACTAAGATGAACTAAGATGAATTAAGATAAATTAAGATGAATTAAGATGGATTGATTAAGATGAATTAGGATGAATTGAGATGAATTAAGATGAATTAAGATGGATTAAGATGAATTAAGATTTTGGTCCATAGGGATCTTGCTGCACCAATTTGATCACGCGTATTCTGCAAAGCTTTTGTACCTCTGATTTCAAAAACGTTTTCGATTTTTTTGGTTTGAAACCAGCCGATTTTTGTAATAAAAAAGCAATTAATTTCATTATGGTTATGCTTTTGATCTTTTTTTCCTTCGTCCACCCCAAGAATTTATTGTATTGCTGGTCATACATGTGCGACAAAAACATAAAATTTACTATTTATTAACTTAAAGATTATTATGTTTAATGATTATCATGTTTTTTATAAATGTATGCAAATATTCTGGTAGTCTGACGGATTAAACAGCAAAATGCTAATGACACTTGTTTGTATTGTTTTCGCTTAGTAACCAGATAGATATATAAAAATACACATATTAGACGGACTCAACAATGAATTTTAATCACATGCGATTAAGTATTTTTTAATCACGTGTGATCAGATACATTACTTTAGTTACTCAGACGGATTGAAAAATGTTTCGTATTTTACGGTCCTCGTAAAATAATTTATACCAGATACAGAGCGTATTTCATGCGCGACTATTCAACAATAAAAGTTAATACTGGTTTCTTAAGAACATACTATTAAAGAAAAATTGTGTGATAAATAAAGCAAATCACATAAACAAACAAAGCTTATGATGAGTTTCTTGTAGACGAAACGCCAAAAAGCAATGTGATGAGCGCCTTGTTATAGAGTTTAAAAAATGAAAATTGCAATATTATTTTTTATTTGCTATCATTTGAAATAACATCGTAAAATATTCAAAATTAAAATGACGAAAATTGGTGTTTTTCAAACGTTTCTAAAGCAAAAAAAAATATCAATTTTTGTAAAGACCACCTAAATTATTCAACTTTTCCCGAATTTAACGAGCTTTCTAACAATTACCGTTTCCAAGATCCGATGCTGTTTATTCTTATCTTTGTAATTGTTATTGTTGTGGTACCATTCAAAGATGTAACTTAATGATAATAACATATTTAATAGTTTAGTGGAACGAGGGATTTTGAACAAGTAATAAAAGAATAAGGATATCGCAGATTTCAACCACATTTATAGTTTAACATTTTGGTTTTAATCGGTATTGGAAAATCGGTATTTCGAACTATTATAGAATAACTAAAATTAAATGGCTGTTTCATTTAATCAGAAATCCATACGCGCTATTCCGACGATATTAAGGTATAAAAGCAAATCACAGTGCAGTAAAAGTATACTTTATTACTACGTTCCAATATAAATACAAACGGTATCTATGTACTGCTTAAACGCAAAAACTATGTAACAGCTTTTAGTGTATAACCTAAAAGAAAAGTTTTTACGTGAATAAATTGTATTGTCAAACGTGCTAATGAAGTTTGTTCCGTTTAGTTTCAGCTGGAAATTCAAGTGTCTCGTCGTTCGGACGTGTAATAAATTTATTTAGAAGTAGAATAAACCAACTAGAATAAATTATTGGATTTTGCCTTGAATAAATAAATTAATAACAAAAATGATACACCAAATAATTTGGGATTTAGAATCTAAATAATAAAGAAGGTAACAAATGCGTCTAAATATAAGATTTATTATAAATAAGTTTAATTGATTGGCCTATTTGTACAGTTTTTGTTTTTGTAGCGCGACGTTTCAGCTTCCGCCATCAGGCTTAATCATGTGAAGGACTGTTTTCGAACTTGAGTCGGAATTATTGATTCTGATTTTTTCTTAAGGAGATTAGTCCTGGCTTCATTTCGACTATAATTCTCTGCACAACTATTGCATGACGACCCGAGCAAGATACCGGCCAACGAATATAAGCACACCAACCACGCTACACACACCACAACCACCATGCACACTTAACCCATTAACACATTCATTACTCAATAAAACCTAAATAATTTTTCTTTTTTTACACCCAAAATAACTACACCTCATGATTGTACAACATACAATAACACCAAACACCGCAACACAACAAGGAATGATCAGGGCTGAAGACGAGAAAGACTCCTGAACAGTCCACAAATAAGTAACATAAGCTAACAATAAGTAAATACTAACACATAAGCATGAGCATACTACCAAAAAATAAATAAATAAATAAATGCACAACAACTTTCCTAAACGTCATATCGACTCATTCTTTTGTCGCGTAACTAGACATGGGTAAGAAAGACAGTAGATATTCCAAAACATTATTGTTTAGTTTTGGATTTACTTAATCAGTTTTAAACCTAGCACTTTTTTGATATAATACTTGTAAAATGAAGAATACTAAATAGAAAACCTCTTCAAATTAATTTATATATATATATATATATATATATATATATATATATATATATATATATCATGTGTATATATATATATATATATATATATATATATATATATATATATATATATATACACACACACACACACATACACAAAGGTTCAGCCACCTCCGGTTTGACTGGAAATGCACCTAACTTTTGAAATTTAAATGACACCCTGTATATTTAATTCGAAATTTTAATTCTGGGCAAAATTTTTTTTTAAACGGTGTATCATACTATACATTATGGCTTAAAAGTAATGAATAAATCAAATTTAAAAAAACATTAACTTACTTTATTTAAACCCAGTTATAAACTAATGTTATGTAATACAGAAGTAGTTCTAGAGAAACATTGAATTCTTAAATTTTAAAGTAAGTGTTCAAAATGCGCTCCTTGTTGTTCCAGCTAACATTTTGCTTTACGTAAAAGTTCACGAGATATTACAGATCTCAATACTTCCGTAGCAACATTAAGTGCTTCAAATTCGTTACTTATTCTATTTTTTAAATTATCTAAATCTACAAGTGGCGTTTGGTATAGTCTAAAATAATAAATAAAATAATCCAATTAAATTAAATAAAGTAATTTAATATTTTTTTAAATTTGATTTATTTATTACTATTAAGCCTTAATATAAAGTATGATAAACCGTTTAAAAGGAAATTTTACACAAAATTCAAATTTCGAATTAAATATACAGGGTGTCATTTAAGTTTCAAAAGTTAGGCGCATTTTCGGTCAAACCGGAAGTGGCTTAATCTTGTTATTAAGCTTATTTTTGAGGACGTTAGGTGTATATAAAACGCTTAAAATTTTGATTTTTAATTTTTCGGAACGGAGATATGACGTTGGAACAACACAACTGAGACATTTTGTATGTATGTATTATATATATATATATATATATATATATATATATATATATATATATATATATATATATATACAGGGTGTTACTTAAGTGTATGTACTTATTTTAAGATGATTCCTGAGGCGATTTCGAGTCGGAAAGTTCATATGAATGTATGTCCTCAGAAGCTTCGTTATCGATCTACAGGCTGTTGAAGTTGTTGTTTTTCGGTCTTTTCCAAATTTTTCGAAAACCCTTCTAGATATTACATTGAAATTTTACATATTCTATAAGGGCATGAAGCCCTTATTTCAACTGAAAAGTTCATTTTAATTTAACCAGTGGCGTAGATACAGCTAGGTATGACATAAATTCCACAAAAAAATGTGTTACGCCACTGTTTTATATGACGAGTTTACGATATTCATCAGAAATCAATTCCGAACAAAAGGTTTCCATACATTTTCACGTAAAACTCACCGTTTAGGAAAAATAATTAAAAAGTGTCGTGTCGTCCTAACATAGAAACTATTTACAGAAACTGAACAATAAAGGGAAAAACTTTTATGCAGTCATTCATAAAAATGCTGAAAATGTCCACCATCCGCTTCTATACAGGCTTCTGCTCTTCTCCTCATTGAACGACGCACTCTTTCAAAAATTCCCGGTGTGTTCTGTAAGGTCCCTCAATTATTCTATTGCGTAAGTCTTCCAACGTCTGAACTGGTGTATTATAAACTAGAGTTTTAAGATGCCCCAGAAATAAAAGTCTAAGCTGTTCAGATCAGGCGATCTCGGTGGCCAGAACTGAGACCCCTCATGACCTATTCATCGATTTGGGTAAACTGAATTCAAATATTCACGCACCAAAATGCTGAAGTGGGCCGGTGCACCGTCGTGCATGAACCACATGTACTAGAAGAGGGACATTTTCTAGTAATTCAGGCAAATTATTTTGAAGAAACGCACGATAGGTATTGCCGTCAAAGGCGCCTTGGAAGAAAGAATGGTCCAACTAAAAATCTCCAATAATACCAACCACGTTGACTGAAAATTGCTGCTGAAATTTTGTTTCTACTATAGCATGAGGGTTCTCTTCGCTCCATAAATGAGCATTACGAAAATTTCTGATTGCTTCTCTGGAGAAATTTGCTTCATCCGTGAAGATAACTGCCTGTCGAAATGAGATTTCTCAATTCTGGAGAACACTGGAAAATTCTGCTAAATCTCGTGGAAGAGCTTGCACTCTTGCAGATGATACGGATACAGCAAATATTCTCTCAAAATTTCCCATACAGTTTTGTGTCAAATATTCAACGCACTCAAAATTTTGCGTGTACTAGATCCTGGATTCTGTTCAATTTCATTGAACTTCCTGCCGTCCTCACTGTACGAGGTCGTCCCTCTCGGTTTCCATTTTGTAAACTGCCATATTAAGACAGTCGCAGATGGATGTTTGTGAATGTTCTACTATCGGGAACAGCACGGTTGGGAAATCTTTCTTGGTAAAGACGCCTGGCTTGTTTAGCATTGCCGTCAGCCAGACCATAGACGAAATGCATGTCGGTCATCTCCGAAATAGCATAATTTCTCTTACTTTTATGAAGACAAAACACTTGGAAAACAACAAAAAGAACAAATTTTTAAACTAGTTATTGCCTGTCAAGAATGAGACTGACATGACTGGATTATTAACATACGATGTTTCCTTATCAACGGACAGAGCTCACTTGTGTTTTGTGACATATCTTTATCTTGTAAATAAACTGCACGTTATAACGACACGACACTTTTTAATTATTTTTTCCTAAACGGTGAGTTTTACGTGAAAATGTATGGAGACCTTTTTTGTTAGGAATTGATTTCTGATGAATATCGTGTAAATGCGTCATATAAAACAGTGGCGTAACACATTTTTTTTGTAGAATTTATGTCATGACCTAGCTGTATCTACGCCACTGGTTAAATTAAAATGAACTTTTCAGTTGAAATAAGGGCCTTCATGCCCTTATACAATATGTAAAATTTCAATGTAATATCTAGAAGGGTTTCGAAAATTTGGAAAAAACCGAAAAACACAACAACTTCAACAGCCTGTAGATCGATAACGAAGTTTCTGAGGACATACATTCATATGAACTTTCCGGCTCGAAATCGCCTCAGGAATCACCCCTAAAATAAGTACATACCCTTAAGTAACACCCTGATATATATATATATATATATATATATATATATATATATATATATACATATATATATATATATATATATATATATAGGGTGTGGCAACAGTCTGTATTTGGTGGATAATGGCTCGGATATTGAAAATAAATAAAAAAAATTTATATAAAAGTTATTCATAGTCAAGTTTTCTATCACGTAAAAATATTTTTGAGTATACAGGGTGTTTCGTTCAGCCCAGGTGCAACCAAACTTTTTGATTTTAAATGGAACACCCTGTATATTGTTGTATATTCTGATTCTTCATTTCATTTTAGATCAACTTTATATATCACATGTAAGGTCTAAAATGGACTATTTTGACGTTTTTTTTTAAAATTGACGTCTGTTGCAGTCTTTAAAAAAACGAATATCTCAGGAACTGTGTAACTTAGTGAGGTGCAGTTTGAACTATCAGATTAAGCATGAATTGGCCAAACATATCCATCTGTGGAAAATGGTACCGAAGACGGGGGTACCAAACAGAGGGCGTCGAATTTTAAAATTTTCAAACATACGTAACTCCGTTTTTTTAAAATAGAACCCTAACATTTTTTATACATTTTTTTAATTCGTTTCTAAATTGTCTATCAAACATCCATTACATTCCTAGACCTAACTTTAACCATTTTATTGTTATTTTAAGTTTTAGTATTATTTTAACAATTTTTCCTGTATACGACGTGGTAGATGTTTAAACAAATGAAAAACACATGAAAGTAACTGTCAATTTTCAATATGGTACTAAAGTTTTCAATTGGCATATCTCAAAACTGTTTTCAAAATGAATTTATCTACAGAAGAAATGGTAGACATGTCAAAAAAATTGTTTATTGGCATCAACAATTTCTAAAGAAAGATTCCCAGATAAAAGACACCCACAAGAAAAAAGTTTTCAGAGCACCTTAGAAAGATTTGTTTCAACAGGAAATGTAAAATACAAAGCAGTGACAAATGAGGAAAGTGAATATAGGGTGTTGGCTACAGTTATTGATGACCCACAAGTTAGTCAACGGACTTTAAGTTCTTATTTGGGAATTTTTTCTAAATCAGTTGGTCGAATGCGAATCGATGTTAAAGACTTCTGTCAGTTGCTGATGAATAAACTTCGAACTAAACCCCAATTTTACAATTTCGTTTTATGGACAGATGAATCTACGTTTAATAATATTGGGTTAGTTAATGAACATTAATTATCATTATTATTCCGATGCAAATCCGGACATTGTTATGGAATGTCATAGACAAAATACTTGGTCTATTAATGTTTGGGGTGGAATAATTGGTACTCAGATTATTGGCCCACATTTCTTTAATGGCACTCTGACTGTTACATTTTTCACAATTTCTTGAATACCACGTTAAGTGAATTGTTAGAAGATGTACTTTTAATAATAAGTCATAACGTGGCTGCAACTGGATGGCGCACCTAAACACTTCAGTATTATTGCGAGACAATTATTAGACGAACGATGGATAGGAAGGGGGGGATCGATTGCTTGCCAAGATCGCCAGATTTAAATCCCTTCGATTGTTTTCTATGGGGTTATGTGAAAAATCTGGTATATGAGGAACTACCAACTACTTCAGACAGATTACGCCAGAAATATTAGCGCATATACAAATTTCTTTTCGCGAGCGAATTCGCTTATGTTTACAAAACGTAGGCACCCACATCGAACAGATACTTTGAACCTTTCATTAGTATAACTTTGTATTTTTTTTTCAAAACGTATATCTTAGTTGTGAAAATTTTTCAGAGATAAATATTTTCCATCCGTTTTTCATTTGTTGAAACGCCTACCGCGTCGTACACGGCAAACATTGTTAAAATAATATTAAACTTAAAATCACAATAAAACGGTTAAAGTTAGGTATAGGGAATGTAATCGATGTTTGATAGACAATTTAAAAACGAATTAAAAAATGTATAAAAAATGTTAGGGTTCTATTTAAAAAAAAAACTGAGTTATGTATGTTTGAAAATTTCAAAATTCGCCGCTGTGATAGAAAACTTGACTATGAACAACTTTTATACACACAATTTTTATTTGTTTTCAAAATCCGAGCCATTATCCACCAAATACAGACATCTGATAACAGGTTGAATACTTAATGAAAATACAAAAATCACAAATCAAAATGTAAAAAGTTCAGTCACGAAATTAACATTCCGAGGATCTGCAGTAGATTATAAAACCTAATCCCCAAATAATTGTTGAAATAATCGAATGGTTTCTTTATTATTCCAAAATTCGTCTACGGATGCAAATTTTATATCTCCGTCATACATAATATAAGATGCAATTGTGTTCTCTCTTGCCATTGCAAATAGAAACGTACACTTGAACAGAGCGTTAATGAGAACAACGTTATGTTTTAAGAATTCTTCTGATAGTTGTTGGTGTTGAGCCAATATCTGTTTTCGCGTCGTTTATGGAATTACAAGGATGGGCACGGAAATATCCTAAAGTTATAATTTCATTCTGTTCGTTATCAATAGCAGTTTTTGCGATGCGCAGAGTGTTTAAATGTGCCAAACTGTTCCAAATTTTGAACCACACGTTTTATGTATCTGCTGATGGTCGGGGCGCTCAGGATAGCGTTCGATAAATGTTCTTACTGTTCGTTTTACAACTCTATGACATTTTCCGTGAATTAAAATTAAATTCAAATAATCTGTATTAGAATATTCAAGTCGAGCCATTTCATCAAGAAAACACAAACTGTCAACAATGTTATTAAATTATTGACTACAAAGAAAAACAAAATAAATAAGCATCTTTATCGTGTAATGATGCGCTGACAAATATGTATTACCTCCGCAGTAAAAAGTAGTTTTTCGATTTACTCATAAAGTATTAAATTTTACACTTATGTATATCGAATTAGAAAAAATGACTTAGAAAATTTCTATTTGGCCAAAATGACTTTTGAATCACAAAATTATCAATTTTATAATTTTTGCAGTATCTATTCAAATATTTTCTTTATTTCAATTCTCAATTATTTGGTTTCCATGGTGACCATGAACAAGAAATACTCGATTTAAGTATGTCGCTCATTTATATCACAAATTTTAAAATTGGGACTTTTTGATAATAAGTATGAAACTGTTACGTTTAGGCAAATAAAGTTTTAAACAAACGTACCTTAATTTTTGACGTTAAATCGATCTGAGTAATAAAAATAGGGGTTTCCATTTGATTTTTTGAGTAACTTGCATTTTTGATAGTCGAGTTAAGACATTCATAATTTATTTTATGAAAAATACAAATGTCATTTTGCAGACTGTTGCAATAAACCTTTGCCTGCAACACCTCAAAGTTTTATTCAGATTGTTTTACAGGAATAGAACAATTAACGAATTACTACTAAGACCGCGTATGTCAATTTTTTAGAAAAATGTTTTTTTAAACGACTGAAGTTTCGTATCTAGTTTATTTAACAAACTTACCTTAAAATTCGACATAGAATCCAAAATTGTATTAATATACGGGTGTTCTATTTAAAATAAGCGCCTAAGTACCGACTTCCGGTATAAAATATTTTAGATGAGTTAGCCCTAACATCATTACCCTGTCGCCAAATTTTCAAAATTATAGTAAGTTTGGTTTAGCAGATTTTCATAGGTTCAGCTCCCAAAGGCGGACCCTGTATGTATGTAGCTTTGGCTTGTGTTATTATTTTACAGTAAAATAAATTCCAACTGTCCCACAATAATGACAATAATTAAGTAAAATCTAATACATTACTTTCCTATACACTAAAGTGAGGGAAGTAAAAATGAGAAGATAAGTGTTTTGCAATAATCGACATTATTCATTATTCGAACGGTATGAAGTTCTCCGTGCCTTGGTCAGTAAGTGATTTCCGAATGATAATAGATTACGAGTAAAATTTTACGTGTGCACAAATGACTGTGAAGTCACTATCAATCCCCTTAAGCACTTGACTACTCTCCGATTTGAACTTGGTTCAATATATATTTTTTAGAACTTATATACACAGGCTGAGTTTTTTTATGTCTACTATGGGAATCTCGGAAACTAAACCAAATAAAAAGACGGTTAAATGGAGAAAGATTTGCAGTATTATGAGGCCAATTCAGTGCACCTTTTCTTTTCTTCAAAAAGTCCAAGACTAACTAAATACTTCAAAGAAACGATTTTTCTGTAATTTTTTTATGTAAGCTTTTATTTTTGAGTTACAACATATATATAGTGTTCCCAGTCGCTGGTTGACTTGATTGCGTGTTATGGTCATTTGTGACGCTTTCACTTTCCTACTTTCTTTTGGTTTTCTTTCTTCACTTTCACTTTCGCTTTCGTTTGACGTCGTCTTTGATTATGTTGTTTTTATGTGTTTATCCATTAGAAATGGTTTCCATGTTGTTGGTAATCTTGATCCATCATCCCCGGTATTGAGGTTGTCTATGTGCTTCTCCATTTTGATTAATGATGCGAGATTTGTAATGTACTATGTTGGCTAGTATTATGGTGTTTTGAAAGTCAATTTTATGGCCTGATCTTTCGGTTTGTTTGTCCGCTATATACCGAAGCACATCCGCCACATGAATAAGGTATACTCGATGTTCTTCTAGGTTTATTTGTTCTTTGGGAATTTTTAGCATCGTGTTGATCTTCCTTGCTGCTTTAAATATTGTTTTGATTTTGTGTTTCTGCAGTATCTTGCTTATTTTATCATTTGTTCTTTTTATGTACTGTATATATGCTATTGTTGTAGGTTCTTCGTCTTATGATTGACCTGTGTTGTTTCGTTTTCTCGGATTGATTGCTCTTTGTATGTAAATATACATTTCTTTAAGTGGACACAATAGTTGAATAGGACTTCTTCGGAAAAGTTTTTTTCTGGCCTTTCTAATGATATAACATACTACATAGTTACGGACGTTTTCCCGGTTTAATTTCAGAATAATTAGTATGATAGGCCATGGAAGCCGTTGTTGATTGAAAATGCAAATCGTAATGACTAATATGATGAACCACGGAAATAAATTTAATTTGAGGGTACAAATGGTATCACTACGCATAGGATAATGTTTCATGAATCTTTACATTGAATTTTTTAAAATGAAGGGAAAGCCCAATATGTATTGAAAAAAATTAGCAACTAAAAAGGTGATAAAATTTTACTATGACACAAAAATATAAACAGCAAAGAAATACAAAAACCACTCAATGACTAACAAATAAAGCATTACCTAAAGGTATGTACATAGGTTCAAAACGATTACCATTATAATGAAAACACAGTTACACCTTTTTAGAATAGATTCTGTGACTTTTCTTAAAGAACACCTAGCTTCTATTGCGGCTTCTTTAAGATCTTCCAGTGCTTCATAACACATTCGATGCACCTTATCCTTTATCGTTCCTCACAAATAGAAATCAAAAGCAGACAGATCGGGCGATCAAGGTGGCCATGCAAATGGTGCATTCCTTCCTATTCACAAATCAGGAAAAACATCTAAATAATCTGGCAATCCTAATTGATTATGCGGCGGTGCGACATCGTGTTAAAACCATACCAGTATAGCGCGTCTGTCAAAAGTTTACTTCATCTATCTTATCTTCTAAATCATTTTGTATGAAATGCACGCATGGTACAAGAAGTGTTGATCAGATAACACGATACCGCACATTAAATCTAAATTTAATTTGTGGTCTTCTTTAGTCCACATGATGCAGATGTTCTTGCTCCTATTAAACATTCCGCTTTAAGTTGTTGATCAATTGCATACTTGATTCTACACTCCATACTCTGAACATTAGAGAGTGTAGTGTTTGTGAAGTTAATAACTTCTAGGGGTGGAATTTATGCTTTTTACCACTCGTACAACAGTACGTTCTGAACTCCCCGCTCGCATACTAATTTATCGTGTTGAGGTTGATGCATGTTATATAACAGATGCTAACGTATTCATTTCGGCAGCTTCATTAATGTACCCTGTTTCATTTGTGGGTTTACATGTACATATTCAACCAAACCATAATATAGTCTTTTAAGTGTATATTGAGAACGCTGACGTGTAACGGGTTTAAGCAACATTAGAACATCGCACGAGCAAATAACTGAAAGGGCCACCTAACTCGTCGTGAGGTCGTGGATGTTATTAAAATTTTGTTGTTGCAATAATGCGGTAAGTCTGATCGGACAATGTTTTGGACGCCACCCTGTACTAATCAGGATAAATCGTACGCAAACAGAAGGGGGTGCACTAGCATCAAATAGAGCAAAATACTTGAACCTACCTTTTTGATCGTCACCAACGGTTTCCTGCACAATATAGTATTTGGCACTTTTAAGTTTTACATTTTTCCTAAATTCCACCTTGAGTATTGTTACTAAATTAAAATAAAGAAACCTCTTCACTATTGGATCAACTTTAGTTTACTCTCTAATTCACATATATATTTAAATTAAATTATGATAATCCGTCACATAAATAGTACAGAAATAGAAAAGATTATCACTCTTTAGCATCGTATACTGTACCTTCACTAACGAAACTCAATAATTCAGTTTAACAAACATTTATTAAAATTACTTTAAAACAAACAAACATCCAACCATACATTCAATTTCAACGTAACGAACAAAATATTTCATCGCCGGATACGGTAAATGAAAGTAAATCATTCTTTAAACCCTTACTCCTTTGCTCCTTTGCTACTACCAAAGCGCTTTCAAGAGATCAAGATTGGCGCTACATACCCTCTTACTTAAATATAAAAAATATTTATTTATACCTTAAAAAGAAATAATCACAAACCATACGAAGAGGACGTCACCAGCATTAAACATTAAATAGTACAAGTTAAATATGTCAAGATATACGTGAATAATTGACTAACTAATTTCGTACATATGTCTATAATAAATAAACATATAAATACTATAAACTGGTGACGGGTAATTTATAATATTTAATAAAACAAGTAAGCACTTGAATATGTTTACCTTACACTTTCAGGACGCCAAAGTAGAAACAGTAAAGAAGGATGCTGATTAGAAAATTTAAATGTTCTAATAAAGTTCAAGCTTAATAAAAACTCATACGGTGATGTAATTTGTACATTGATTAAACGCCAAATGTAATATCCCTAACTATGATGATGTAATCTGAACCAGATAATTAATAAATAAGGAAGTTGGGCAAAGTTTTCCCTAATTACAAATTATTTAACAAATTGAAATACTAACCTTTCACCACTAATTATATGCCGTCTCGTCCACAATCGGTAGATTAAATATAGGGTGGGTTCTACTATATTGACTTGTTAACACACATGAAATGCGGCTTGTTTCTCTCCTGCTTAATTATTTTCCTTTCTCTAATTAATAAAAAACAATGTAAAAAAATTATAAAAAAATATATAATTAAATGAATTCTCGAGCGCCATGTTATCTTTGTCATAGGAATAACAAAACCTAAATAATGAACAATAAAAACTTTCTATAAATATCAAAAATTAACAATGTGCAATTAAGTTTATTTACCCAATATATGGATGGTTAAGGAGAGGAAAGAAAAGGGATTTAAAGCTAAGCTTAAAAATATAAAATCACCACATAAATACCTCAGTATAATGATTTTCTTATAGACAGCTTCCAGTGTTTAATTATGGATGCGGAACGGTCAACCAGTATGAAAGCGTTACTACACCTTCCTTGCGTATTCTTGTAGCAACGCGATCAACTATGTATTTGTAGAAATTTTCAATCCACTAAACTTATTGTATTCTTGATATTTTATTTTATTAAAATTACATTTTAAGATGATATTATTTGAATGAAGAGAAACTTGTGTAAATAAGTAACTTAAGAGCCATTTAAAATATAAATATAAGTATGAGTAAGTAAGTAAATAAGTGCCTTAAGTGAGTATAAGGGAATAATATAAGTACTATAATGAGTGTACGTGAGTGCCTGGAAAGAGCAAATGCTTAAGCTTTAAATATAATGAATTAAAAAATAACTTACCACCAAAATTCTGATGGCACCAAATATAAAAATTAAGTAAAAACCATTATAACAATGTCTTCTGCTTTAACATTCAGCAGCAAGTGAAGAAAAAAATAGAGGCTTTCAGAATTGCTTCTGTAAGTGCCCCCCCTCAAGAAGTTGTCACGCATTGCGCGAAATACAATGATCGGAGTCCAATTTTTAAAAGAAAGGGAACTATAACTATTTATGTAATATTACACCCAAAATATATGTTCTAGGAAATGCAATTTAAGTTGCCTTTCTCAATTTTACATGTAAATAATTAAAAACTCCTCTAATTTTACGCCAAATAAATTAATGATCTTAGATTAACGTATTTTTTAATACAACCACAAAAAAAGGTTGTTACAAACACTGCGAAATTTCTTACACATTGAGGATATAGAAAACCAAATTTCAATAGAAACCCGATAATAATGGTTTGTGAGGCATGTTTAATGGAACTCTTGTGGTGCTACCCAGAACGAGGAAAATGAAATTTCGTCAGAACCCTGATAATATTGGGTTGTGAGCTATGTTTATTCGACTTTTTTCCCAACATTAGAAAAGATGATAGGTAAAATGGACATGTTTAAAAAAACTAAGTAGCACTTATATTAGTACTGATCGTGAGGTTATATGCCTTTATCGTTCAAGCACATAGCATTTGGATTAGAAGGTAAGTGTGTATTCAACCGCGGACTGAAAAGAATGCTCTAAGTGTTTTAGGTTGACATGTTTGGTGCGGCATGGAAAACATCCACTTAAAAGCTTGTTTTACTTAACGTGCATCCAGAATTGCATATTACACGCATGATTAAAAGTAAAGCGTCCATTTATATAAACGCATATCTAATAGTGATTAATAGAGAAAGGCTTTAAAGTGATTTCAATCATGTATGTGAAAATAAGTGATTGATATTTATAAACATCATCTTCCCCTCGTATATAGACGTCTTTATCTATCCTATTTTCTATTATATACGATTACATATATGAAATTCTATGGACCGCTAGAGAAGGTTATTAGAGAATTTACAAAACTAGTTTTTTAAATGTTAGTAAGAATAATAATAATGCTCCCATTGTAATGATTTGGTAATTATTTAATTATACGAATATATTTAACCGAACTGAAAATGTAAATGTGATTAATCGAGAAAGGATTTAATGCGATTTGAATAATGTAATTAGAATATAATTGGTAATAGAGAAATTTATCCATTTTGTCGACTATCTAATTATGAATGTTAAACTTGAGATTACAAATTAAACTGATTACTATTACTACTTCATTTTATTTGCTAATTACTGCAAGCATTATTTTTTGAGATGTGTTTTGGTGCAATTATCTACCATTATATGGGAAAAGGTAAATTATTAGAGTTATATCTAAAAGATGTACAGTAATAACGTTTGTGTTAGTATAACGAAAAAAAATTAGGGAAAGAAAGACAAAGCAATAAATAATAATAGTTTGAAAACTTTTCCTTTTTAATAGTCTGACAATTGGCCGGTAAAAATTCCTTCAACTTCATTACTGCATAATTAATTTTACCTTGATTGGTTTACAATGGTTTTAGAAATGCATCAGCTTGATTTATGTGTTACAGTTCTTACCACCCTTTACTCGAAAAATTCTTAAAATTCTTAAACTTTCTATAATTACAATGTCTAATTTGTTGCCTTCTATATATTTCCTCCCTAAAATGTATTCCCTTGTTTTACGGTCTTTTAATTTAACGTAAATGCTTGAATATTTATTATGTTCAGAAATCTAAAACAAGTAATAAAATTAGTATGCATAAATTCGTTGTTTTATTTAACTTCCTCTAAAAGACCTCCGCAAATAATATTTCGTGTGAAAAATTTTGTTTTCAAGATAAACAAAACAAAATTAAAGAAACGTGTATATAAAATAAGGTCATTCTAATATTAAACACCTCAAGACACATTTTTAATAGTTATTTGAATACGCCTCGTTTTTTCTAAAAGAAAAGTACAGAAAAACATCTTATTATTTTTTGTTTTATTTGCCTACTTCTTTTTTGTTTGTAGATCCCACTGCTGCATTATTAACTGTTAACGTAACGACATCCTCTGATTATATTCAGATTAAATAGATTTAATAAAATTATTATAGTGCATTGGAGAAATTCTTAAAAAATGTAGTAATATTTAAAAGTGACTAATGTGAAACCTGCCAAATTTGGGTATGAACTTTATGAAATTATATTTTACTTTCCTTTCAAATGTTTGCTGTTTTGTACTTTTGATTTAAAAATATAAGCAGTATTTTTCGTAATGACGTTAGTGGCAGAAGACGTCATTGTATAGCACGTATTTTCGTTTATAAAATGCGTCTCCGTAGTATGGGTCGTACTTGAGTAAATTAGTAGTAGGCGCCACTCTATCTTGTAATCGGTTAGAATGTACCTAAACACAAGACAGGGAAAAATAAGTGGACCTTACATTTATCCCTTACGGTACCGAGTCTCTCCTACCCTTCTGGCACAACCTAAAACTGTAACGCTCCAAAATACAAGAAAACAGCTTAATAAATTATTTTATTCAATACAGAAGTATGTTAGCTTGTAACAGCGTAAATGAGTGCACAATAATTGTTTTATTAATTGTCGTGATTTGCTAGCTCAGTAATCTCAAGGGGGGTTCGGTTGGAAATTTTCAACACTCATGTATGTTGGGTTGCCTGTAGTTAGAACAGATTAACCCTTATGTGGCTGAAGGTGGTACCCGGGTACTTTTAGGGTATAGAATATGGAATATTTCACCTTTGAGAGGGCGAATCAACTTGAGCTCCTAGGACATCTCTAAATATATAATTTTAAGTATATTTTGAAAATTTCAGATATGGAAATGTATGGGGTGTCAGGTATTTTTTACCTTATCGAAAAATGAACTCATCCTGGCGGACGGTGGTACCTGGGTATCACTGTAAATTATGTACTGGAAAATAATATTTTTATACATCTATTGTTATTTTTTAATGTTATATGTTACAAAATAGCATATAGATATAATGTATATATAATATACCTATTATTTATCCCGGCACTGAAGACATTTGACTTTCAATGGCGTTTTTCGTAAACCGGTTTCGCAATATCATGGGATTTTCACTTCTTTGGTTCACAGCTGGCAAGCACAGATCACGAGCTAGGTCTTTTAGGAAAGTCCTCCTCTTACTTGTGTTCTGATATTTTGTGGGGTTGTTTTCAGTATAGATAATGAAGTAGCCAGAGCTATGACATCCAATATATTGAAGAAAAAGGCTAACGGCCAACGGCTTGTTCGTCTCTTGCTCGTGTATGTTCCCAGCATTTTATCCATAACGTCGACACCTGACTTAGTTTTGTTATAAAACGAGATTACTTCAGGCTTTTGCTTCAGGGTATCATCAACTGTGTTTGTACAGTTGACAACAAAACTACGGTTTTATTTACTTTTGGGAGCACAGCATGGCATCTGTATTGAAAGAAAAATTGGTTGAAAAAAGCGGTCGTTCCTTTTTCACTAAAAGATCCTTGGGAATACAGGGTTTATTTTTTCTAAGCGTACCGACTAAAGTAAGCCCATCTGATTTCAGCATGCGAGCAAGAGGCAGTGATGTGAAAAAATTATCGGTGGTGATGTTGCGGCCCGAACGTTTGTAGTGTCGACATAAATGCATTACAGTTTTTTCACCAATATTTACCTGTCGCTCATTACCCGCTAATTTTCCTCTGTAAATTGACCCTTGGCATGGATAAAAAGTTGTAGCATCACAAACCCAAAACACTTTTATGCCATACTTGGCAGGTTTCGAGGGAATGTATTGGGTAAACCTAGTTCGTCCGCGGTAGGGATATAGTTGTTCATCGACCGTTAGGTATTCATACGGTTTATAATATTTTAAAAGATTTTGGTTTAGCATAAGCCAAATGTCGCTTATTGCGGCAGCTTTATCAGTTTCAAGTCTGGCTGGCCGTGTCGTAGGGTTGTCAAATCTGATGAAGCGAAGAATCTGCTTGAAGCGGTCTCTACTTATTGCTGCTTTATATAACGGCAAGGCATCTGATTTCCACAATTCATCAATATGTTCAGTATTGGATTTATGAACGCCCGCCATTAGAAGTATACCAAAGAAGGCATCAAGCTCTTCATCTGAAATGTTCTTCCACACTTTTTGTGTCGAATTAGAGTTTCTATTGAAATCACAATAAACTTGATTGGCTTTATGGATAGTTTGTCGTATGATAATGAATTTCATTTCGGCTGTGAATAAAGTATTAAACGTATCCTTACGATACAAAGCAGTTACTCTACTCCGGCCTCCTAAAATTTATACAAACGAGATTCAAATTGAATTAGAAAGAGAAAAGAATGCCCATTACCCGGTTCTCGAATGATATTATATGACCGGGTTTGAGATGATGGTAACGGGGTTTTGTTGCAGATAGTTGAATCACTACAGCGATAAACATCAGTAGGTGGTGGGGTTTCAGTAGTATCTGCTTCTGTAGTAACTTCCTCGTCGTCGTCGCTGTTGACCTCCACCTCTGTTTCGATAAGAACCCTTTCTCCAGTGAGAACATCTTCTACATCTGATTTTTCATCGTTTTCTGATGGCACATAATTTTCGTCGTTGTCATCTTCGCATTGATCACTAAATTCCTCATCGGAAGTTTCACACAATCTTTCGACATCTTCAGCTGTCATCCTTTACCGAATACCATTCATTATTACAGGAATATACATAATTATATATAGCGAATACAGAAACAAAACAGCATACTTATCCAAGTCGAGATATCTTCTGCGATTGTATTGTGGGTTATAAACAGGTTTCCGGAGGCTTCTAGTATTTTCTGAAGCTACGCTATTTGATGGTTCATTGTTTCCAGAAGGTTTGCTACTACGTTTTCCGCTACCAGACGCACTAGTAATATAATCACGTGCAGAAGACACATTATTTCACCAACTGAACTAAACTGAGCACAATTCAATAAGATCACAACGTAGACTCGGCCGTAAATGAGGGATGACTGTACACAAAACAACTAATCATCACTATTGCTACGCATGCGCAGATGCACAAATATACAACAACCCACGTAACAATGTTAAAAATACACAGTGGTACCCAGGTACCACCTCTCGCCATGTACGTTGCATTATTTATGCAGACACATAAGGGTTAACATACGAAATGTTGAGGAAATATATTGTATACATTCAATATTAAAAAAAGAAATTAAAATATAAATAATTAAATAAAATATAATAATTAACACTAATTCTGGTAACCCTGAAGATTCAAACAGTGGCGTCCTAGTTACAATCTAGGAACCGGGATCGGTTGTCGTCGTAGTTCGGGTTTCAGCGTTATCTATAACAAATTTTATTAAACCTAAATGCGATTCTGCAATTTTCGCCGTTTGAGTTTTTGCGAAAATTAATTAAAAATTAATAACGTGGTTTGGTTACATTGCTGGTATATGAGAGTATCAGTGGACAGTGAATAGTTTAAATAGTTGAATAGCTGAATAGTTGAATGGTTGAATGGTTGAATAGTTGAATGGTTGAATGGTTGAAGGGTTGTACGGTTGTACGGTTGTACGGTTGAACGGTTGAACGGTTGAACGGTTGAACGGTTGAACGGTTGAACGGTTGAACGGTTGAACGGTTGAACGGTTGAACGGTTGAATAGTTGAATAGTTGAATAGATGAATAGATGAATAGAGGAATAATTGAATAGTTGAATAGTTGAATAGTTGAATAGTTGAATAGTTGAATAGTTGAATAGTTGAATAGTTGAATAGTTGAATAGTTGAATAGTTGAATAGTTGAATAGTTGAATAGTTGAATAGTTGAATAGCTGAATAGTTGAATAGTTGAATAGTTGAATAGTTGAATAGTTGAATAGTTGATTAGTTGAATAGTTGAATAGTTGAATAGTTGAATAGTTGAATAGTTGAATAGTAGAATAGTTGAATAGTTGAATAGTTGAATAGTTGAATAGTTGAACTGTTGAATAGTTGAATAGTTGAATAGTTGAATAGTTGAATAGTTGAATAGTTGAATAGTTGAATAGTTGAATAGTTGAATAGTTGAATAGTTGAATAGTTGAATAGTTTTTCGAGAAACGACTACAATTTTAAGCAGGTACGTAATTCTTTTGTCACCTGTGTTTGAAATAACAAATTAGCGAGTACTTAACCACTCAATATATAGGGACGAACTCTTTGTGATGTGGAGGAGGTTAAATTAAAATAAAATTAAAGTAAAATAATTACATTGGAAATGAAATGAAAGTAGTTTAATTTAAAGTTTTAAATAAGGTGAAATGGGAGTGGAGTGTACTAAATTATGTTTAATAATTAATACTGGGGTAAGATAAAATAAAATTTAGTGACTTTTATTCTGGTGGAGTTATTTTGAAAATACAAGGCAGGGTGATGGAATAAAATAGATAGCAGGAGTTCGGAAAGGAATTCAGGTTGTGTAAAAGAGGAATTATACAGGAGTAAGTGGTATTTTTCTAAGGTGGTGATGAAGGTGCAGGTTTAATTTCGTTATACACTCTTCAGGGGTTCACCTCTGAATGAATGGTAGATAGGGACAAGGTTTACAAGATTCGATAAGGGAATTTGTAGGGATCTGATTTATACTGGTAAAGGTATGAGTTTTATTTTGTGAATCGGGATTAGGTAGGTAACTAATGATCTCTATACACCCTTTGCGGTATTGACACCAAACAGATGTTGGATAGGGATAAGGTCTATGCAAAGGTAATAGGGAAAATTACAGGAATGTCACAGTATAGGGTTACCTTATAATTGGGGTCGAAACCACCATTAATAAAGCAATACTATTAACAGTCTTTATCTATCCTTCGAGGTACGTACACCGATAGGGCAGATTTGAGATTGTTTCTCGGACGCTAGGGTTAGAGGGAAAAGGGGCCTCGTAAAGTAGCCTTACTTCTTGGGGCCGAAGCTACCAGTAGTAGAACCACGTTACTGCGTAACTGCTTACTACTCCTCGTGGTATAAACACCTAGAAAGTGTAAATAGGTACTTACGTTTCTGGATAATTATTTTGGTAACTGGAACTAGGATATCGAGAGATCAGGAAATATGTCAGGCAGGTTAGAATGGAATTAATGACAGGCAGTTATAATAAACAGGCAGGTAATGCGTTTGATTTTCACTGGTCAGGATAGGTAGCTCTAGATCAAGTGGAAATTAATCGAATTGAAATAGTATAGGATGAATGAAGGTGAGCATGGTTATTTATAGTGGATTTACTAGGAGAGGAACACAGGATTTATAAACAATACTACTATTTTTAGGATCATTACAAATTTTAGATAAATTAATTAAAATATCACCCCCTTTACCTTACTCTGACTTCACCAGATTACTCGTATCGTATGCCCTTAAAAATTACCACTTAAGCCCTTACCCTTAAATTTGTGTAAATGCTTTACAATGTGTATCTCCCATGTAACATTCAACAAAAAGAACAAACTTTAAATAATATTAATAATATGTGTCCAATAAGACTTCGCTAAGGCGCCTCGAAGTCGAAATCTTAGGTAATATTCTTAAAATTCAAATTTTAACAGTTTTCACCCTTTTGAAAATTGAGGGAGGCTACAAACCAGTTTTACTTAATTACAAACAGAATAAATAAACACGTCGCTGTATTTAAAACTAACATTGCGGTTGTTAACGTACTCACGCTCGTATCAATTTGTACACAACAATGTTATAGAGTAAAATAAAAGACAAAATTTCAAAAATCATAAGTTATCTTATTGTTTCGCCACAAATTGACCCTGGCTAACCAACAGGCCGACAGCGAGACACGATCACTTGATGCTAAAGTTCTGATTATCTCCCTACGTATATTTCACCAAGAAATCATCTTCGAGTTGGTTACCAACTACACAGAATTTCTTTCTATTGACTTTTGACTTCCCAAACCCAATTTGCCAACAGAAAAAAGTCATGAAATTGCAACAACTTGAACGCTCAACCGTTGCCATTGTTAAGAAACTACCAGCTTATTCAAGTCTTTTGATGCACTACACTTTGCTTTGGTAACAATCACTACAACATCTCTATGTCTAATCCACAGCGGTTCTTTCACTTCAAACCACTGGGAGATCTCTAACGTGTGAACTTAAACCACTTTAAGAACCGGACTTGCGAAAATGGGGAAACTATTCCTTCTTAAACGTCTCAAGTTTACTTAGCACACGCTCACCTAAACAGAGTAGTTTATCGCTCCACGCGAACTAAAATTGCAGGAAGCGAAACTATTCTCATTTTTAACACACGGCAACTATTGATCGAAATGCATCTAGTCATTCTAAATCAAACCGTCCAATCCAATCACATTTGCCCAATATTCAAATATAGCACCTCAACTTGCGTGACCTACGGCGTGATAAACTTAAGAAATTCCCTAAATCAGCCCTTTCTAAACACGAAGACTATATTCAACGCTTATAACTTTATGCGCACACTAATATTTTCTATGCTAATAATGTCGATAATTAATCGTCTTTATACTCGAGCTATGTAATAACTACAAGATTCCTAACCCTCAGACAATGATAAAGTTTAAAATTAGGGGACTTTTAAACCTTTTCAATAAACTGCTCAATTCCTCGAACAGTGCGTTAAACTAAAATTGCTAGTTTGAAAGAAATTGGAGATGTACAGATAGAGGCTGATCAACGAGCACCACCATAGCTGCAAATAGTTACATAGCTACAAATACAGATATAGACCATTGGTCAATGTGTAATGTTTTTCATAAACAATTATTATGAAAAAAAAAGTTTAAACCGTAAAACAGAATGATTTTTTTCTTGGCATGGAATTTTGTGCTTTCTTGAGAAGAAGCAGGAATTTACGTACATTTCAACACAAAGAATAGACCCCGTCGTTCTAAAAACTAGAAGTTAACGGAGCTGTAATCGGGTATTGTTGATAGTTAGTTGGCTCGAAACTAAATTTAACATCAGCGTCTCTCATCAGTCTCAATCAGATTTTAAGATTACATGAATGACTCTCTAGGAAAGTAGGACTATTCACGAGCTGTTTACGGAGAATCGAATATTGTGAAGCAATAATGGATAAACTTCTGCTAGACTGCTTCGTTTAAAGCAACTTGCTGCATAGCTGGTTAAGCGAATAAACATAAATGTAGATACTGGTCCGATACTAATCCACATTGGATGGATCAAATGCATACACAAAGACCTCAAAAACTAATTTTTGGTGTGGTATTATTGGACAACATGTTATTGACTCTTATTTTGTTGAAGGAAATTTAACATTCGAACGATACTTACAACTTTGACAACAGTATATAATTCCCGCTTTAAATACTCATTATGCAAACGGGAATCACCAGTTCTTACCTGACCATCTCATCTGGTTTCAATAAGATGGGGCACCTCCACATTTTTGAATGCAAGTACAAGCGTTTTTAGACGAAATATTGCCTCTGAGGTGGATAGGGCGTGGAAGACCAATTGAATGGCCAGTTAGGTCTCCAGATATGACCATACTTGAATTTTTCTTGGGGGATTACATCAAAGATCGTGTGTATGTGTATGCTGCTAATAGACCCCAGAATATCATTTATTTCCAATAATCGATTGAATAAGAGAGGAAATCGCAAATATACCTGAAATTATGCTTGAAAACTCATTACAAATTTTTTTTCAAAGGTTTCATTATAGTCAAGAGGTAAAGGGGCAACACTCCGGGCACCTTATTAAATAATTTTAAAGTAGCAATATTAATGTTTATACCGTTAAAATTACAAATTCGGTCAAGTTATGTGACAGAAATTAAAATTAGTTCGTAGAGCAATTGAATACACAAAACGGTTAATATCTTGGAAACGGTTGAAAATAAGCATAGGGTGAAATGTGAAATGTGTCTGGAATTATACGAGTAATCAAAAATACAAAAATATACAAGGGTTACCATTAAAAAAAAACTATTTAACCACGTGTTTTTGGCGGATCCTTTATGACACCCGTTCTATCCAATGGATAAATGTTAAAAACAATCCAACTTTTACTATAAAGGTTTTTGGATAAATCGTACGGTTTGTGAGATTTTAAGCAGTTGGCGGACTTATCAACAGTACTGTATAAAAATTTACGTAATAGTAAAACTGATTTAGAAAAGTTACTTCTATAATACATTATAATTATATTTAAAAAAAAATTGTAGTAGGTGTATAGGAATGTGTATATATCGGGTGTAAATCAAATAGGGGTCACCACTGTAACTTTTGAACGGGTCGTTAGATTTTGTTCAAATTTGGGTGGGTTATATTACTGCCAGTTTGGGATCTTTCACATAAAAACACAATATGGCCGACTTCCGGTTTCACCAGAAATGACGCAAAAGCTGAAAATTTAAATGGAACACCCTGTATATTTTTATATATTTGAATTCTAGGGCTTCAAAACATACAGTTCATCTGTCAAATGTCAACTCAGGACCCATTTTAATTTTATTTTTTTAAATTTTTTTCTTAGATTATTATGACGTCATCTAATTATAGATAATTGACGTACAATTACCCCCACATCATTATTTTTCCTAATAAGTAATTTTTGTGAAGTTGTTAACGATCAAATTTAAAAATTACGGTTTTTTAACTAAAACTCACTGTTCCCAATAGAAACATACAAGGGCCACCCTGTATATTAAATAGCTCTTTCAAGTACTAGTAAATCGATATGCATAGTAATTTCCTTAGTTCCTAAGTAAAGCAGTAATTTTTAATTTTCAAATTTTTATTAACACAACATGCTTCTGAAGCCGACTCGTCAAAGTAAAATGGCGTTTGAGTTGACATTTGGCAGATGAGCTGTATGTATTTGAAGACGTAGAATACAAACACGTAAAAATATACAGGTTGTTCTATTAAAATTTTCAGCTTTTGTGTCATTTCTGGTGAAACCAGAAGTCGGTCATATTGTTTTTTTATGTCCAAAAATCCCAAACTGGCTCTAATATAACCCATCAAAACTTGAACAAAATCTAACGACCCGTTCAAAAGTTACAGGGGTGGCCCCTATTTGATTTACACCCGATATATATATATATATATATATATATATATATATATATATATATATATATATACACACACATACAGACATTCAAACGGTCATTGATGAGCCCGTTTTCTAGGTCAATAACATATCGATGTGTATATGGTGAACATATGGTAACCTGTAAATACAAATTTTATGCCGGGATCAATAACAATAAATTTATCTACAAATTCGTTAAATGTATTTTGTTGCAGAGGTTGCATTTACAACAACAAATTGTACGTTATTGAGCCCGATTCGTGGCAACGTGGTTCAGGCTTTCCAAGGAACCGTAGGTATATTGGTATATTCTAGGTGAATTTGGATTATTTTGCAATGATTTGTAATATATCTATTTGTTATTATATTTGTTATATGTTATTATAAATGATGCTGATCATTCAAAACAGCACGTTATTGACAGACAAAAAGAAAAAAAAGTAAATAAAATAAGTTTTAGTAATTTTATGCTCGTTTTCAAAATGATCTTTGAACATAACCTGAGATACGGTACAGATACACTTTTGAGAATTACTAAACCGGTAGTGCACTAGATGGGCGAGTAGTGTAACCGTACAATATAGAAATTTCCTAAGGCGCCACGTAGTTTTAGATAAGAGAGCCCCTAAGCTACGAAATGGGGAAGTGAAGCTGTAAGAGAACTCACGTAAGTACACATAATAAGAAGTAAAACACTTAATAATCAAATAAAACGCAATGATGGTTAAACTAAATAGTTGTATTTAATAAATTAAAGATGGTCAAATAGACAAAAAAATTAGTCAATAGTCAATTACTAAGTAACATATAGAACTTCCTATAGAAGCCCCAAAATGATGAAATAAATTTATAACCTTAAATTGTAGAAAAAATAAACCAAAGTTCGGTAACAAATTTAGAAATTAATAATTTTTAAAGTAAATTATGGCCGTTTTTAAGTTAAGTACATATTTATTTAAAAAAAAATAAAAACTTCTAGAAGTAAATTAACAAAACACCAAATTGTAAATGAAGTCAGTAAAATATTCGATTTCAACTAATAACGGTAGGCCGCACACCTTACCGATATGAAATGTACAAAACCTTTGACTGCGCTGATTCATTTGTCAATAAACATATGTCCTAGTTTATAGTTAATAAAATACATATTTCGTCTTGGCAAGACAGTGATCACTTTATTACTTTACAAAATGTTATAAAGACCCCTCTGTGTTTTTACTATTAACAAATTTAAGTAAAACCTAAAAATAAAAGAACCAATGAAATCGTGAATATAACGCAGCAAGACCATGTAAGAACCCATTATAGCTATTAACATCAATGCAGTTAAGGTACTTTATGATTAGACAACTTGAGCTCTTCACAATGTAGCTCTTAAATATATTTAACTAAATAAATTTTAACATACTTAGCTTAAAATAGCTTCCGTAGATACGAGCGAAGAATATTGGCTTCACTGAAGTATCAAATAGTTTGTAGGTAAATATCGCTTTATTGCAGCGTCCAATAGAAAATAGGCAGTCGATTAACATATGGTCCTAAGAACATGTGTCCCCAGGATGGTCTAAAATAAATTATTGAAGTAATCAAATTAACACCGGTTGTCATTCAAAACTTACCCTGAATTAATCAGGTTGTAGAAAAAGAATATTACATACATTGCTTATTAATGTTCACATAAGAGAATATAGAAATGTAAATTGCTTATTAATATTTGCATAAAAGTATATACCGGGTGGCAAACTAAGAACGGTCGTCGGCCATATATCAGGAATGGATTATAGCACAGGTTCGGGAAAAAAAATTTTATAACAAAAGTGGCCTCGAGAAATGCCTGGAAATTATTTTTAGAATTGTAGGTCCACCGCTATTTGACAGTTAAAATTTTAAAAAGTAAAATTTTTCAAAATCTACTCAATTAAGGGGCATATTAAATATTATAATCAGATTCCTCGACAAATTCTGCATATTTCTTCAAATAAGGGGTGGGGGAGAGTGGGAACCTTGTTACGAAAAAACGCCTTTAATTCAGGTTCTGCTTGACCGATTTTAATAAACTTGATGTTGTTTGAATGAGCTTTTGTTAAACAATAGAAAATTTGTAAATTTGAAGTAATCTGATTAATAACATAAATGCTAGAGGGCGCTGTTTAATATTTTTTTAATATTGTGTTTTCTCTTTACCATTTTAAATGGAAGCATAACAATTTAAGTAGGTCTTTAAAAAGTAGACTAAATTAGTAATAAAACAGTGAAAACTGCAAATCGATATCTTTTTCCTATCCTGAGATATCGTAAGAAACAGGTAAATGGCGGGAATTGTTCTTCCAACGTTTGTCGTAATATGTTTCTCATTTGTATCATACCGAAAATGTCATTACATCAAAGTTAACTTGTGACAACATGACTAGTGTATTTGCCGCCATTTTATGTCCAGTTTCAATAAAACACCAAATTATTTAATGAAATTATTTTATGCTATGTGAATACCTACATTTTAACTAACAACATGATAATTAAGTGAGGCAAAGTAAAGTAAAAAGGTACCAATAATAAAAAATAATGAGAGGCCGGGCGAAAAAAATACATAACACAGTATTCGTTTTTGATGAAATACGAAGATATTGGTTTTCGAAATCGCTGTACCAATTATAAAAAAAGGAGTAGAATTTAGTAATGTTTGTAGATAAAAGAAAATCCATAAAGACAAAATAAACTCCATTAATAAATTAAGCTTTGATAAATCTCACATTATAAGTGATGAAGTTACAAAACTAGGAAAATTCAAACCTTTCTTCTTTCGTTGACGAGAACCATCTTTAACCTCAAACGAAACGGAAACGTGAAACGCGCCACTCCAACTTTCCATTTCAGAAATTTCGTTGGAGAAATGACCTGCCATTTTTTAAAAACTTGAAAAAGTAATGCAAATTGTGAAAGGAATATACTGAAAATTATGAACAAAATCAAAATGTTTACGATGGCTATTAATAGTTAAAACGAACTGTAACACGGTATTTAACATATTTGTAAAAATATGTATAAACTTCTAATGTAAAAGTGGAAAACTTAAAAATTCTATGATCAATATTAGAATGATTTCTATTACTAGAAATTTAAATTAAATGAGTTTCTTTACCAACTTTTCAGGACATTTTTAAAAATATTCGTTTAAGATCATAAAATTTTTATTAAGAAATTTTGGATGACATATTTTGGTTTTTCTATTTTTGAAACATAATAAATAATAAATTAATTTTTGTTTTATACTCAAAATAAGAAAAATAATTTAAGTCGGTCTGAATTTCTTGGCTTGATGAAGCCTTAGCAAAGAATTTGATGATTAGTCCAAAATTCATGAACTAAGCCTGTGTTTTAGACCTATTAATTCACTAAATTTTCTGAAAATTGCCTGACAATTAAGTTAAATGTTTTCTTTTCACTAATCTACCTACCTAAAAAACAATAATCATTGGAATGAAAATTCCAGTAATTGTAATTTAAGTTTAAAATATTTTTTTTTGGAAATTGTTACCTTTATTTTTGATTCAAACACATTTTCTTTTAATAATCAACTTTATAAACCAATTTTTGGAACTCCGGTGGATTCTAAAGTATTATTATATCATATTATGTAATGGACGAAGTTATTCCTAAAGTTATATCGAAATTATCATTCCAATTACTTTGTTCAATTCTAATACGTATTATTCCATCAGATAAGTACAAATTAACCTTAAAAATATTTAATTTATATGATCATCAGATCCTAACCTTCAGTTTACGACTGAAGAAGACATTGAACGCAGTATTCCTTTTTTAGATTATAAAGTTAATTAGAAATTCCTAAAATGTTGTTATACTTAATTGGTACATCAAACCTATAAATTCAGGCAGATTTCTAAACTACATATTTTTCGTTTCATGAGCGTAAAACAATCATTAATTTAGTATTATGCTTAAAAAATTGACTTTCTTAATGAAAATTTAACAAATATTTTTAGAAAATTCGTCTACAGAAAAATTGTTAAATAAACTACTGTTTACTAAACATTTAATTCAAAATTCTAATAATAATAAGATTAAGAATAATACTGAATTGATCATACATTTTTAAGTTTTCCACATTCATGATTTTACATCGAAGATTATAAATATTTTTAAAATATATTAAACACATAGTATAAAATTTAAAAAAAGCTGTTAACACATTACAAATTTCCTTAAAAAAATCTACTGTACTGTCAAGATTGTAGTTCTTGCTATATAGGGCAAACTTCACACAATTTTGAATAAATTCTCAAAAGAGTGATTGCAGACTTAAGTGTGTTCAATACCTGTTCGAAACAACTGTTTTCCGCTATGCGATATTACTGTACGCTGTTTTAATATTACGACCTACCAGTTCCTAAGCTCCGTCTGCCTAAGTATTAAGTTTAAGTCTTTAATATCTAATATTTACCTGCGTAAATGAACAAGTTATTGTTGAAAAAATATACCAAGAATCTGTTATAGAAAGAAAAACAATCTTGTACAATAAATATTTATTTCATATGTTCTTTCTTATAGTTTAGCAGAACAATTTTCAATTTATAATCACACTTTCGATTTTCAAATTCCTAAAATTCTAACAAGTGAAAAAGCTAAGACTCATTTTAGAAGTGATCGAAATGGATGCAGATTATTCAACCATCAATAACAAAACGGGTGAAAATCACTTATTCTAATAATTTATATGTGTGTCTATGTTTGTGTGTCTATGTTTGTGTCTATGTTTGTGTGTCTATGTTAATGTGTCTATGTTTGCTTGTTTATGTTTGTGTGTTTATGTTTGTGTGTTTATGTTTCTGTTTGTGTATTTACGTTTGTGTGTTTATGTTTGTGTGTTTACGTTTGTGTGTTTATGTTTGTGTGTTTATGCTTGTGTGTTTACGTTTCTGTGTTTATGCTTGTGTATTTATGCTTGTGTGTTTATACTTGTATGTTTATGCTTGTGTGTTTACGTTTGTGTGTTTACGTACGTTGTGTGTTTACGTTTGTGTGTTTACGTTTGTGTTTACGTTTGTGTGTTTACGTGTGTGTGTTTACGTTTGTGTGTTTACGCTTGTGTGTTTACGTTTATGTGTTTACGTTTGTGTGTCAGGTTTATGTGTTAAGTTTGTGTGTTTGTGTTTGTGTTTACTTGTGTGTTTATGTTTGTATTTATGTTTGTGTGTTTATGTTTGTGTGTTTATGTTTGTGTGTTTACGGTTGTGTGTTTACGTTTGTGTGTTTACGTTTGTGTGTTTACGTTTGTGTGTTTACGTTTGTGTTTACGTTTGTGTGTTTACGTGTGTGTGTTTACGTTTGTGTGTTTACGCTTGTGTGTTTACGTTTATGTGTTTACGTTTGTGTGTCAGGTTTATGTGTTAAGTTTGTGTGTTTGTGTTTGTGTTTACTTGTGTGTTTATGTTTGTATTTATGTTTGTGTGTCTATGTTTGTGTGTTTATGTTTGCGTGTTTATGTTTGTGTTTATGTTTGTGTGTTTATGTTTGTGTGTTTATGTTTATGTGTTGATGTTTGTGTGTTTATGTTTGTGTGTTTATGTTTGTGTGTTTATATTTGTCTGTTTATGTTTGTGTGTTTACGTTTGTGTTTATGCTTGTGTTTAGGTTTGTGTGTTTACGTTTGTGTGTTTACGTTTGTGTGTTTACGTTTGTGTGTTTACGTTTGTATGTTAGGTTTTGTGTTTATGTTTGTGTTTTACGTTTGTATTGTTATTGTTGTGTATTTTATGTTTTTGTTTTGTTATGTGTTATTATGTTTTGTTTTATGTTTGTTTAGTGTGTTTATGTTTGTGTGTTTATGTTTGTGTGTTTATGTTTGTGTGTTTATGTTTGTGTGTTTATGTTTGTGTGTTTATGTTTGTGTGTTTATGTTTGCGTGTTTATGTTTGTGTGTTTATGTTTGTGTGTTTATGTTTGTGTGTTTGTGTATGAATATTAGAAAGATTTGATTCAACAGAAAATGTAAAATACACAGCTCGTAAGCGAGATAAAGCAATGACAAATGAAGAAAATGAATATAGAGTGTTGGTTACAGTTATTGATGACCCACCAGTTAGTCAACGGGTATTAAGTTCTTATTTGGGAATTTCTTCTAGATCAGTTGGTCGAATGTTAAAGAAAAACCATTTTGAGGCACGTGCAAATTTCTGTCAGTTGCTGATGAACAAACTTCGAACGAAACCCCAATTTTACAATTCCGTTTTAACGATAGATGAATCTACGTTTCATAATAATGGGTTAATTAATGGACATAATTATCATTATTATTCCGATGCAAATCCGCACATTGTTATGGAATTTCATATACAAAATAAGTGGTCTATTAATGGGTGGGGTGGAATAATTGGTACTCAGATTATTGGCACTCGGACTGGTCAAATTTTTCACAATTTCTTGAATACCACATTAAATGAATGGTTAGAAGATTTACCTTTAATAATAAGACAAAACATGTGGCTGCAACTGGATGGCTTCAGAATTATTAGACGAACTATTACATGAACAATGGATAGGAGGAGGGGGATCGATTGCTTGGCCGCCAAGATCGCCAGATTTATATCGCTACCGCGTCCTACACAGCAAAAATTGTTAAAACAATATTAAAACTTAAAATAACAATAAAATGGTTAGTTGGGTATAGGGAATGTAATGTATGTCTGATAGACTATTTAAAAACGAATTAAAAAATGAATAAAAAATGTTAGGATACTATTTAAAAAAACGGAATTCCGTATGTTTAAAAATTTTAAAATTCGGCGCCCTCTTTTTGGTACCCCCTGTCTTTGGAACCATTTGCCACAGATGGAGAAGTTTCGCTAGTTCATGCTTAATATGATAGTTCAAATCGCATCTCTCTAAATTACACAGTTTGTTACGGTAACTTTAATTGGTAACAGAATTTATAAAGCCAAGGCTCGGTGGTTCAGTGCTAGTAGGCATTGGGGTGGGTTAATACAGTTAAATAATTATACATAATATTATATACAGAAATAAAATAAAATAATAATCAGGAAAATGGACGCCACGTACTTCCAAGATAGTTATATTTGTAATTTACCTTAGTTCGAAGTACGAAAACTAAATAAATCATAGAAAAAATTATGAATAAATAGACACGATGGGGTCACAAAATTATAATCGCATCAAAAACAGATAAATGGTCTAAATGGTAACATAAATTTGACAATTAATAGAGATACTCAAGGATTGGTTAATAAAAAGGAAATAAATATTATTTTAATATAACATTGAATGATTGATCCAAATTACCTTAAATTAATCCTCGAGCAACAAAAAAGGGAAAAGTGATATTAGTTACGTTACAAAGTTTTCAGAATTCGGTTTACCTAAGTAAACAAGCGATCAAGTATATCAATAATCTCACCTGAAAATAACTTCTTTCCGGTGTCGTTTCCTTGCGCAAGTAACGTCCGAAATTACAGAAGCTAAATGGAAAAGAAAACAATAATAATTCGGACCTTAAACAATAGGTTGGCCCTAGAAAATGGATACATTAATTACTTGATTGACAACAAATTCGAATACTGAAGGTACACTAATAAATTAGGTTACAATAGGCAAACACATAGTTAAAGGTAAAGTGGTTTACAATATTGATAAATAATTGAAACTTAAACAAAATTATGAATTTAGAAAAAATCAAATAAGCAAATAGTGACAGTGAAATTTTCACGTATAAATTAAGCTATCAAAGTAAGATAAAATTTATTGAAATGACTAAATTTTAGCTAGGCAAGTTATCTAATATTAAAGTAAACAATTACTAGGTAAATTCGTGTGAGCAGACAGTAGTTTTCTTTATAAGTCATTAAATTAGAATTTCTTCAGTCTTAAGAAAAATTCAAAATGGCAGCGGTGTTATTTTTCTATTGACGACGCTGGATCAACTCGAAGTGGTAGTGGGTAGGTAATATACGTAGAGGGAGAAAAATAAGCGAAACGAAAGGAAGAAAAAACGCTACGAAAGAAAATATAACATTAAATGACGGAATGATTCACAAAATTACTGACCTTGTAAGCTGGTAACCACAAGCGTTAAAATTGGATAAGGAGAAACACAACATCTTGAACGCTTAAAACCGTAATAATTATCACGTAACTTAAGTGACGCGAACTAGCATCAGGTTCGGCACAAAATTAATTATTCACTGATCGAGAAATCCGGAAAATATCCGTTTTATTTATAATTAGAAAATCGTGTCAATGAATCGCGGTTCAAGTGAAGCAAAAAAATTATCCAACTCACTTTTTTTTGTGTGTACCTGCAACCACGGAAACAGAAAAACAAAAACGAAACTAAAAGCGGAAACAAGGGTTCGAGATTAACGAACGCAATACACCAATGAGAATCAAGTAGACTGCAAACGTTATCCGACAGTAAGGAAAAAAATGAAAACAATTTATTCCATAGAATAGCGATCCTAGAAATGTGACCAAATTAATTAAGATAACGTTACAAGTTCCTAAGATACTCGATTTTTTAAAGACTGCAACAGACGTCAATTTTTACAAAAAAAAGTCGAATTACTCTGAAACAGTCCATTTTAAACCTTACATGTGATACATAAAGTTGATCTAAAATGAAAAGAAGAATCAGCTATGCAATAATATACAGGGTGTTTTATTTAAAATAAAAAAGTTTGGTTGCGCCTGGGCAGAACGAAACACCCTGTATACTCAAAAATATTTTTACGTGGTAGAAAACTTGACTATGAACAACTTTTATATAAACAATTTTTATTTATTTTCAATATGCGAGCCATTATCAACCAAATACAGACACACCCTGCATATCTGATAACAGGTTGAATACTTAATGAAAATACGAAAATCATCCGAAATGTAAAAAGTTCACGAAATTAACATTCCTAGGATCTGCAGTGAATTATAAAACGAAATCCCTAAATAATTGTTGAAATAGTGGAATGGTTGCTTTATTATTCCAAAATTCGTCTTCGGATGCAAATTTTATATCTCCGTCGTACATAATTCCATTGCAAATGGAAACGTAGAATTGAACAGAGCGTTAATGAGAACAACGTCGCGTCTTCATAGTAAAAATTTCTCAGGTCCACAACTGTATTCGCAGAGCACTGCAGAACTGGAATCAGAATTTTTATTTTGATTTCCTTTACCTGAATTATTAAAAAAAAAGGAAAACGCCACGTATTCCCTCCACAAGGGGGAGGGCGGGCTGCTCGAGCTTTCCAAGTTCCTTCAGCCACAATCATGGATTCCCAGCATACATACATACATTACGTATATATGCATGGTGGGATTAAGGATGGGTGTGGTCAGTATAGGATCGGAAGGAACGGAGTTAGGGTTCTGAGGGGGAAAATACTACCCCAGTATTCACCTAAGCAGCCGCACATGGTGTGCATATATGCAGTGACCATGCCGCTACATGTGTATGAGGAAAACCCCCTGAAAAAACCTCATACAAGGTAGACGGTAATGGGAATCGAACCCATTACCTCCCCCAAATGCTAAGCAGGTCATGTCACCACTTATCTACCAGCTCGGTCTGAATTATTGAGGAACACTTTTTGTTGAATTATTATTTATCAGTTTTTCATTATCTTTTTATCGATTTTATAATATATATGTATGTAGCTTTGGCTTGTGATATTTTTTTACAGTAAAATAAATTCCAACTGTCCCACAATAGTGACAATAATTAATTAATTGTAATACATTACTTCCCTATGCACTAAAGTGAGGGAAGTAAAAATGAGAAGAGAAGTGTTTTGCAATAATCGGCACTATTCTGTTTTCGAACAGTATGAAGTCCTTGATTGGCTTTGTCTATGAAAAAACGACACTGTTACGTATTAGCAATGTTGTAGTTTAAACAGAGAATAGCCCGGATTTACACTGTTTGACCCAAGTACGTACCTGTCCATGTGCCTGTCGATCGCCCATCTCCCGAAATCTACGTGCCTTCGTCAGTCAGTGATCTCCGAATGATAACTTCACTCATTCAGGGAAACAACTTGAATTAGCCGACTGTACTAGAGACTTCTCTCATATAGTTATATAGTAATTAATGCGTGAAAGTGAAAAAACCAATGTGGCAAAGCAAACATGTGGAATAGATTTCGCGTGAAATTTTACGTGCGCACAAATCACTGTGAAGCCACTATCAATCCCCTTAAGCACTTGACTACTCTCCGATTTGAACTTTATTCAATATATATTTTTTAAAGACGGTAAATGGAGAAAGATTTGCACCTTTTCTTTTCTTCAAAAAGTCCAAGACTAACTAGATACTTCAAAGAAACGATTTTTCTGTAGTTTTTTGATGAAAGCTTTTATTTCTGAGTTATGACGTAAACATACATTTCTTTAAGCGGAAACAATAGTTGAATATGACTTCTTCAGAAAGGTTTTTTTTTCTGGCCTTTCTAATGATAATGTTTCATGAATCTTTAAATTGAATTTTTCAAAATGAAGGGAAAGTCCAATACGTATTGAAAAAAACTAACAACTAAAAAAGTGATCAAACAACTAAAGCATTACCTAAAGGTATGTACCGGGTAGCCAACTAAGAACGGCCGTCGGCCATATCTCAGGAATGGATTATAGCACAGGTTCGGGAAAAAAATTGTATAACAAAAGTGGCCTCGAGAAACGCCTGGAAATTATTTTCAGAATTGTAGGTCCACCGCTAGAGGGCGTATTTGACAGTTAAAATTTTAAAAAGCAAAATTTCTCAAAATTTACTCAATTAAGGGGCATATTAAATATTATAATCAGATTCCTCGACAAATTCTGCATATTTTTTATTTGGCAAGTTTTAGTCTATCTCTTCAAATAAGGGGTGGGGGAGAGTGGGAACCTTGTTACGAAAAAACGCCTTTAATTCAGGTTCTGCTTGACTGATTTTAATAAACTTGATATTGTTTGAAAGAGCTTTGGTTAAACAATAGAAATTTGTAAATTTGAAGCAATCTGATTAATAACATAAATGCTAGAGGGCGCTGTTTAATATTTTTTTAATATTGTGTTTTCTCTTTACAATTTTAAATGGAAACATAAAAATTTAAGTAGTTCTTTAAAAAGTAGACTAAATTAGTAATAAAACAGTGAAAACTGCAAGTCGATATCTTTTTCCTATCCTGAGATATCGTAAGAAACAGGTAACTGGCGGGAATTGTTCTTCCAACGTCTAGTAGGCTAGTTCGCGTTAACGGGAATTATTAAATTTAGCCTGGATGAAAAGATCTTACATTAGTCTGGAGTAATTTAAACTGTTATCATACTAATGTTATGGTTGCCGCTAGATTACCTAAATGTAATGCTGTCGCTACTAACAATGGTAACAAATTATAAAATAATAATGTGATAAATCTAACATTTTTTTAATTATATAAGCATGTTATATTTGTTTTCAAGCGATGTGTTAGTAAATCAAAAGCATAAAATATCAATAAAAACCGATGTTTGCCCAGCAACAACAAATATAGTTTAAAATATGAATTATGATTTACTGATGACAACAAAATTAGTAAAGAGGGCCATGTAAGATATAAAATAAATTCCCTGTTGAAAACAAGCAAGCTATGATTTTCAGTCATATGTCAAAAATTATTTATCGTGTTGCATTTAATAGACTTTCTTTATCTTTTCGTACCAAAATGATTCTTATAAATGAAGAAGCATTTGATATGTTGGCAGTTTATTTTGGATGTATGAGAAATGCAACCGTTGCTGCTAGAGTGTATGCACTGCAGTACCCAAACAGACGGCATCACAGCAGAAGAATTTTTCTCCGACTCGCACACCGTGTGCGTACTACTGGAAATGTGAATCTTCCTGTGTACCGAAGACAACGCAGAGGTAGAACAGAAGAAAATGTTATTGATGTTTTAGCTTATGTAAATGTTAACCCTTATTCAAGCACCAGAGCTATAGCTAGAGACTTGGGTATATGTCGAACCACCGTCCAAAATATTTTAAGAGAACACAGGTGACTACTTACTTATTAATGCATATTTTATTCGGTATTATAATGATAAAAATGTTTTTATTTTTTTCGTTTGTCGTTATATATTTATGTCCCGTTTCAATAAAACACTAAATGATTTAATGAAATTATCTTACGCTATGTGAATAGATTTTAACTACCAACATGATAATTAAGTGAGGCAAAGTACAGTAAAAAGGTACCAATAATAAAAAATAATGAGAGGCCGAGCGAAAAAAATTCGTAATAACATTGCGAGAGTTAATCCATTTAAAGTCCTTTTTCGTTTACTAACAACGAAGGACTTCAATGTGTCTTATTGATCTGATTACTTTATAATATATACTATTTTAGATTGCACCCATATCACATGGTCCTACACCATAGTTTGAATGCTCAAGATTTCGATACCAAGTTGGATTTTTGCAACTGGCTCTCAAATATGATACACGATGATCCTGAAATACTTTCACGAATTATGTGGACAGGTGAGGCTACTTTTCCTAGTGATGGTAGTGTAAATCGACATAATATGCACTACTGGTCTGAAACGAATCCCCACTGGATGCAGGAGGTCCAACATCAGGGTCGTTGGTCTGTAAGTGTGTGGTGCGGGATTCTAAGAGGAGAAATATTTGGGTCTTTTTTTTTTAATGAGACTGTTAATGAAGAAAGATATTTAGATTTTTTAAGCAACGAATTTCCACTTCTTTTAGAAGACATACCCTTGGCCATTCGTCGTGACATGTTCTTGCAACATGATAGGTGCCCGGCACATTATTCTAGAGATGTTCGGAATTTCTTAGATCAATCATACCCGGAAAGGTGGATAGGACGTGGAAGTTTATTTATTTGGCCACCAAGGTCTGCAGACCTAACTTGTTTAGATTTTTATTTGTGGGGGCGAATAAAAGATCTCGTTTATTATTTTATAATTTGTTCTCATTGTTAGTAGCGACAGCATTACATTTAGGTAATCTAGCGGCAACCTTAACATTAGCATGATAACAGTTTAAATTACTGCAGACCAATGTAAGATCTTTTGATCCAGGCTAAATTTAATAATTTCCGTTAACGCGAACTAGCCTACTAGACGTTGGAAGAACAATTCCCGCCATTTACCTGTTTCTTACGATATCTCAGGATAGTAAAAAGACATCGACTTGCAGTTTTCACTGTTTCATTACTAATTTAGTCTACTTTTTAAAGACCTACTTAAATTTTTATGCTTCCATTTAAAATTGTAAAGAGAAAACACAATATTAAAAAAATATTAAACAGCGCCCTCTAGCATTTATGTTATTAATCAGATTGCTCAAATTTACAATTTTCTATTGTTTAACAAAAGCTCTTTCAAACAACATCAAGTTATCAAGCAGAACCTGAATTAAAGGCGTTTTTTCGTAACAAGGTTCCCACTCTCCCCCACCCCTTATTTGAAGAGATAGACTAAAACTTGTCAAATAAAAAATATGCAGAATTTGTCGCGGAATCTGATTATAATATTTAATATTCCCCTTAATTGAGTAAATTTTGAAAAATTTTGCTTTTTAAAATTTTAACTGTCAAATATGCTCTCTAGCGATGAACCTACAATTCTGAAAATAATTTCCAGGTGTTTCTCGAGGCCACTTTCGTTATAAAATTTTTTTTCCCGAACGTGTGCTATAATCCGTTCCTGAGATATGGCTGACGGCCGTTCTTAGTTGGCCACCCGGTACATAGCTGCAAAATGATTAATATTATAATGAAGACGCAGTTACACCTTTTTAGAATAGATTTTGTGACTTTTATTAAAGAATAACTAGCTTCTATTGTGGAACTAAATTAAACTACACGTTCCAATTAAAAAAAAGTAACTTTCTTTTATATCTCAAAAATGCAAAATAAATTTACAAATAGGCTTATCTTAAAGTACGTAAAAATATTTATCAATTACTTCTCTTGTATTTTAGCTTTATTTGCAACGATTTCAAAGATATTAGAGTTTGAAAATTCGGTTCATTTTTAGTTTTTTCTAAATAACTACGAAAGTTGGCAACACTGGTCAAAACTCAAAACGTCATTTGATTGGTCTTGAAATTCTGCCCAATATTGCTAGTTTAACCGACTCCGTAGCTGTTATAATAACAAAGTTACCCATAGAAGCTTAATTAAAATTGTCACACTGAATATATATATATATATATATATATATATATATATATATATATATATATATATATATATATATATTGCTCACTTTTATTGTTAATTTAACCGACTCGGTTATAATAACAAAGTTACCCATACAAGCGTAGTTAAAAATTGTCACCCTGTATATATATATATATATATATATATATATATATATATATATATATATATATAGTCAAACACACACACACACACACACACACACACACACACACACACAAGTATTTACAGTATTAGTAGTAGTAGTTATTACTAGTGGTAATAAACTTGAAAATAAAAAATCTATTCCACCACAAATTATAAGTAATACCAGAATCAGATTTAGTTTTCAAAGATACGAGTAATCTTTAAAATGCAAACGCAAGACATCTTGATCCATCCTAATCTAACGTAAAAGTCAATATACTAAAAACGATTGTAAATTGTCAACTTAATGTACCACATAATCCCAAAAGAAAATTGGTTGCTATCCCAAGAGGTTTTCGTTAATTTACTTATAAAATTAAAGAATATTAGGAATTGTTACCTCGATTAACATTCACTTTCTTTCCCACGGTTCTTCGTAAACACAGAGCGCCAATTATTTTTCCTTATACGGAACAAGCTAACTCGAGAAAATTGTTCTACGTTTAAGTAGGAACATTATAGAAAGTTTATAAATATTGTGTACACAAGAACACCCCGAAAACGGCGAGTCGAGTCTATATATACCAATTTTAATCAGATTTTGTGCCTCTTTCAACATGCTTTTATGTCTTATTCAGATTGCGTTTTATTAATCATTTTCAATTTATAGTACATAATGGAGAATTTGATTAACTTTTTTTTTATGATGCCTTTCAAAAATCGGCATTTGCTTTCAGCACAAATAACCATTTTAATGATAATGTGTTGCGTAGGTCAAAAAAGGCTCGTTGTTTTCCTTTTTAAATAAATTTGTGCGAGTGGTCGAGTTCTGGCAGCTTTTAGCTTTAACCCTTTCTTCTGTACATCGAATTTCACATAGTGACATAAAGCTTTTACTGTTAAACGTTTTACATTAAGTTGGTCACACAAACAAAAGCTTGTGTTACACTCACTTAATTTACTTTTAATATATTTAGGCAAAAGCTTAATTACTTTTATGTGTCGAGTTTAATTTTTGTAATACATTTCACGCTTAGTTAAACTTATAAAAAGTAATTTATGAAAACTAAGTGGTTAAAATCACTGTATGATAAAGTACCTAAAAATAAATGGAATTGTATGTATTTTATTACGTCTATTATAACTTGGTTTATATGAGCACACAAAGCTTGAATCAGCGCCAAAGCATAAAAAAAATTTAACAGTCCACAGAATAATCTGCAAAGCATTGATCATATTGCTATTAATATTTATGTAGAATAAGTAAAGACAAATTCTTAAATTAAACTCACAACCCCTCTTTTACTTCATTTTTGGCAAATAAAATCAACGCTCACACTCTATGCGGTACTTTTCATTTAAACTACCAAAAGTTCTACCATCAGTGAATATGTAATTACTGCATTTATTATTATTTCTTTTTATCTTGTTGAAATCGTTTTATTTTTTGTCGTTTGTTCGTCATTGTTGAATATTTTTTGTCGTTTGCTTTGCCAATTAAATTTCACTTCAATTTTTCATTTTGTTGTTCTAATCGTTTGCTTCTCATTTATTATTGTCAATTATTAATATAATTCCATTTAATTTTATTAAATTTAGTCGTGACGTCAGCCCCATAAGTTTTTAATTTTTTAATTTTTATGTTGTAACCGTTTCTTGGCCATTTGTTGATTTGTTGATTACTAATATTTGCGAAACTATTTCGCCATTTTTTTAATTATTTATTCGCTAATTAATCAATTTTCCAAAAATTTCAGCATTTCACATAATCAATTTTTTATCCCCGCCGACGTCGTCCCCTCCAGTCCCACTGCTTAAATAATAGTCAATCTCTATATAACCCACTACCAGAAGCGGATTTCTATTTAAACACAAGACGCCCTAAAGTGTGGGAACTTAATATTCGAATTCTCATATACTCCCTGGCAGGGTGTCGCTCGAATTCGCCCTTACTTGTACGTAAGTTTTTTTGGAACACCTGCAAAGAACTTAATGTCGGTAGATTAATTACCGGAGTAGTTATCTACTTAAACAACCGTTTGTCTCAATTGTGCCGACTCTACAGTGTCCACGAGAAAGCACAATGGAACTGATTACCCAGGCCTACTGGTGAATATCACCTACAAATTTAGACACTAAACACACCTACACGCCTCCCGGACACCTTACTTAATACAATTATTTCATGCCATCAAGATCTAGTGCGCAGAAATTTCGTAAATAAAAGTGAGTATAATTCTCTCACTTAACGTAATTATCCGTTTTGTAATCTACTTGGTTTCTGAATCCGAACCCTTTCTGTATTGCACTTATTTCTTTGTTAAGCATTCGTTAATATCAGCCTACATAAAAGGTATAATTTTCTAGCTACCTTAACTAAAGTAGTGCCAAACGTCATATAAAGGCGCTCAATACGAGAACACCCACAGACCTTGATTTTCACCATCAAATTCAGTAGCCAGGCCAGTGGTGGTGCCCTTGCCTCTGCCTATGCCCCGTGACGGTATGTCATCCATGGACCTGGTCGCTGATGTTGGAGGTGGGGCTGCTGGTGCTCCTCTTTGCACGCTGATGGTATGGCTTCCATCGATCTGGCGGTTGCTGCGTGTGGTGCATGGTGCTCCTCTTCTTCTTCGTCGGCTCTAACGATGATGACGGCATTCTCACCATCATGATGTCGACCCCTTTTCGAGACGCGGATGTTACAGATGTTGGCTTCGGTCTCCCTTTAAAAGGTGGCGTACCCCCATCTCATGCACCTCCAGGGCGACACACCCCTCGATAAACCTGTTCTCCTGGAGTTGAAGTCTACTTCGTATCAGATCTTACATCTCTTTCATCTTGCTGATCACCTTAAGAACGTAGACAACATCGACCTTTACAATCGCAACAAACAGCTCCACTTTTCTGAGGTGTAGTAGTAGTTTAATACTGTAAAATATATTCGCTTTGAACTGATTTGCAATAATGCAAATTGGAGAGTAAAACAATCACTAAGTGATTTATCTTGACTTGACTGACAATATGTCACTATTACTCAAATTAATCGCCTGCCTTACTTTGACCGGGCAATAATTAAAACATTAGAATGTATTTACAAGCCTGGTATTCAATTACTCGTAAACCTCCAATCTGACCAAACGAAGTGGCCGTTTAGCGGTAGGTACGTTGTGCTATCTAAATTAGATAGGCTGGATGAGGTAAGTGTTCCGTCATGAGGGGCAGGTAAAAAAATTAAACTACTCGAATTAAAATCAACGACCGTTGCGCAGCGGTGGTTCAGCCCGTTAATATACTAATGTGGGAAATAACCCCCAATAAAACCCACTTTATTTATAAACAAGTAATTGCACTAGTACATTAATAAATCAAATAACACAAACAAAAACAATTAAAGGATTAAATATATAACAAAACACCATTAAATCAGGTTAAAGTGCGTACTAACATTAAGAGAAAATGAATAAAAAGCAGTTTTGTTACACAGAAACACAATAATAAAAAAACACATGTAGTCACACTCACAATTGGGTTATAAATAATCAAAATAAAAATCATACTAAAAATCGTAATACCAAACATGTGGCCCTTTAAAGCCAATCATGCCGGTTTTTAAGTAAATAAGCACATAATACAATAAAGTAAATTACGGTACATATAAAATACATCAACAGTAATATTCCACAGGTAATAATAAGGTAAAGGCAAGGACAAAAGCAAATAGACAGGGAATTTACCCGTACGCAATTGTTTAGTGACCACGAAAGCACAAAATACATAAATAAAATTACAATAAAGCACATACAAAGAGAAATCAACTCGCAGGGAAATAATTCTACTTAAACAAACTGACAAAAAAGTTAAAAAATTAAAACAAAGCCTTACAAGGGTAAGTTATAAATAGATCACTAACATCGTGGCCGATATATAAGTTTGAGTGCATTGGAAAAATAACGTGCTCCCTTCTCAGGTTCCAAATTCATCTATACAACAATAAAAAGCCGCTTGGTAATTGCCTTTTACAATTAGTAACCAAAGCGATACCAGGTACCCGTTCATCAGCCCACCTCTACACAAATATAAATATAAACAACCAACAATGCTAATTCGCACAAATATCAGAGTGAGAGAGCCCTGTACAGTCCTTTATTTCATTATTATATTTCAGCTTAATGAGTCCGCGTACGAATAAGATACCTTTGATTCTTTTAATACGTTACATAGGCTGGTAAAATGATTGGCTGCGAGCTTTCATTTATATAAAAATACATACTTACACTAGAATAAATATTCCCTTAATTGATCACAGACACAAATCGTTAACATACGCGGTTTAACCCCGAAAAAGAAGACAACTTAGTGTTGGCGAATTCAAAAGAAAAATGTACACGCGAGAATTATTTTAAAGACAAACTGTTTACAATGAAGGTATTTAATTAACTCAAAAATCGATCTGGCTCGATTGACACTCTAACTGTAACTAACTTTCCCCCCGATTTCAAACCTCCATTTTTCAAAGGTAATATAAAAATAAGAAACATTAATTTCCGTTGGAACAGTTTCATATTTATTATTGCACGACATCTTAATTATAAAAATATGCATTCGTTGGTAACAAACCCTACATTTGCGTTTCGGGTTTCAACGTATTAAAGATCCCTTTGGATTTGCGCTCTGTTCATCCGTAATTAATCATTAGATCAATGACATTTTTTTTCATCAAGAGCGCACATAAGAAATTCCAATGATTCGTTACGCCCCTTCACTAAAGTATTTTTAAGCGTGCACCTGCTACTCACCCCCAAACATGTGTTTTACAACCCTAGACAAATATTAGTTACAAACAATCCCACATTCCTTACATAAAAATATATAAATAAAATATTTTGAAAACAGCGTATTATCAAGATATTAAAAATCCACTAATTATCTTTTCTATGGTGGTAACAATGGCGATTTGACAAACGTTTATTACAATAATAAAATTTTCGCGGTCCGCTACCTACAATATATATATATATATATATATATATATATATATATATATATATATATATATATATATACACCAAAAGCATCATAGAAAGTCTGGTAATTTTCTAAAACAAGCGTTTTTAGAAATTCCTCATACTGAAATGACTAGAAAATGCATCCGCTCATGGGAAATTACCCTATCATCATCGTAAAGTAGCATCACATTATTCTTTTGAATGTTTTTTTTTATTAAATCTTTCAACTATAGATGCTTTTACATCGGGTTATTTGTCACATAAAAATTGATGTTTTATTTCTTGAGAATGGTTTATCGCTTTTCTTAAAAATATCGGTGAATGCTTCAATTACAGATGAGACTGTCTTCGTTTTAAGAGATCTCACCCAAGTCCTCTGGTTAAAAACACCGATAACCGTTAGTTTGTAGCTGTATCCATTACTGTGTTCACTTAAAGTTCGCATATCGCAAAAAGATCAACCAGTAATAATTCAAAAAATGTTGTTCGAGTAAATTTTTTACGTATAGTGTACGCTTGTTTCTGTAACCACGTTCTATCTCCCCTTGAGGCATGTTTATAAATCTAAAAGTATTTCAGCTCAGATCGGACTTGTATGTAAAATTGCCTTATGCAATAGTATGATAACTGCTTATCGGTAAAAACTCGAAAATTTAAAAATAGTGTTCTAATAAGAGCCCAGGATACTTAACTTGATTATAAAATCTAAGGCCCTTTTTAATATAGAGGCGAAATTTAGCTTAAAGAAGAAGACGTTTCGCTGCATACATCACAATATTGAAGAGCCTGTCTGCGCATTTAGAAAACGTACTACTGGCTCGATAAGCTTAATTCAAGAAGATGAGTATGGTACAGCTTCTGAGAGCGAGAAAGAAAGCTTGAAAGTGTGTGTAGTATTTCCATGCTCATATCTATATAATAATAGTGGCGAATAAGGCTGCACATTATCCTCTGCGTGTATTTAAAATGTAACCATCATCGAATGAGCATTATTATTGTTATGAACTAGCATTAGTGATATTAGATTTTTTACGGGTTGCTAATAAACTATTACAATATAATCGTTCAAGATTAAAACGATGAGGTGGATGAGCTAAATTTATCTCAAAATCCTGATGATGGTTATGTTCTCTATGAAGTTCCAAATATCTAAATTACGCCACTCTTAATTCAGATGGGAAAATTTAAAAGTGTTTAATTAGTATGGCTATTAAACCCCAGCTGCTAAAAGCCCATATAACGTGAAGTACATGTGTGTAATTGAACATGCAGGTAAATCAGGTATAATTTTTTCGAATGTATAGGTGCTGACCGTTTAGAAAGAGAATCTGCCCATATAGAAAGCATTATTGCATTAGGGTAGAAATTATTATTATTTCACCTAATATTTAATTTTAGACTATAATGTATTTTGCTGCAGCAAAATTTAAAAGTATTTGTAAACACATTAATTTAACACGATGGCAAAGGGTGATTGCTACTTTCCGAATCATATTAATGAAATTGTATAATTAAAAATTATTATTAATTTTATTAAATACATAAATAAAAAGTTTACCTCGAGTAGGATTTGAACCTACTTTGCTAGAGTACCGCGCTAACCAACCGCGCCATCGAAGTTCAAGCCCCAATCGATGTAAAATTTGTCTTTATGTATGTAGAACTGATGTAAATTCTAAATATATTTACATCAGTTCTACATACATTAGATTAGATTACGGCAATAACTGACGGTAAAGTAATACGAGTATGTCACGAAAATCGCAAAAAAATGTATATACAATCATGATCTAGTAAATCTCAAGTTCAGCCCGACTATCCTAATTACGGATAGACCGTGACACGAAAGAAAAAGAACTCATTCTAACTAAATTAATAACTATAAACTAATTAGAACATCATCGTGTTAATTAAATAAGTCACCCTAAAACTATTATTAAAATACGTTAAAATGTTATTAAATTAGATATAAAACTGCTAAAACCCAGGCAAACAAATATGAATTTTCACTAACCTACCCCACTTCCATGTAGAGACTGTTGATCTATATACCCTTATCGTGAAAATATTTCAACATGGAATAAAACGTTATCGTGCATCTCTTAACAGGTAAAAGTTTAATACTTTTATTCAAGCTACTAATCACAATGTATTCAAAATATTTTTTGTTTTTCCGTTATTTATTTTAACGTATTTTAGGTTAGGTTATCCTTGTGGGTACGCATTACTTTTGCCTATACCGTTAATATTATTTTCTCAGCTACCGTAAGGAGAACAGAGTCTAGTGCCCGAGTGAGTTGGAAGCCGCCCGTGCCAAGGAGCTTCCGTTTAATTTTGTTTAATAGAGAAAATATAATTTCTTTTTTTTTGTTTGAAGTTTATATTTTGTTTTTGTGCTGTTATTATCTTAGCGTAGAATAAGTCTAAATATAAGTAAGTAAGTATAAGTATAAACTGTAAGTTATAGGCCAATATATGTATAAAACCTTTTTCTGTTTATTCGTCAGAGTGAAACCCCAAGTAGCAATCCATCAGCCCTATCGAAAAGAACTCACGCCAAACCTTCGATTTCGAGCTATAGTCGCGATAAATCATATTAATGATAAACGTAGCCCATTATGGCCTCCTATTAATTTTTTTTAAATATAGGTATGAACTTAGCCCCCAAAGTTAAGATTTTTCATTTTTTTGTTTCAATCGTTTGTTTGTCGTTTGTTAGTAATTGCTGGCTATTTTTATTGTTTGTTGGTTATTAGAATTTTTCCAATTCCTTTTTAAATTAGAGCATGAAGTCAGCCCCTCAAGTTTTTAATTTTTTGTATGCGATCGTTTGTTAGTCGTTTGTTGGTTATTAGCATGTTTCCAACAAAACATTTTTAATTCATATGTAAAGTTAGCCCACAAGGTTTAAAATTTTTCATTTTTTTTATAGCAATAATTCGTTGTTGATTTGGTATTTGTGCTTTATTGAAGTTTGTTGGTTATTAGTATTTTACAAATTAATTTTTTTTAATTTCGGGTGAGTTTAGTCACCAAAATTTTTCATTAATTTTTTTACTGTCGTTTGTTGGTGCTGCTATTTTTATCACTACATGCTTATTAGTATTTACTCAATTAAATTTTTTAATTCAGGTGTGAATTTTCATTTTTTTGTTGCAATCGTTTGTTGGTGTTTGCTAGCCTTTTGTTATCATTTGTTGGTTATTAATATTTTCCCAATCAGTATATTTTTAATTTGGGCGTGGAGTTAGCCACCAAGTTTCAAATTTCTCTTTTTTTGTTGTCATATGTTTGTGAATGTTGACTATTTTTTGTCTATGTTTTTTTCTTATATTTTCAATTCTTTTTTTTAATTTAAGCATTATAATAAAATAAAAATTAAGGGGTATTGATTTAGAATGTTATAAAGGTAAGTTGCACCACAGTCTAGCTCAGCAAGGTACAATACTTACGAAACCTACTGTAGATTGAGAACTCTTTTTGACAGGTGTGAGGGAGGCATACATATGACTATAGATATAATCAGTGAAGCATTTGTTTGTTTTATTGTTAGACACCACTCAATTTTATAGGTTTAGTAATTAAAATACAACAAAAATTGAGAAAGTTGTATATTAATGCCACAGGTAATCTGTAACCAGCTGTATTTATATGTATACTTAAGAAACCAAAATATCTGATTAATTTCAACATAAAATAACTAAAACGGTATTTCTCGCAGAGCTTTACGATTTTAAATAATGACTAAATCAACACAACTATACAAGCATATAATCTATCTTTACTTAAAATTCAAAATGAAATGTGATCAACACTGTATTTAATAATAAAACGTATGTTTGACCCATGTCAACAACATTGCAGTTACTAGGTTATCTACTCAAATGTTTTTATCTTCGAAACCGAAATCAGCTGTTCTTTGGATTAGAACCGTATCAAAACAACACTATACTGATTTGTTATTTCCTTAAACGTATTTTGCATTAAAAAGATACGTACTTACATTTCCTTGTACTCAAAATAAATATAAGGTATTATCTTTCGAACTGCAAGTTTAGAACTTCATTTCCATCAATATCATAGACATACGGTAAAATAAGGTAATTTTCATTTGTCTTCTACATACAAATAAAAGGAAATGTAGATCACACAACAAAAGCAGGCTTCGGGCAACGAAAGCAGATATATACACAGCATGCGTTATTGATGCAAAACAAAGGTTACTCCATTTACAATGTTCGCAGTGGAAATTGCATTATCATCCACGCCATTTTATGCATGTTAACTTCGTGACGTCATCTCCAGATTTTATAACGATACGGAATTCATTAACACAAGAGCTTTTTCTTAACACAGATAGTTTCCCTTAATGTAGGGGCATATCTTTGTTCCCTATTAAATATAATATATACCAACATGTAATTAAAAGCCTTACATACCTTACACAAGAGAAGAAAAACTTAAAAAACACAACGTAATGAACTGGATGGTAGGAGAAACGGAACTGAATTAAGCGTGTTCAGTTCGCATTTGCGCAATCAACAACAAAAATTGATGTGTCTAAATACACATTACAGACGATCAAAATATATACACAGGGACTTGTAATTATGTACACTAAAGAGAAAATATAGACAAAAAGATACCAATGTAATGTAAATATATTTACCAATAATAACACAAACTCAAAACTTAGATTAAGGTAACGATAGCTCAGGTGTCCAATTTTTTTATTTGAAATAGTTTGTGTGCTATTTTTTGCCGTTTGTTAGTTATTAGTATTTCCCAATTAAAGTTTCTAATTCAGGTGTGAAGTTAGCTGGCCAAGATTAAAATTTTTAATTTTTTTAGTTTAATTTTAGGTTCGTTTGTTAGTTTTTAATTTGGACGTGAAGCTAACCCCTGCAGTTTTTGTTTTTTAATTTTGTGTTTAAACCATTTATTTGTCGTCTGTTGGTTTGTTGGCTATTTGTTGCCATTTTTTGGTTATTACTATTTATCCTATTAATTTCTTTAAATTTTCTCAATTAAATTTTTTTATTCAGATGTGAAGTTAGCTCCCTCAAGGTAAAATTTTTTTGTTGCAATCGTTTGGTGGTAGTTTATTGGTATTTGTTGGAGTGTGAAACTAGCCCCCAAGGTTAAGATCTTTAAATTTTTTTGTTAATGTTTTGGAGTTGGTGTTTTTTATGGTTTGTTGGTCATTAGTATTTTCCCAATTAATTTAGGTCTGAAGTTTTAAATTTTTCATTTTTTTCTTACAATCGTTTAGTAATTGTTGGCTATTTCTTATAATTTCTTGGTTAGTAATTTTTTTTCTATCGTTTGTTGGGTATTAGTATTTTTCCAATTAATTTGTTTTTATTTAGACATCATGTTAACCTGTTCAGTTTTATTTTTTAATTTTTGTATTGCAACCGTTTGTTGGTGTTTTTTGGCTATTGGTTGTCATTTGCTGGTTATTAATATTTTAAATTTAGATATGGAGTTAATTTTTCATTTTTTTTTTGTTACAATAGTTTGTTGATTGTTGCCTATTTTTATCGTTTGGTACTTATTAGTGTTTATATATATTTTTTTAAACTTGGGCGTGAACTCAGTCCCACAAGTTTTTTGATACAATGGTTTGTTGGTCGTTTGTTGGTTATTGGTATTTTTCCAATAAAAATGTTTAATTAAAGTGTGAAGTTAGCACCCCATGGTTACAATTATGATGGTTATTAGTACTCTTCTAATTTTTTTTTTTTGGTTTAGGCGTGAAGTTAGCCCCTCTAATTTTTAATACTTGTGTTGCAATTGTTTGTTGGTGTTTGTTGGCTATTTTTTTGTCCTTTGTTCGAATTTAGTATCGTTATAATTAAATTTTTTAATTTAGGTTAACCCTCCAAGATTAAAATATTTAATTTGTTTATTACAATCGTTTGTAGTTATGTATTAGTTTTGTAAATAACATGTGTCGTCTAACTTATTTTTCAGCAAACTAGTAGAAAGATACTATTTATTGATGTAGTTTTGGTGTCTGATATAGATGATCGATTTCGCTGGATAAAAAAAGTTGGTTCATACGTATTCAATAACGTAAATCACGAAATAAAAAGTCAAATTAAAGAAGAGAGATTAAAAAAAACTGCGTAGGAGGGGTAGTTTGGAACTTTCCAAGATGAATTTCTTATAGAAGGCTACTTTACCTATTTAAAATTTCCTATTTGACAATACCATAGGGAAACGAACATCTAATTGAGAAAATAACAATGGGGATAGTCCACAATCCTGATTAAAACGCGCATTACAGTCGGTTAGTCGCGGCCATTTTATGTAAAATTTGCACAAGTTACAATTTATTATTTTGTAATTTTATTATTGAAATTACAAAAGATTACTATAATTCAGAGAGGGTGGGGAGAGTGAACACTCGAATAGGAAATCTTCAGATAAGTTTACTTCCTCCCAATTAACTAGAGGGCAGTAATGGCTAAAAAATAATAGATTACTGTAACTGCACAATGCATACTAAGATACAAATTTTTTGATTTGATGTTTGGGCGTATATGACGTTTGCCATTATAGCGCTTGAAAGCTTTAATTGTCTTTTCTGTAAATTTGTTTAACATTATTTATAACGGTCGCGTTTTGTGCGGTTTACATTGTGAAATCTTTCTCATATTATAATATTGCAATAATCGTGCCTTAAAAAGTTCCTGAAGTTTGAATAACGTTCGTATAACTACATTGCGATTCAATAAGCTGAAAATATGTTGTTAAAAAATAACTACCTTAATTAAGTAAGTAAGTAAGCCATGTAAAATTGCATCCTGGCGTTCATAAAAAGTTAATTTGACAGTACAGAAAAAAACGAAAATTGCACTTTTACATAAAAAAAATTACATTTGACTACTTACTTATTGAAATGTACACGTTTTAATGTTTTTCACACATGTAAATTATACTTTTGAATAGGTATTGAAATAATAAAATTTCAAAATAAAAATAATTTCAAATTTGAATTTCGCGCGTGTGAAGAAAATACTTCCTCCCAAGTTATGTGAGGGCGCTATTAAGTCCATCAAATTAGAGTTACTAGATTGACAGAGTAACGCGATTGGTATCGCGAATGTATTTGGCTCATAAATGGCGGTTTGTAACTTTAGCCACTTCCAATGACCTGATTTCTCAACTTCCTGATTTTGCGCCTTCAAGTGATTGGCTAAATTTTGACATTTGACGTCGGACACTTGTCACTTCACTTTTCAGTTATGTCAATTTGTTAACTTTCGGTCTTCGTTATCTTTTTGAGCTTAGGTGAATCATAAAATGCCAGGGTGTTGTGTGCCTTTTTGTAAAAATCGCAGCGAATCTGGTTTTCGACTGTTTCAGTTACCACAAGGTGAAAAGAATGAACAAAAAAGGCGTAAATGGTTGGCGTTTATAAACAGAACTAATTTATCTTCAGGAGCTCGTATTTGTGAAGTAAGTCGATATATACCCACATATATTAGCAGATTACAACAGATTTGCAATTAATCTGAACCGTTAATTAATTATTCTTCAATAACAGTCACATTTTGAAATAACCCAATTTGAATCCAACAGACAGGATGGAAGAAAACTGTTAAAATGGAATGCGACACCTACGATTCAGGTCAATGAATTTCAAAGTCCACCTCCAAAAAACGTGATGGTAACATTGCGTAATTATTTGATTTGATGCTGTTATACTAAGGTATGTTTTCTCTTTAGAAACTCAAACGAGTACAGAATTCCAACCACTCCAAAATGAAGTTGAAAGGGAGGATGTTATAAATGGAAATGTTGAAAGTTGTTGTGGTAAGCATATACTTTCAATTAAGGTATGTAGTGTAAGTAATTTAATAAAATCTATAGGTGAAGTAAAAAGAAAACTAAAAACAGCACCACGAATCATTCAGTTGTTGAAAAAACGCATCACAGACATGGAGGAAACATACAGACAACTGTTTGATCAATATCAGACTTTTTAATAAAAGGTTCTCACAGAGGGGTGGAATGGGCTGACAACACAATTACCAGAGGTCTTTGGTTCGCTTATGGCATGTGGACGGAGGGGATATGAAGAAGTCAGAAAACAAAAATTACCCCATCCAAGCACTTAGAACGTTGCAGCAACGCATTCAAAACTTCAAGTTTGAAACAGGTGTGGTAGATGAAGTTTTTGATCTTTTAGCAATAAAAGTATGTATGCTGTTAGAAACCAGAAGCCAGTTCATATGTTATATTCAGGCCTTGTATTTTCAGATTTCAACATTTAACCCGCAAGAAAAGTTTGCGTCATTGGTACTGGATGAGATGGCTATTCATTCACAATTACAATACGATAACAGTGTACATAAAGTGATTGGAAAACCAACCATGTCATTATCAGGAAATGTAGATAGTTCAGTATAAGTTGCTACACACGCTTCAGTTTTTATGTTAACAGACCTAACTAGCCGTTGGAAACAAGCAGTAGGATACGAATTTACAGCCAATTCTTATAGTGCGAAGGAGGCTTTACAGAAAATTTTGGACATTGTCTGTAAAGCGAGTGCAACAGGCTTGAATGTTACGACAGTGATATCAGATATGGGTCCATAAAATCGAGCTGTATGGAAATTATTGAATATACTAGCTTATCGACACGGAAAAATCTCGAATTTTTGTGAACACCCTGTCAATCCTGAAAAACGGCTATATGTAATGCCTGATGCCGTACACATATTTAAAAATGTAGCAACTGCATTGATAAAGCACAAAGTCTTTGATTTAGATGATTATAGCGCAAAAGTATGACTTACCTTCAAGTACTGTTCTTCTGAAAGCTGTTGAAGAAGTCTTCAAGATTGAACAAGAAAAGGAATTAAGAATTGCTCCCAGATTGAAGGACTTTATGTTTAGCCCGACCCATTTCGACAAAATGAACGTGAATTTAGCATTTGGCTTGTTCAATAATGATACGGCTGCTGCTATAACTTACTATATGAAAACAGAAGAGCTGGATCCAATGTATCAAGCAACATCTTGGTTTTGCAAACTGTTGTTTCACTGGTTTTCTTTGATGTCTGCCCGCCATCAAAAACTGGGTATATCGAAAACCATTGCGGTGACTTATGAAGAAACCATGACATTTTTCAAAAACTTTACGGAAATAATTCGTGGACTCCGTGTTAGCAATGGAACATAGCAGCTCTTCCAATGGGGCTTGCTATTGGCAACGCAAACAGCTCTCGGTCTACAAGCTGAGTATTTGGAAGATGAAAATTTTAAATATTTGTTACTAGGTCGTTTGACTCAAGATTGTAAAAAATCTCGTTTCACTTTGTCGATCTCGAACACCAGTACCTGGACCTAGTGAATTTAAAACCTCATTACGGTTAACTTTACTATCGTAATATGAAACAGAAAGTAAGGGCAACTACTTTGCAGACAATTGCAGAGAAATGCAAACCAACGAACCGAATTAAAATTAAGATAGCATCATAGAATTTTCTGATCTTGAAATTTATGATGAAAATGTGAGCATGGCTCCCAGTGCTTGTATTACTTACTTGGTAATATTCTCCACAAGTTGACACCGGAAACATGCATTAATCATTTCCAACCATTACTGTGTAATAATATAGAGGAAAAGCATCACATCGCACTATTGACGCAGTTAAAGAACAGTTGCTGAACAATAGCATGAGTTCGAAGGAAGCAGCTGCATTGTTTTTAGATAAAAACAGTGTTGTGCTCTTAAACTGCCATAATGTAATTGAAAAATTGTTTCCTTGTTTATGCGAACAAGATTTTTCGCATTACGTGATAATAAAAACTATAGTAAAAATAGCAAAGAGACTGCCAGAGCTTCAAGAAGCATTGCAATGAGAAGTGCTTTAAAAGATTTAAAATAAAGTTTAGAATTTGCAAATTTTCCTTGTTCTTTTCTTTACTCTGTTTTTACCTTACCGAACAGTGGTTTTTGAGACACTATGTGTGGTTATGCACATTCAAATGTCCCGCCAATGGTCAATCTAGTAACTATATCAAATTAATGTCACTAGATAGATCTAGTGACTTTATCAAATTTAACATTGAGTGTCCACTCTCCCCACCCTCTCTGCGATATAATTAAACAATTAACGTTGATTGTTAAAATCGACTAGTGTCATTCTAGCGTCTTATTTGAAATGGAAATACAAAATATATGACAACTATAAGATCTTAGCAGTGTTCTCAAGTTATTCATCAAATCACTAACAATCGAGAATTTATGTTGTCGAATTCATGCTGTAAATAGTGGAATGAAACGTTTGATAACTACAACAAGAGTTTAATGTCAGTGAAATAAGCAAACGTGTTATCTTAAAAGTAATGGGTTTCGCAATTAATTTGGCAAGGAATACATGCGCTGAAATGATATTTTCAGTCAATAGTCAATTATTCTGTAAAAGGGAAGTAAATGTGTTACAAATAACAGTTTATGGAAGTGTAACATATAATAACTTATTAATTTGAGGTTATATGGCTCAAAAGGCACAATTATAAACACCAAATTTCACAAAACTAATAAATACAAAACAACTTTGATGTATTATAAACCTTGAAGTAGTTGTCTGCTTGAAGTGTCATTAATTGAATTGCGTTTAATTCAATACACTGTACAACATAAGTGCACAGTTAATTAAAGTTCTTGGATTATTGGAAATTTACCAAATATAGGATTAATAAAAAATCAAAGTAGGGCATTTTCATTTTTGGTGTGTTCAGAATGGTTGCGTACCAATACATTTTTTTTTCTCTTGTTTAATATATTATAATTAAACCACACGATGTATTAGAACTCGGAGATTGAACTTTTGTATATATTAGAAATTAGAAGTAAGATAGGGACAGATAGTATATTGAATAGGACGAAGGAAAAGAAAACTCCTTCAGCCACAGCGATAGATTCCCAGCATACATATATACAGAGTAAGTCAACGATAGAATAAAGCCAGCCGGGGAGGTATCACCATCCCTACCATTGGCTCCTTAATATTGGGTCTCCGATTTTCTGAGCTCGGTAAGAGCTGCCGGTCACCTTTTCTTCATCTTTAATTTATTCTCATCCTTATTATTCCTTCTCACCGAGCTGGTAGTGTAGTGGTGACATGACCTGCTTAGCATTCGGAAGGTAATGGGTTCGATTCCCGTTACCGTCTACCTTGTATGACGTTTTTTCAGGGGGTTTTCCTCATACACATGTAGCGGCATAATCACTGCGTATATGCACACCATGTGCGGCTACTTAGGCGAATGCTGGGGTAGTACTTTCCCCCTCAGAACCCTAACTCCGTTCCTTCCGATCCTATCCTGACCACACCTATCCTTAATCCCACCATACATATATACGTAATGTATGTATGTATGCTGGGAATCCATGATTGTGGCTGAAAGAGCTCGGGAAGCTCGAGCAGCCCGCCCTCCTTGGGGAGGGAATGAAATACGTTGCCTTTTCCTTTTCCTTTCATTCTTTCTCGGCCTCGCTGCCTTCCTATCGGATCGAAAGTCCAAAATTAAAAGTTCCAAAAAAGATGGTTGTAGTTTCTAGGGTAATAAATACCGGACGTAAAATCCAGCCCCACTCGGATCCGAGAGGGCAGGATCCAAGCGACCTCCGTCATCGAAAATTCTAACTTTCTGATCCACTATGCAACATCCGCGGTATCAGGTCTAATCTTAATGCTGCTCACCAACATCTTGAACAATTACAACCTGATATTTCGTTTCTACCTGAAACACAAGTCTCCTCTGAGAGCTTAGATTCACCCGACTTGCGATATCCCAAATACATACTTCACTCTAACTTTCGATATAAAGGAGGCTAAATTTGTGAAATTTTACTGTTGCATTTATAGATCTCCTAATGACAGTAACTTTCAAGACTTCTACGATTACTCTAGTTTGAAAGTTGACTACCTTGTCTCTGTTTCCATCTTGCGATATGTTAATTGTAGGATATTTCAATGCGTATAACTCTAATTGGCTTGAATTTTCATCTATTACTAATCCAGCTGGTCATAGTGCAGAAACATTTGCTATTGCTTGTGACCTCACATAAATGATTTCTGAACCCAGCAGAACCACTGACAACCCTAACCATACTCCAAATCTTCTAGATCTTTTTCTTACATCAAACCCACTTGTTTATAAAACTTCCGTTCCTTCCCCTCTAGGTCTATCTGATCATTGCCTAATAGAAATAATTTATACTGTCCCTAATTCAGCTGTTGTTCGCAACACTAACGAACCTTGTGGTGTTTTAAGTCAGCTGGATAGAGTGATTTACGAGACTTCTTTGCAACCTTTCCATGGCGTGAATATTGTTTTAAGTCGTCCTCTTCTTCGGACATTGCTCTTTCATTCACGTTACCAACCGTGGTTCAATCAGGCTTGTGCAGATGCAATGTCTTTGAAAATAAAATCTTATATTAAATGGAAATCTAATAAAACGGTCGAGAGTCATGCAGAATACGCAACTGCTAGAAATATCTGCAATAGTGTCATCACTAAAGCTGAAAAATTGTTCGAACAACGAAAATGTTACATTTCCTTTGTGCAGCCATAAATTTTGGTCTTTAGCTAAAGCTATTAGTAAAACCTTTGGTACATCTTATAAATCCCACAGAATAAGCTACATATTAGTCCATTAAAAGTTAATTTACTTTGATTAGAAAGTTTTTATTCGACTTTTAAATTGTATAGTCTAATATGGGGAACCCAGTACATTGTGGGGAAGGTTCAGTGTTTTGAATATACCTTTTAATGTCACTAGATAGATCTAGTGAGTTTATCAAATTTAACATTGAGTGTCCACTCTCCCCACCCTCTCTGCGATATAACTAAACAATTAACGTTGATTGTTAAAATCGACTAGTGTCATTCTAGTGTCTTATTTGAAATGGAAATACAAAATATATGACAACTATAAGATTATAGCAGTGTTCTCAAGTTATTCATCAAATCACTAACAATCGAGAATTTATGCTGTAAATAGTGGAATGAAATGTTTGATAACTACAACAAGAGTTTAATGTCAGTGAAACAAGCAAACGTGTTATCTTAAAAGTAATGGGTTTCGCAATTAATTTGGCAAGGAATACATGTGCTGAAATGATATTTTCAGTCAATAGTCAATTATTCTGTAAAAGGGAAGTAACTGTGTTATAAATAACAGTTTATGGAAGTGTAGCATATAATAACTTATTAATTTGAGGTTATATGGCTCAAAAGGCACAATTATAAACACCAAATTTCACAAAACTAATAAATACAAAACAAATTTGATGTATTATAAACCTTGAAGTAGTTGTCTGCTTGAAGGGTCATTAATTAAATTGCGTTTAATTCAATACACTGTACAACATAAGTGCACAGTTAATTAAAGTTCTTGGATTATTGGAAATTTACCAAATATAGGATTAATAAAAAATCAAAGTAGGGCATTTTCATTTTTGGTGTGTTCAGAATGGTTGCGTACCAATACAATTTTTTTTCTCTTGTTTAATACATTATAATTAAACCACACGATGTATTAGAACTCGGAGATTGAACTTTTGTATATATTAGAAATCAGAAGTAAGATAGGGACAGATAGTATATTGAATAGGACGAAGGAAAGAAAACTCCTTCAGCCACAGCGATAGATTCCCAGCATACATATATACAGAGTAAGTCAACGATAGAATAAAGCCAGCCGGGGAGGTATCACCATCCCTACCATTGGCTCCTTAATATTGGGTCTCCGATTTTCTGAGCTCGGTAAGAGCTGCCGGTCACCTTTTCTTCATCTTTAATTTATTCTCATCCTTATTATTCCTTCTCACCGAGCTGGTAGTGTAGTGGTGACATGACCTGCTTAGCATTCGGGAGGTAATGCGTATATGCACACCATGTACGGCTACTTAGGCGAATGCTGGGGTAGTACTTTCCCCCTCAGAACCCTAACTCCGTTCCTTCCGATCCTATCCTGACCACACCTATCCTTAATCCCACCATACATACATACGTACATTTTATGTATGTATGCTGGGAATCCATGATTGTGGCTGAAAGAGTTCGGGAAGCTCGAGCAGCCCGCCCTCCTTGGGGAGGGAATGAAATACGTTGCATTTTTCTTTTCCTTTCATTCCTTCTCGGCCTCGCTGCCTTCCTATCGGATCGAAAGTCCAAAATTAAAAGTTCCAAAAAAGATGGCTATAGTTTCTAGGGTAATAAATACCGGACGTAAAATCTTGCCCCATTCGGATCCGGGAGGGCAGGATCCAAGCGACCTCCGTCATCGAAAATTCTAACTCTCTGATCCACTATGCAACATCCGCGGTATCAGGTCTAATCTTAATGCTGCTCACCAACATCTTGAACAATTACAACCTGATATTTCGTTTCTACCTGAAACACAAGTCTCCTCTGAAAGCTTAGATTCACCCGACTTGCGATATCCCAAATACATACTTCACTCTAACTTTCGATATAAAGGAGGCTAAATTTGTGAAATTTTACTGTTGCATTTATGATCTCCTAATGACAGTAACTTTCAAGACTTCTACGATTACTCTAGTTTGAAAGTTGACTACCTTCTGTCTCTGTTTCCATCTTGCGATATGTTAATTGTAGGATATTTCAATGCGTATAACTCTAATTGGCTTCAATTTTCATCTATTACTAATCCAGTTGGTCATACTGCAGAAACATTTGCTATTGCTTGTGACCTCACATAAATGATTTCTGAACCCAGCAGAACCACTGATAACCCTAACCATACTCCAAATCTTCTAGATCTTTTTCTTACATCAAACCCACTTGTTTATAAAACTTCCGTTCTTTCCCCACTAGATCTATCTGATCATTGCCTAATAGAAATAATTTATACTGTCCCTAATTCCGCTGTTGTTCGCAACACTAACGAACCTTGTGGTGTTTTAAGTCAGCTGGATAGAGCGACTTACGAGACTTCCTTGCAACCTTTCCATGGCGTGAATATTGTTTTAAGTCGTCCTCTTCTTCGGACATCTTCATGCATCTTATCATTCACGTTACCAACCGTGGTTCAATCAGGCTTGTGCAGATGCAATGTCTTTGAAAATAAAATCTTATATTAAATGGAAATCTAATAAAACGGTCGAGAGTCATGCAGAATACGCAACTGCTAGAAATATCTGCAATAGTGTCATCACTAAAGCTGAAAAATTGTTTGAACAACGAAAATGTTACATTTCCTTTGTGCAGCCATAAATTTTGGTCTTTAGCTAAAGTTGTTAGTAAAACCTTTGGTACATCTTAATTCCCCGCCCCCCCTGACATCTTTTGACGGATCTTTAGTAGCTGATTCTGTAGATAAAGCCTATGCTATTATGGATTTATTTGCATCAAACTCGGGTCTCAATGAATCTTGAAAAATATGTGCCCCTAGGTCAACTCTTCTTCATACGCTATGAAACCGAATCGATTATCAGTAGGCTTGAAAATCAATAAGGCGATTAGCCTAGACTGTATCCCATCTATTGTCTTAAAGAAATGTTGCCCCGAACTAGTACCAGTCCTATCTAAGCTCTATGCGATCTGTGTCTTCTGGGGAATTTCCTTCATAGAAGTTAGCAAATGTTCAACCTATTCCCAAAAAAAGCGATAAGACCGATCCCTTGAACTACCGACCAATTGCCATCACTTCCATTTTGTCTAAAATCATGGAATAAGCTATCAATCAGCAACTGCCCTCGTTCCTTGAAACTAACAAATTCCTTAGTGACCACCAATATAGGTTTGGGCAGAGTCGTTCAACAAGTTATATTCTTTCATATGTGACCCTACATTAGAACAACCCAGGGAAACATTCGTAGTTGCTTTTAGATATCTCAAAGGCATTTGACCAAGTTTGGCATAAGTGTTTCCTTGCCAAACTCACCTCGTTTGGCTTAAATGATAGCTGATTAACTGGGTTTCTAGTTTCGTTGATAAAAGACGAATACGTGTCATAGTTGATGGCTGTTTGCAAAAGAAGTTAACATTAACGCGAGCGTGCCACCGGGATCAGTTATAGCGCCTACACTTTTCCTGCTATACATAAATGACCTTATTTCTTCAACAACTAATCCGATCCATTACTTTGCTGACAACAGCACTCCTCATTGTAGTTCATTTCAGTCTACTCATAATGGTAATCTACCTTCTGTGTCTCAAGACATTAAAGCTAAAATGGTAAATTCAATCAACAAACACATCCAATGTTATCTAATGGGGAAACAATAATATCTAGTTAAATTTAATGCTAACAAAACTTAGTGTTGTCTTGTGTCCGCCAAAAAAGATCGATCATTTCCTGTTGTAAATGTGAATGGCTCAGATCTTAAGCTTTTAGGCTCTATTACTCTGGGAATGACGACAACCCTTTCTGCTGTATAAGTCCAAAATTCTCTGGGTTGGTGATCCCCAATACACTCTCGATAAAGTTGATCGTACTCAAAAGAGAGCGATTGGGCTTATAAATGACCCTTCGTTAACTTTTGACATACAGTCCCTTGAGCATAGAAGAATCTTTCAGTTCTTTCTTTGTATTATCGATATTACAATGGCTATTGTGCAGTTACATTCTTTGATAACATTTCGGGCTACCTTTGCTAGGAATGCTCGGTTCGCCCATTCAGTATGAAGTACACATCCCCACTTGTCGTACCAAACGGGCGTAATCCACATTCTTCTACACGGCTTCTAAACTCTGGAATGATCTCCCTACCTAGGTCCTGTTTTCCTCTCACTTATGATATAAAAAGATTTAAGGTAGCTGTTCATAGGCATCTCTTGGCAATTCAATGTCCCTCTATCCATCCTAAGTATTCCTGAGTGCTTTAGCACGATAGGCCAAATTTAGCCTGTTCAGGTCCAAAATTATTAAAAAAAACTGGTGCGTTATGGGTCAAATATCATTAAAAGGTATTTGTCATATTATACGGCTAGTAAGTGTGTTGCAAAAAAGCGGGGCAAGATAAATTTAGTATGTTTCAATAGAACAATGTAGAGTCTCCCAGGTACACTATCTTGAAAAGTGTAATATGAACCTATTTGCAATAATGCAGATTCAAGAACAAAACAATCGTTAAGTGATTTATCTTGACTTGATTGACAATAATGTTACTATTACTCAAGTTAATTATTCTGATATTTATTTACTCGCAAACCTCAAATCTGATCAAACGAAGTGGCCGTGTAGTGATAGATACGTTGCGCTATCTGAATTAGATAGGCTGGATGAGGTAGGTGTTGCATCATGAGGGGCAGGTAAAAAAATTGAAACTCCTCAGATTAAAATCAACGAGCTTTGCGCAGCGGTGGTTCAGTCCGTTAATATACTATTGTGGGAAATAACCACCAATAAAACCCACTTTATTCATTAATAAATCAAACAGCACACAAAAAAAACAATGAAAGGGTTAAATATATAACAAAACACCATTAAATCAGGTTAAAGTGCGTACAAAATTATAACATTAAGAGAAAATGAATAAAAAAAACAATAATAAAAAAATAGACCCCATGTAGTCACACCCACAATTGTATCATAACTAATCAAAATAAAAACTCCAAACATGTGGCCCTTTAAAACCAATCATGCCGGTCTCTAAGTAAATAAGCACATTAAACAATAAAGCAAATTACGGTACATATAAAATACAACAACAGTAAAAATACACAAGTGATAATAAGATAAAAGCAAGGACAAAAGAAAATAGACAAGGAATTTACACGTACACAATTGTTTAGTGACAACTAAAGCACAAAATACAATAAATCACATAAAAAAAGAAATCAGCTCACAGGCAAATAATTCTACCTAACAACTTACACAAAAAAAACTCAAAGCCTTACAAGGGTAAGTTATAAATAGATCACAACATCGTGACCGATATATAAATTTGAGGGCGAAAAATACAACGCTTCTTTCCCAGTTTACACATTCATCTATACAACAATAAAAACAATAACAATAAAATTAATGGTCATCTGATCTCGGAAGTATGTACACACTCGGCAATTGCACATTACAATTAATAACCAGAGCGCTATCCTGTACCCGCTCGCCCACGCCTCACCTCTACACAAATATAAATATAAACAACAACCAACAATGCTAATTCACACCAAAATCAAAGCTTTCACCTTTGCAAGGCCATGTTCGATTTTTAATAGGTTATATAGGCTTGTAGAATCATATGCTGCCTGCTTTAATTTATATAAAAATACCTACTTACACTTGAATTCCTTTAATTGATAACAGACACAAATTGTTAACATACGCGGTTTAACTTCAAAAGAGTGATTTATGGATTAATAAATTAATTAAAACAGTAATTAAAACTAACACACGAAAGAAAAGATAAATTAGTGTTGGCTAATTCAAAAGAAAATGTACACGCACGAAACAAACGGTTTACAATGAAGATATTTAATTAACTCAAAATCGATCAGGCGCGATTGGCCCTCTAACTGTAACTCCCTTTCCCCGTTTCAAACCTAACTATCCTTACCCCCGCAATAAACCCCCATTTTTCAAAAGTAATTAAAAAAACAAGAAACATTAATTTACGTTGGAATAGTTTCACATTATTACTGCACATCTTAATTTTAACAATATGCATTCGTCCGTAACAAACCCTTCATTTACGTCTCGGGTTTCAACATACCAAACAAAGATATCTTTTGATCGCGGTCAGTACCAACACAATTACTTACTAAACTAGTGACATTTTTATATTAAGAATCGGCGCATAAGAAATTCCAATGATTCGTTACGCCCCTTCAGTAACGCAGTTTTAAGCGTACACCTGCTACTCACACCCCTAACATGTGTTTTTCAACCCTAGCCAAATATCACTTACATACATTCTCACATTTCTTACATAAAAATATATAAATAAAATATTTTGAAAACTGCAAATTACGACGTATTATCAAGATATTAAAACTCCACTAATTATCTTTTCTATCGCGGTAACAATGGCGATTTGGCAAACGTTTATTACAATAATAAATTTTTTGCGGTCCGCTACCTACGACCAACACACTGTATATCATTCGATTTTTGGATTCTACGTGTAATTATAAAACTTTATTTATACAGGTTTCATGCATTTAAAATACGCGTGTACAGGTATAACTTTATTATTATGTACCATCTTGTGTTTTGTTAAGAAAACTGTTACATTTGGACCAAGAAAAGATCAAGATTAAGCCTGGAGAAGAAATAATAATTCAAAATATATATTCAAACCTATGAGATTTGAAGCTCAAAAATATCACGTTTCTCAAATAGATCACCCCGTATATTTTTACGATGTGTTAAAAAGGATTAAAACCCACACAATTCTTCATAAGTACCTACTTCTCACTGTTTTTTAGTTATTTTAATTTTTCTTTATTATTCAATATTTCAATGTTTTTCGCGGTAGCCATGAATTTTCAAAACAAGAGAGGCAAAAAGTAGCATTAAATACTAAACACTAACATAAATATAAATTAACTACAACAGAAAATATATTACGTTATCATAAGAATTTGATATAAAATAAACGTACATTCTCAAGTGAGAGATAGGTATAGGGCATACTTATGAAGAATTGTGTGGTATTTGATTCTCTTTAAGACAGCGTAACAATATACAAGGTGTTTTATTTGCGAAAAGTGATACTTTTCAATTTCAAATTTCGCGCGTTTGAAAATATAATTTGAACACCTTGTATTATTTATCTCTAACATTTCTTCTTCAGAACATAGGCTTAAGCTTGATCTTTCCTTAGTCCAACATAAAAGTTTTCGTAACAAAACACAAGATGGTACATAATCATAAAACCACTTGAGTTTTTTGATAAATTTCGTATTATTTCAAAAACCGTAAATTTTACGTGCATTAAACCTATATAAATAAAGTTTTATAATTGCACGTAGAATCCAAAAATCGAATACATGTGTTAAAACTACTACTAACCTTGTTTGCTCTGTTTTTTGGAACACTCTGTATAGTCAACAATAATTCTAAAATACGCATAAATACATTTTATTGGCAAAATTTACCCGTAAAGCACCAGTTTACTTTACTTTAGCGTTGACTCACTCGATACATTATGTACATATGTATGATGGGATTAAGGATGATGCGGTCAAGATAGGGTCGGACGGAATAGAGTTAAAGTTATGAGGGGGAAGATACTACCCCAGCATTCGTCTAAATAGCCGCACATGATGTGCGTAGATGATGCTGCTATATGTGGATAAGGAAAACTTCCTGAAAAAACATCATACAAGGTCGACGGTAAAGGGGATCGAACCCATTACCTTACAAACGCTAAGCAGACTGTATTATATACCACAGAGCCCACTAGCTCAGTAGTGAATATGGATTTATGCAGCTCTACTTAACCAAAACGTTATAAACCCACAATAAATAAACCTGTAACGATTGCGATATTTATTTTTGAATGCAAATGACCTTAATTATTGTTTTATTTGTACTCAGAGTTTTAAATGAATTTGCCTCAGTCGGAGAATTAGATTAAATTTCACTGTAAAATTAGTATTGAATTTAATAATATTAGTATAATCAAGGTAATGCATATATTTCCTTTACGATTAATTTAGAAAATTACATATAGTCCACAAATATCTATATTGCTGCTTCGCCGTTATTTGAGTGAGAAATGGTGATTGAAGTAATTTATTAATTTAAACATGATTAGGTAATAAACTACTTGCATATTACAATCCTTTATGTGTTGATTATATGTAAGTTATCACAGTATTTAATTTTTTTGAGCTGAAGAAGGGTTTAGCAGCATACGGTTACGTGTATTAATTATTTTATTACACAAAGCAGTGAAATTCATCCGAAGTCAATCGAATTCTAAGTGATTATGCAATGCTGCCTCACTAATTTATTTAAACTAAAAAATTACACAATTAACCCATTCTCCCTTGATTATAATTAATTTTAACTTAAAGAGTTGTAAAGGCCATAAAATGGGGTACTAAACTCTAAAAGCGCTAATTTTGCAATGCCGAAGCAATCAAATTTTAAACAATGTACGATGTAAAATAGAACACAACCGATCTACACACGTCTAAATGTATTTTAAAAATTCGCATTAAAGAAGACCCCATCTCAAATTCTTCTCACTTTATTACTTTTAGTGGCTCAACTGAATTTCAATAATAAAATTTTGAAAAAAAACACGTAAAGCGTTCAGAAAAGAAATATGTCTATTATTTATTTTGAGACAAAGCGTTTCAAGTTTAAAGACAAGTTTTCGTCCTGTAAAATCCAAATTTATGTTACACCTTTTAAAGGCAAAAATACCATAAAAGCAAATGTTTACGACAAATTAATTAACAACTACAACATAAATTAGGTAATTAAGTTATGTAAGCCCAAAATACTATGAACGAAAGGAAAAAAAACACAATTAGACCAGTTTACAGTTTACTAAGTTATCGATCGCTATAAAATTAGAGCACGTTCCGGTTCAGTGGCATTAAAAGAATTAAAAGACACGAAAATGTATATCAACAAACGTATAAATTTTAATTAACACTAACGCAAAGTAATTCTGACTAATTAAATTGAGACATACTGTAATCTCGCAAAACTTTCTATCCAACGAGGAGAGTGCAAAAGTAACTTAATAAATAATCTCACACCCTCTTTATCTTAATAGCTGCTACGATAATTTTGTTAAAATCACAGTTATTTATTGTACATTTGAAAACTTTTTCTTGCTTTTTTTTTACCTCGCTTGTTATTCAGTTATTTCATTATTGTTTTAGACTAATTTCGATAAGTGAAGTTTGCGGTTTTGCATAGATGCTTAACCCATTTCCTGCCAAATTTTATTTTATGTTAAAATGTTTATTTTATGGTTACAAAATTAGTATAGAGTGTAATATTGTCAATTATTTTTGCTTGAAATAGTTTATTTATTAATTTTTAACAATCCCCATTTGGGGCTCACGGTGTATGTCATGTATGTAAGATACCAAAAAAAAAATTAAAATTATATTATTTTTCATGCCATTCCATTGACCAATCAACATGGAGTCCAACATCGCATTTAACGCACTGTTTTCTAACATTTTTTTACACGCTGCAGATTTTCTCTGCTTCTCCTGTAATGTTCTTTCTAAATAATGTCCAATAGAATCCTTTCTTATGCCATCCGGAACACGTTTCTGTGCACTTACACTATATGATGGTCTACCAGATTTTTTGGGGTCAGAGAGCGAATGCAAATTTAGGTATGCTCTTGCAACCATTCGACGAAAATTCAATAGAGGTATATTGCCATGAGCCATACAGTAAATAACATGAGCATTTACAAGAGTCATGTCGATAGCATTTGTAAAAATAGGAAAGTACCACTTCTTGGCTCGTATTTTTATGCGATATTTTTCAATTAGCCAATCTAGTTTATCGACACCCCCCATATGTTTATTATAATGGTATGTAGCATCTGGTTGAGGAATTGAAAGTTGCTTTGGACCATCTAGATACTCGGCTCAATGGTAAGTCTTCTTGATGGTTTGATAATATCTTTACCGTATTATTATCTTTCCAGACCAGTCCAAAAATTTCATTTCTTTTATCAAAACTATAATCAAATGCTCCACGCTCCCTTTCTTCATATCATTATCATTTTTAAGGGACACTTATTCATTCTGTTCGACCTCACAGTTCCTGTTCCTCCTCAAATACTTGAACTGGTATTTTACCCTTTAGATTGATTATCATATTTTGCTTCCGCTGTGCACACTCATCTTTGCCATTAGGTAAAATAGTAAAAGAAGCCCTTTCCCTTTCCCACCTTGATATATATTCCACGACCAATACGGAACGTAATAATTACAAAATCGTTTTAATAATAGAATACAAACATTCACACTCTATTTTTTATTTTTTCTGAGATACTTGCTGTTATGCGTTTTGCATGTATTTTATTCCATATCTAGATACGGTATGAATATTCCGTAATAGGTCCAAACGACGTAGATTTCAAGGATTTGAAAACTGTCAGTGTTAATTTATTTGATTTATGTGATTTAATTAAAATAATGAGTGAACCATTAGATACGGAATTCGATAGTACTCCGCTTGAAATTACGATTTATGTAAATAACATAAACGCGAACCTCCTGCCTCAAAAATCGAGAAAAGGATACGAAAAGTATTATGCGCTGTTAAGGGACTGGCAACAAGATAAGAAAACAAACTCATTTTCTGAAAACATTTTACTGGCATTTTTGGCGACTTCTACGCTATGGAAAATATATTTAATCCTAAAGGCAACTATAAATGTGAAACACGATGTTGATATATCACAATATAAGAAATTAAGAGCTTTGTTGAAGCGCTCTTCTGAAAGCTATATTGCTAAAAATCGAAGGTTTTACGTAAGAAAATGTTAATGATTTCTTAAAACTACTCCAGATGAGACATATTTAGTTACAAAGATAATAAAAATTATAATTCAATTTGCAATTTTAATATAATGTAGTATTTTTTGCTAGGTCGCTCTTGTCATTGGCGTTTTAGGGCTTCTCACAAGAATGGACTCTACAACATTAAAATTTCCGATATTAAAGATTTGGGATCCGAAATAGTAATTCTTATTTCTGTTACAAAAACTAAAAACCAAGAGAATTTACAGTCACAGGAGAATTTTATAATATTGTAAAGAAATATTTGGCTCTGAGACCTCTTGATGTTCCTGCTGATCATTTTTTTATTAATTTCCAAAAAATAAATGTACACGATAAGTGATTGAAATAAACAAACTGGGCAATATGCCTAAACAAATTGCCACATTCCTGAATATGGATAACCCCATGAATATACTGGCCACTGGTTCCGCCGTGCCTCAGCAACTACGTTGGTAAATGCAGGTTCGGATTTTACTACATTGAAAAGACATGGAGGGTGGAAGTCTTCGCAAGTAGCAGAAGGGTACATAGAAGATTCTCTACAAAATCGAGTAAATGTAGCAAATCAAATAGTCGCTTCGATTACTGGATCTAGTTCGTCCGAGATCGTTCCTTCATCTTCCAATTCTACTTGCTACACAACTGTTACATCTGCCTCTTCAAATCAATCTGTTTTGAAAAATGTCACGGAAAATATTTCCAACGCACCGATTTTTAACTTTAGTAATTGTACCAACACTATAAACATAAATATTGGTAAGTAATCATTAAGTAACTTGTCTGTTCATATAGTATAATGATTTGTTTTGTTGAGATTTCATTTATTTGTTAGTTATTCATACCTTCGTTGTAAAGAAATTAAAATATTAATCTCAAAACTTGTTTTGTTTTTGGTTCAGATTTAGTTTAATTGTTAATGATTCATATTTTCTTGCCGTGGAGAAAATACAGTCTGTTACTCCGTTAGAATGGAAAATTCGATACTCGTGGATCCTCACGCTCGCTAACGCTCGCGTTCGTAATGTTCCACTCGTATCGAATTTTGTCATTCTAACCTCGTTACAGAATATACTATTCCTTTCTCAATTTCTTCCGTGGATTGACTTCATCATTTGAAGTACTAAGTATGCCATGAACCTCTATCGCCCCTGGAACATCTTTAGGGAATGTATCTTCCAGTACGTCTTCCTCTAAATATTCTAAATCTGAAATAGCATCCACTGTTTCACGTGGTAATTCCACAATGTTGATGGGACCATCTGCATATTGGTCATCAGAAGGGTCAAAATCATTTTCCCAATATTCTTCCAATTCCTTCATTGTTAGACATTTTTTTCCGCTCATATTGACACTGGAAACAAAATTAGAAAATTTGTATCGATATTTTTTACCATAATTTTTTGAGTGAGGTAAAAAAAATAAAACTGGCAACGCGGATCGAAATGGCTTGTTCATACACCCTATAAATCAACGAGTTTCAATGGATACGTTAGGAACACAAACAATTAGAATTTTATTATTTACTATCACTGCATCTACCGTGATCCCCATTTGGGTACCACCGATTTTTTTACATTGTAGTCTTCTAAGTAATCCACAGAGGTTTTACTAATCAATATTACATTTAGAAGACACCAGTTAATAAGATTTATATGGAAAGTACTTTGAATTTGATAGAATAGTACTAATTATTCGAGTTTATGTATGACACGAAAAAATAATGTTACTTACCACTAATAAATCACTTAAATAGCACAATATACCTTGTAAATTTACTTTTTTCGAGAACTTTTCGTAAACACGTGTTATAACAAAGTACTAAGAAGGCGTCTAACCTTAAAACAACTGCATACTGCTAAATGCCATGTTGCCAGGTTGAAAAATTTAGTTGATCCCCAATTGGGGACGACGGCAGGAAATGGGTTAATTGTATCATATACACTCTAAACTTCAAATTTAAGTTACATAATTACAGATGATATATTGCAAATTACTAGAAAATGTTCATTTTCGTTTCTACGATCTGATTGTAATCTGAAGTAATTTTTCACCTCTTCTTCAATGCCAATTTAACGATTTTCATTATGAGGTGTGTGTTTTTTTTTAATAATGTGATTTAAACATATGTATAATTCTCATCTCACCTCGTTTGGGTTAAATGATACGCTCATCAACTGGGTTTCTAGTTTCCTTGATAAAAGACGAATACGTGTCGTAGTTGATGGCTTCTTTCAAAAGAAGTTAGCATTAACGCGGGCGTACCACTTGGATCCGTTATAATATCTACACTTTTTCTGCTGTACATAAATGACCTTATTTCTTCAACAACTAACCCCATCCATTGCTTTGCTGACGATAGCACTCTTCACTGTAGTTCATCTTAGTCTACTCATAGTGATAATCCACCTTCTGTGTCAAACCAAGAAATTAAAGCTGAAATGGCAAATTCAATCAACAAAGACATTCAACGTATTCTCGAAGGGGGAAGCAATAATCTAGTTAAATTTAATGCTAACAAAACTCAGTGTTGCCTTATGTCCGCCAAAAAAGATCGATCATTTCCTGTTGTAAGTATGAATGGCTCAGTTCTTAAATTTTCAGACTCTATTACTCTGTTGGGTATGACTGTATCTTCAAATCTCTCATGGGTTGACCATCTTCTATCAGCTACCAAAACAGCTGCTCGTAAAATTGGCTTTTTGTACAGATCTAAGCAGTACTTTACCTCCTTCTACTGTATAAGGCTAAATTCGGCATCATCTGGAATATAATTCTCACCTCTGGGTTAATGCTCCCCAATACGCTCTCGATATCGTTGATCGTATTCAAAAGAGAGCGATTAGGCTTATAAATGACCCGTCCTTAACTTCTCACATACAGTCCCTTGAGCATAGAAGGATGGTTTCAGTTCTTTCTTTGTATTATCGTTATTACAACGGCTATTGTGCTGCTGAATTATATTCTTTGATACCTTCTCGGGCTATCTTTGCGAGAAACACTCGGTTCGCTCATTCCCATCATCAGTATGCAGTACAAATCTCCACTTGTACCAAACGGGCGCAATCCATATTTTTCTACACGGCTTCTAACCTCTGGAATGATCTCCCTAGTTCCTGTTTTCCTCTCACTTATGATATGAGAAAATTTAAGGTAACTGTTCATAGGCATCTATTGGCAATCCATTATCCCTCTATCCATTCTCCTGAGTGCTTTAGCACGATAGACCAAATTTAGCCTGTTCAGATCCACAATCATAAAAAAAAATTCGCCCTTTTGCATTATTGAAATTAAATATTGCGTCCCAATCGGAAAGGTAGCGAAAATTCTATAAACACGGCTAACTTCACGACGCGAACTTTTGAATAAATTATTTTTTTCTTATGAAGTAATTACATGCCAGTTAGGCGCCATTTTGCGTCACTAAACTAAAATTTTACGCTCTTACAGGAAAGAAGTTATTGTAAAATTGCATTGCCACAGCCGTGAATCTCTCCATAAATGAATTTTTTAATGCAGTAATTAGGCACCAATTGGGGGCTATTTTGCGCCACTAAAATAAAATTTTGCGTTCTTATAGGAAATAAGTTATTATAAAAACTACATCAACACGACTAACTTTACAGCCGTGAACTTTTGTATTATCGCGGGCGTAACAAACTACCGTCGACAAGATTAACATCATATCCACATATATCAATTAATCCTTTTTTGCCGCCATTTATGAGCCGTTAAAGTCAAATTTTGCGCCCCTATTTTTCTCTTATGCAGCTGTGCGCTGTTTTGCACCCCCACAGAAATAACCCGTATGAACTTATCCACCGATTTACTTTTAACCATCGACGTATATATTTTTATAAAATAAACTAAACTTTTGCAAAAAAAAATGTTAGTTTGGGAGACCTTTCAATAGGCTACATAATTTTATTACCAAAAAGTAAATATTAAGTGAAAAATGGTTTACAAATACGTGTTCTTGTACGTACTGGGTGGCCAACTAAGAATGCGAGGTACTGTATCTGGTAAACTATGCATCGTAGAGGCTTGCGCAAAAAAAAGTTATTACAAACCGGCCGATACAAAAACCTGGAAAATATTTTCAAGCTTCTGAAATGACCGCTAGGGGACGTAACTTGAATCCAAAAAAGTGATGTTTCTGTGAATTCTGCTATATTAACCTAATAAAAAAATAACTGATATTTAAAGTCGAGGATAATCTGAACTTTTTTTGTTTGGCACTTTTTGACGTATGCCTAAAAATAAAGTGGTGGGGGGTATTCAAAGGTTTCCTTAAATAACCCCCCGTATCTTCGAAACGGCTGAGCCGATTTTAACAAACTTGGGTGCGCTGAAATGAGCTATTCTTGAGCTACAAATGTTATAATATTTGAAGTTATGTTAGTTTCACATGTCGTCGCTAGAGGGCTTTGTTCGACATTCCGACAGAAACGGTAAATTTTCGCAAAAAAATTAAATGCATTGGTATGACTTTTTTTCATGAACAAGTAGCTAAATGATGCCTAAAGAAGCTCGCGAAAACCGCATCTCGATATCTTGTTCCTAACCTAAAATATCGGCAAAAGAAAACTTTATACGAAAATCCCTTAAATTTTTATTTTTTTTAAACTATATTTTCTGGAATTGTTTCTATTATGTAAGTTGTGGCCCTAAAAAGGACCGATTTAAAGGCGGAAGGTTTTTAATGTTCCCGTAAATGCTCGAAATGCTGACCATCACGCTCTATGCATTGCTGAAGCTTCTCATGACTAGACAAAGCTGCAGCTTCAATTTCGGCTCTCGGTATGTTACGTATTGCGTTACGAATCCGGTTTTTCATATCTTCTCTAGTAGTAGGTTGAGTCCGAAACACGATGTCCTTTAAGCACCCTCATAAATAAAAATCGAGGCAAGTTAAGTCTGGCGATCGCGGAGGCCATGGAAACAGACTTCCTCTTCCAATCCACCGCTGTTGAAATACTGCATTAATATGCTTTCGCACATTAATAGCAAAATGTGCTCGGCAACCATCCAACTGCAAAAATAATTTTTGCCTTGTTTCCAGAGGCACATATTCCAACAATAACGTTAATTGATTGGCCAAAAAGTCAAGAAATACATTGCCATTTAGGGGTTGCTCGAAAAAATATGGCCCAATAATTCTGCCTCCCAGTACGCCACACCATACATTTAAACTCCAACGTCCTTGGCGCAGAACTTCACGCAACCAATGGGGATATTCTGCAGACCAATAATGCATATTGTGCAGATTGACTCTTCCGTCACTACTGAATGTGGCTTCATCGATCCAAAGAATTTAAAATAAAAATTCTCTATTTTCGCGTATCATGTCTAACATCAAATGGCAATAGTCTAACCTTCGATCAAAATCTTTCCCTTTCAAGGCCTGATGCAAAACGACAGGATATGGTTGCATTCTTAAAGTAATTAAAAAGAGTTTAAACGAATACCTATATATTTTGATGGTCATTAGAACTTACCTATGGTCCTTCAAAATATTTTGAACCGTTGTCCGTGATATGCCCAACTCAGTGGATAATGCTCTTGTGCTAACATGAGGATTTCCTTCAATATAGCCCAGTACATGGTTAATATTTTCTTGTGTTCTTCCAATTCTTTGCCGTTGAAACGTAGGCCGAAAACTCCCATTAGCTCGTAAGCTCGCCACTAATCGGGGAAAAACTCTTACATCGCAAGGACGCCGATTTGTATATCGAGCCGCGTAAACTCTTTTAGCTACTGCGGCATTCTGAAGATATTCAAAATAAACCGCAAGCATATCAACAGCTTCATTATTCGTAAAACGCATTTTGAAAGCACAAAAATTGCTCAAAGTAACGCGAAAGTATTGACAACTATTGACAATTTGAGGATTATGTATGTTTTGTTTAGGTATCTGTTTCCATTGCCTGCTTCTATTAATTGTATTTTTCATATATATCCGTAGTGAATATGCATTTAAACAAACAAAAAATAGGCCTTTCGTATAACTTTTAGCATTGCTTACATGCCCGTAGTAATTTCAAAAAGGGTGATTTTATTCTGGTGTATAAATTTACAAACATTTAAAATCGCAATTTCAAGGTAACCTATTCAGAGCCGAAATTGAAGCTGCAGTTGTGTCTGCCCATAAGAAGCGTCAGCACTGCACAGAGTGATGGTCAGCATTTCGAGCATTTACGGAGGCATTAAAAACCTTCCTCCTTTAAATCGGTCCTTTTTAGGGCCACAACTTACATAATAGAAACAATTCCAGAAAAATATAGTTAAAAAAATAAAAATTTAAGGAATTTTCGTGTAAAGTTTTCTTTGGCCGATATTTTAGGTTAGGAACAAGATATCGAGATGCGGTTTTCGCGAGCTTGTTGAGGCATCATTTAGCTAATTGTTCGTGAAAAAAAGTCATGCCAATGCATTTATTTTTTTTGCGAAAATTAACCGTTTCTGTCGGAATGCCGAACAAGGCCCTCTAGCGACAACATGTGAAACTAACAAAACTTCAATTATTTTAACATTTGTAGCCCAAGAAAAGCTCTTTTCAACGCGCCCAAGTTTGTTAAAATCGGATTAGCCGTTTCGAATATACGGGGGGTGATTTAAGGAAACCTTTGAATACCCCCCACCACTTTATTTTTATAGATACATCAAAAAATGCCAAAGAAAAAAAGTTCAGATTATCCTCGACTTCAAAGATCAGTTATTTTTTTATTAGGCTAATATAGCAGAATTCACAGAAACATCACTTCTTTAGATTCAAGATTGCAGTTACGCCCCCTAGCGGCCATTTCAGAAACATGAAAATATTTTCCAGGTTTTTGTATTGGCCGTTTTAGTAATAACTTTTTTTTCCGCAAGCCTCTACGATGTATAGTTTCCCAGATACAGTACCTCGCATTATTAGTTGGCCACCCCGTACATATTTCACGATGCTGAACCGAAGACAAAAATAAAAAAAAATTGTTTTAACTATTACAAAGTACACCTAATTAGAAACTAAATAACAAAAAATTGTGATGTAAGTATTTTGTATAACGCCGTATTCATAAATATTACATTTGCGCGCTGCCGCAAATCGTCCGTGTTGGACTCGAAGACCTAAAATTTGTTTAAATTTTCTTTAACTATTCTAAATGACACTTCACAAGAAATCTAATAACAAAAAATTGTGAAGAAAATTTAACAAAATTTGAGTCCAACACGGACGATCTGCACCAACGCGCAAACGTAATATTTATGATTTTTGTTGACGTTATAAAAAATACTTACATCACAATTTTTTTGTTATTAGGTTTCTTGTTAAGTGTCCTTTAGAATAGTTAAAGAAAATTAAAAAATATTTTGGGTCTTCGGGTCCAACACGGACGATTTTCGGCAGCATGCAAGCGTAAGCTTTATGAATCTTTTTTGACGTTATAATAAATACTTACATCATAATTTTTTATTAGGTGTCTTGTTAAGTGTCTTTTAGAATAGTTAAAGAAAATTTAAACAAATTTTGGGTCTTCGAGTCCAACACGGACGATTTACGTCAGTGCGCAAACGTAATCTTTATGAATTTTTTTTTGGCGCTATAAAAAATACTTACCTCACAATTTTTTGTTATTTGGTTTCTAATTAGGTGTACATTGTAACAGTTAAACAATTTTTTTTCATTTTTGGGTCTTCGGTTTAGCATCGTGAAATATGTACAAGAACACGTATTTGTAAACCTTTTATTCTCTTAATATTTCATTTTTGGTAATAAAATTATGTAGCCTATTGAATCTGTCTCCCATGTTAACGTTTTTTTTTTTGCAAAAGTTTAGTTTATTTTGTAAAAGCACATTCGTGGATGGTTAAAAGTAAATCCGTGGATAACTTCACACGGGTGCAGAAATAAGCGATTACAAAGTTACATCAACAAGGCTAACTTTACTTAAATTATTTTTCTTGCGCTATAACTGGGCACCCATTATGCACAGTTTTTCGCCGTTCAACAGAAATTTCGCGCTCCTACAGCAAACAAGTTATGATAAAAATTATAGCAACACGGTCAACTTCACAGCCGTGCAATTTTGCATTAAACATTTTTTATGTAGTAATTAGGCACCAAATTGGGCGCTATTTTGTGCCACTGAAATACAATTTTTCGTTCCTGTAGGAAACAAGTAATTGTAAAACTACAGCACGGCACACTTCACATGTGCAGTAACTAGGTGCCAACTATGCGCTATTTTGCGCCGATATAATAAAATTTTGCGCCCCCATTGGAAATAAGCTATTGAAAAAGTTACATCTATAAGGCTAACTTCATACCTAATCTTTTGCAGACGTAAACTGTATGAACCAAATTACTACAAAAATTGCATTGACAAGGCTAACTTTATAGCCTTATGAATAAATTAATCTTTTCTTACAGGATAATTAAGCATCTATTATGCCTTTTATTGTAAAAACTACATGGATATTGCTAAGTTCATAACAACAAACTTCTGAATAATCATTGTTGCGCCCACTATGTGCTGTTTGTGCCGTTAAATTTAATCTTGCGTCCCTACACGAAAGTTATTGGAAAAATTACATCGACACAGCTAACCTCACACAGCCGTTACCTTCTGCATAAATAAATTAGGTGTCCATTATGCGCCGTTAAAATAAAATAAAATAAGTTATTGCAAAGATCTGTTTGCTGGATGTGTATTTTCCTTTTTTGTATTGCATTATTATTCAAACTCTACTTCTTACATTCTCTTATATTATGACTACACTAATTTTTTTTCTAATATTCACTTAATTTAATTCCACATTATGTGTTTAGGATAAGTTACTGGGGTCAACTCTTTCACGTAAACATAATTATCGAGCAACAAAAGGTTAGTTTAGTCTATGAAGTAGCCTAATAGACCTAATTCTTGTAATAACTTATTTCCCTTAGAGGTGCAAAAATTTATTCTAGCGTGGCAAAAGAACAGGTGGCGCATAATTATTAAATAAGAAAAAAAAATTATTTATGCAGAAGTTCACGGCTGTGCAGTTAGCTGTGTCGATGTAGTTCTTGGAATAACGTATTTCCTATGAGAATGCAAAATTTTATTTTAGTGACGAAAAACAGCGCATAATTGGGGCCTAGTTACTAAATAAACAAAATTTATTTATGTAGAAGTTACGAACGTGAAGTTGGCAGTAGTAATATAACTTTTACAATAACTTGTTGTCTATGGGGGTAAAAATTTTAAATTTAAAGACGCAAAACCGAGCATTATAGGTGCCTAATTATTGCGCAAGTAAAAAATAATTTATTCATAAAACTATGAAGTTAGTGTTGCTGATGCAATTTTAACAGTAACTTGTTTCCTAGAACGGTGTAAAATTTAACTTTAAAGGTTCAAAGCCGCGCATAATGGGTGCCTAATTAACGCGGAAGAAAATATTAGTCATTCATAAGACTATAAACTTAGCCTTGTCGATGTAATTTTTGGAATATTTCCTACAAGGGCGAAAACTTTCATTTTAGCGGCACAAAACGACGCATAGCGTGTCGATGTAATTTTTGCAATAACTAATTTATGGAGACGCAACATTTTATTTTTATGGCACAAGAGATGGCATAATTGACGCCTACTTACGGAATATGCAGAAGTTAAGGCTGTGAAATGCCCTGTTGATGTCATTTTTACAATAACTTGTTTCCTATAGGGACGCAAAATGTAACTTTATCGGCGTAAAACAAAGCATAAAAGGTGCGTAATTATCGCGAAAAAACAGATTAATTTATTTATTAGGCCATGAAGCTAGTCTTATCATTGTAATTTTTGCAATAAATTATTTCCTATCGGGGCGAAAAAATTTTATTTTTGCGGTGCAAAATGCCGCATAATTGGCGCTTAATTACTACATAAGAAACAATTGATTTATGTAAAAGTTCACGGCTGTGAAATTAGCCGCCTCCATATAATTTATGCAATCACATTTCCCATTTCCATATTTCCCAAAATGTTATTTTTGCGGCGAACAACGGCGCATAGTTCCTCTTAATTACTGCATAAAAAATTCAGAAGTTCACGGTTGTGAAGTTAGCCGTGCCAATGTAACTTTAGAATAACTTCATTGCTATAAAGGCGCAAAATTGTATTTCAACGGCACAAAATGGCGCCTAATTGGCAACTAATGACTGCATAAGAAAAAAATCATTTATCCCAACGTTTGCGACTCTGTGAAGTTAGCCGTGCTTATAGATTTTGTACTAGGAAATATTTCCTATTGGGACGCATGTTTAAATCACATTATTCCAAAATGACCCGGTTATAACGTGATGATACGTTACGTTTTATTTGTGACACTTAGGAAATACAATTTAGGCGTCCTTTTAAGTTATACTGTTTTGAGGATTTTTGAGTTTAAATTAATTAAAGAAGCATTGAATAACCTAATGAGAAAGCATGAAATCTGCAAAGCTAGCAGTGTGATAAGGTTGGAGTCGTACCGTGGAAAAAAATATTTACGGCGCTTTTAACATCGCGGCTAGTAGTTTTTTTTTTTTTTTTGAGTGGCCGATTAAGTAACGTTATTGAACAATATTAAAGGGTAGTAAATGTGCCCGACTGATAAAAAATGCGCATCTTCAAGCCCTGTTGACAATTAAAATCACTTTTTGATCAGCGACTCATAAAATTACACCATCTACCTAAATTTCGTGTTCATAAACAACTACGTTTTGCACATATTTAGTAATAGTCCCGTGAAGAAAGTTATTGTTTGGAATAGCGCTTTTCACTTCATCGCTAGTATAGTCCGCTTTTAACCGGCTGCAGATATAAATTTGGCATGAATGCTTTTTGTATAACAAATCAGGATATTAGTCCCAGCTGCGTCTATTTTAAAGTTATAAGATCAGGGTGCAACTCTATAACGAAACAAATTGCTAATATCAATAGTTATAAAATTTAAATTGTGTGTGATCATTAACATCCTGCAATTTTCATGGCAACTTTCGCAAATTAGTAGGGATAATTAAACAAAACAAACACAGTAACTCCAAAGGTTCAGTAAAACTGGAATTGTTTTATGTTGATGTTAATTTTACTTATCGCGTTTAATAATTGACGCCGTTTTTCTGCCGGAATATAGTATCTCAATCCATTAGTGTTAAGTAATTATCATTATCGTTAAGGAAATAAATCTGTGTACCACAATTTGCACTTGAGTCGTACACGCCAGTCAGCAATTTTTTTCATGATAAGGTTTGGTTGAGAAAAATGGTGCAATATTATGGAGAGGGGGGAGGCTGTTTGTTTGCGCAGGGATTGCTGATCTGACTTTCGTGAGTAAAGGATGTGAAGTTGGGGGTGCCTTTTTTTTGGAATACCCGGAGGTCCGAACCTTCCGGAGAAGTTGTTTACAACTAAAGCACTAGTTTGGTGGATATTTGTGTAGACGTTCATCTCTCCTGGTTATTTCATCTGAAGTTACGGACGGCGGGTAAATTGACGAACATTTCACAAAGGGATGCGCTTATATATAAGTGCATCTTGGTGGTGAATTTTATTTTTTTAATATTTTCGAATAAAACCATTGTGAAGGCACAACGTTTTGTTTCCCGCCATAATAAGTGCAGCAGACGAAAGTCTCACTGTAAATAATTTGTAAATAAGACATTTTTCGTTTTAATATTAAAAACACTTGTAAATAGAGCTACCGAATTAATGGAACATTAAGCAGATGGTGTGTAAATATTTCGTGTGTAAAAGCGATTTGTTTTGTGCACATAAACTACATAATGTCCTGGCCAATTAACGTAAGCGTATCGCTATCGAAATTTAAAACTGGAGAATTGCCGCATGGGTTTGCATTGCCGATCGAGAACGTGCAACAGGTGTCCTGAAGCCGATCCCGACCGTTTTGCTTTCATTCCTACCTGGTGAAGACGTATTCAAGAGTTCTGTGTAGAAGATAACTCAATATTGTACGTTATTGTGACCATTTTATCATATCTCTGTTGGTAAATTTGGTGATACTATTTGTTGATGAGCGAATAAACGCGGTCGTTTTGTTTTGGTGTTACTTTGCGGAAATTGATGCTCTCACTTTAATCTCAATTAAAAGGTTGACGAACTGCTTTTACTTGCGCTATCTTTGGTATTTTGTTTATTATTATTTAATTAAATGGACTGCAAATTTATGTATATGAAAATTTCGCTTGGTAAAATTGATTTTGAGTGACCATTTGGTTACGTAATCTTTTGAATTTTAACCATATTTAGGTAATTTACATCATTTAAAATTAAGCTTGGTAAGCTTACAAGGTTGACCTACTTAAGCTCCCGTATTCTAGAAGTTAAAATTTTAAATTGGACCGTACGCAGTGTAAATATACGTATATTGTTGTGTGTTTTCTGATATACGATTATTCAGGTAGAATAGATGAACAATTAATTGAATTTTAAAGTGTTATTTTTGTGACCTTCTCCCGACCAGTGAAAGCAGTAATTTACGAAAAGTAGTGGTTTGATTATTCAAACGAAAGAATTAATTGAGAGCTAAATGTTGATTTCAATTTTATTGATTCATTTTAAGAATAACCAGTGGTAATTTTCTACAATTGAAGCATTTAGTGCCATACAGTTTTTTTGAGTGTTATTAAATATTTTGTGTAGTTTAACGTAACCAATTAGAGGAATCTTAAACGACGTTTATCTAGTTTATGTCTAATTATTTTAGTTTGGAGTTTAATTAATGACAGAGCTTTGGAGTTGAGTAGTATTTAAATTTGAGTAAATAAGATTTAAGCGCAACGTTTAACGTTAATTTTTTTTTATTGTGTTTGAGTGTATTCTGTTCACAAGCGTTGGGGGTAACGTAACGAAATATAAAGTTAAAGAAGTCATTGAAACCCAACAGCTGATTTGTGTACACGCTGCTTTAGTATTTGAGCGTGTGGATATTTTTAAGATTTGTTCCAGAGCTAAAGTTTCCAAGCATCTCCGATGTGCACCTGGAGATACCCAACGTAAGGTAAGTGTGATCTTTTGACAGTTGAAAGATGATTTATCTACGTGAGCCCAGGTGTATCCTTGCCGATTTCGTCTTAATAACAGGGTTGACGCCCTTTACTTGACTTTATTCTAATTACGACGCACCCTTATTTGCGACTTTCCACAATACGACTAACCACCTTCAGTATTTTTAAATTCAAAAACATGCCCGCGCCCTATGTCCCACCGAACTAGCCCGGTGTACTCTAATTATCTATTACCTGCCCTTTTAGTTTCATTTTCAACCGTAGCATCTGACCCAAGGTTTGTATGGCAGCCGAAGGTAAAAACATGAATATCTCGCGTGGTGCGTACAATACTTTATTTTTTAACAACATATTGTTATTTATTGCTAAGAATGGTACCAAATTTTCAAAGTTCAAAAATTGAAATAATAATGTAACATCAGGGATTATTGCATGAATGTGCATTCTCATGGTTACCAAACATTTGTTAATTGAAGATAATTGAAAATAAACAATATTATGCTGCTAAAAAATAAAATTCTATTAAAGCAAACAATTTGTTTCCTTATTTTGAGTTGCTTACGATTTAATAGTTTTGCATTCTGCAACCGGTTTATAAACCATTAGATTACAAAATTTAATCCCTCAACCACCAAATTCACTGCGCAGCTTAATTGTGCTTATATATTTCATTATATAATTGGCAACATTATGTTTTTCTATGCACTTTTTCAGTATTTCATACAAGCAGGGAAGATGGGAGATTGGGACCTCCACCTATAAAGAGCATGATTCCGTTCTTACAATCTACCGGTCATTTTCGGTATGCAAAGTACGGCGTTCTTATGTGCAGGGTATGCGCAAACTGCAACAAAAATTGGATCCCAGAGAATTTCATTTATTCACAAAGGGAGAGTTCGTCGGTCCCACAAATTTTGGGCCAGGTTTTTGGACATACTCGACGATCAAACAGGTACACACGAGATCAATGAAAATTCACCCTAACTCCACTCCCTCAAAACATCCCTATAGAAGAAACGTTGGTTGTAGTGGGTGGGTGGTATATGTGTTGTAAGGTTGTCTGGCAACGGAACAACTCAGCCAGGGAAAGTCTAGCTGCTTACATTGACTACAAGTTCAATCAAGTAACGCGAAATGTGGCGGTTTTATTCAACGGCAGAACGGGTACGCCGTTATGTAGTATCAGCATGCAGCGATATAATTCTCAAAGAGAACATTGATCAAAGTGCGCCTCAAGAAAAATGACCGTTCAACGAAGAAAACAAAAAACGCCTGACCAACCTCCTCTGCACTGGACTGGGAAGCCAAAACGAAGCAAGGCCCAAAAGATGTCAAATGCCTTATTGTCCTACACGTCATAATAGCTGAAGAAATTAGACCTATGCGTTCTCAGCAATAGATTGAGCTCCAGTACAGAGAATGTTCCCTTCTTCCAGAAAAGCGGAATGTTATGTCCAGTTTTTTTTTCAACATCATTCAATTAAGGAGACCTCATCTCCCCTAGAGTGGAATTATTACTCCAAGCATTAACCGGTTGAGAAACTACCTGTACTCTTTCCTGACAAGGAAAAACGAAAATGTTGGGCGTCCTTGCAAGCAACACCTTGACGTAGCTATCAATTCTGTTAACCTTGACGCCAGAAATATCTCATTGCGTTGGAATATACGAGCCTCTTCACAACCTCCGGTGTAGAATATTTGTACGATTTGTTGCCAATGCCAATGTCTACCTTGCTCGTCTGTTCCAACCGAAGAGGCTGCCGCTTAACATTCCTATAGAACGTATTACCAGATGCAGAAGTGGTTGGGGGTAGAGAAAGAGCCCACCAACTGGGGCTTAACAAGGAGCCAGAAGGGACTGACACCGGACCTCTACAAAGGAACCATCGCTCTGTACTGGACTGGGAAGCCAAGAGATCCAAACAAAGCAAGGCCCAAAGGATGCTAAATGCCTTATTGCCCAACACGTTATAATAGCTGAAGAAATTATAGACCTATCAATTCTCAGCAATAGATCGAGCTCCAGTACACAGAATGTTTCCTTCTTCCAGAAAAGTGGCATGTTATGAACAGTTTCTCTCCAACATCATTCAATCAAGGAGACCTCATCTCCCCTACAGTGGAATTATTCTTCCACGCATTAACCAGTTGAGACACTACCTGTGCACTTTTCTGCCAAGGAAAAATGAAAATGATGGCCTTCCTTGCAAAACAGCAACACCTTGACGTGGCTACCAATTTTTTTAACCTTGACGCCACAAATGTCTCATGGTGTTGGAGAATACAAGTGTCTTCACAACCTCCGTTATGGAATATTTGTACGGTCTGTTGCAAATGCTAATGTCTACCTTGCTCGTGTGTTCCAACTAAAGAGGCTGCCGGTTAACATTCCTATAGAACGTATTACCATATGCAGAAGTGGTTGCCGATAGAGAAAGAGCCCACCAACTGGAGCTGAACAAGGAGCCAGCAGGGACTGACACCGGACCTCTACAAAGGAACCATCGCCGTAAGCCCTTCTGATATTCCTTTCCTGTAAGTGCCAAGAAGGGTGTGAGACAGGAAGCTACTGCTGCTAGAGAGGAGGGCTGGAATGTTCTGCTGTTTTTGTCAGGAGAATACCTGCTTCTCCGATAGATATTGCTGAATCAGATGATGAAAACGACGTGGACGACCAGGATACAACTACCACCACAAGAGTCAGGTGAGTCCTAGGAACAGCCATCTGGCCAATCCGAGACCAGCAAAAGAGCAAGATTTTCCGGCTAATTTCGTAACGGTAAGCACTACATACCTACCTTAATTAAGTATGTAAATTGTAGTTGTAAAATTGATTGAATTGATATTGGGTTGTCCGTTGCTGTAGCTGAGGTTCATGCCATCCAACATCGATCATCTCAGGTTCCCTAAACCATCAACATTCCATAAACAATAAATTTCATATACCAATAATATTCCTTCTGATAATACATGTCTATGCCTTCTTTTTTCCTTTACCGCAAATCGTCAGGTTCCATTTCTTGAAAAATTCGATTTCCCCAATTTTTGCATTTTCCCAGATAACATGAACCTATAGGTTTCATCCTGTACTGAAATTAAAAAGCTAAATAACTGCTCTACAACCTTTCTCCTCATCATTTTCCTTGTAGAATGAGTATTATTGCCAATATTCTGCTCGGAAGACGGCTAACACTACAATTTCGAACTTTTCAGGAAAAATAGACAATATTTTGATGCTGTATCTCGGCTATTGGTGTACGAACATAACAGCGGTTGGGCGTAGATTGTAGAAAATATTATCTGCTTTGCAAGAGGTGAGAGTGACTATTGTTATCGGATGCGCTTTTCAGGAGTTATAAGCAGGAAAATTTCCAGCTTTTCCGAGCACCATGGAGCTAGCGTAGGTTTTTAGAAGATGCAAACTTGGTTTTACACGAATCAGAACAATGTGATTTTTTACGACCTACGATTCCTAAAATGACTGGTCTATAAAAGTTGAGTACGCCATCTTCACTTTTGGGGGCACCGGCACTTTGTACACGTAACTACTTATAGGGGAAAATAACATATGAGATTTAAATCTTTACAAATACTGTGGCTAGTGGTTAGGAAGTAATTGGCTAAGCTATTGTATTTTTTTGGCAGGAATGGCATAATTTAATTATGGTGCTACATTTTCCACCTATTTGAACGGTGCAAATAGGACCCCAGTCTGTGTAGATTAGTTTGACAACTCTAAATTTATCTAAAGTGTCCATCTTATTTTTGTGGAAACTAGAAAAAACCATAAGTTAAAGTGGTTAGAAAAGGAAATGTTTAGGTTAGTTGAAAATAGTTTTGAATAAGTAGGAATGTTTTTTATTAGTGTACATAATATAAGTTGGTGTAAATGCTACGCCACTAGAATTTTTAGTAAAACCTTGAATATTATTTAAAACCATGTTTAAATGTGGTATAAATATTTATGATTTTAAAGTATTAAATTTGAATGAGAAATAATGTTGTAGTAACACCCCTATTGAGACAATAATACATCAACACAATAATAAGGACTGTGAGTTTAAAACCGCTGTGAAGCTGTAGCGTGTAAATTTATGGAATGTGCAGATTGTATTCAAGTGTAGAGAAAAAATATGTATGTATATTTTTGCTTATATAAATGACATAATGTTGCACAATGGAAAATTTTATGTATGCTCAAGACAAATGGCGCTGAATTTATTAAATTTTGCGGAAGGGCACGTTCGCGCACATTCATAAAAAGTTGGACACAGATCTGATTGTTATGTAGAGTAAATATGAATGCGAAGAATGTTTTGAAGTATGATTAAGATTATTATAAAAATTGACTGTTAGATTGGTACAAAGCGATCCAAAACGGTGCGCTTCGGTGCGCGGCAAAGACATGCGTAGAAACTTTTCAGGGATAGGCTACTTTGGTTTGAGCGGAATAAACATAATGAGGTTTTACAGGGTGGATGCCTGAAGGTATATAAGAGGCGGTCATCCACGTGAATTTTGTAACGATCTATGTTGAGTTATTATTTGTAAATAATCAGTGCCGCAGTGTATAAATATTAGTTTACTGCAAAAACCCATTTTGAGGATAAAGTTTTAAACTTTTACAAATGAAATATTAATGTCAATTGGAAATTGCTACCGAGCTTTTCCAAAATTTAAGAAGTGTTTAACCAGAATTTTAATAAACAACAATCATTCAATTAAAAGAAAGTATTATGTATTAAAACCGCGCGATCGAAAAGAAACTTGAAGCGATCCTTTGTGTAACTAAATAAAGGTGTGTTAAGTTGACAGTATTAGACATTAATAGTACTTAATCGACCGTTTATAGACCATTATGAATTTAGTGATTAAGTGTAATTAAAATATTCTGCACACTTAATATGTCAGGGATTACATCAATTATTTATTAATCATTTTGAGCTACTCAAGCTATCTTTTATTACTTATACACTTCTTCGTTACGAATTGAATATAGAATAATAATAACAAAAACGGAAAATTTACTGCTAATAAATTTACAAAATGTGAAGTGACAACATTAAAATTAAGAAATTGAAAATTAAAAGTTAAAAATTGAAAATTGACATAAATGAAAATCAAAGCTTGAATTTAGCGTCGTTGGTTAATATTAATCATTTTTATTAGACTCTAAACAAATTAAAAAAGAATAAATTTTGCTTAAATTACCAACATCAGATTTATTATTAATATTATTTTCTCTTTTTGAATTTCTGCCATCTCTAGGAATAATCTTACAATTTTACAAGCGTAAAATTTTACTAAAATCAACCAAATATTTATTTATTGTGTTCAGTTAATGCACAAGAACATTATAGTCACTTTTATGTTTAGCCAGTCTTTGTTTTAGTAAATTGTTATTTTGGCCAATATAATGTTTACTGCAACCAAGACAAGGAATTTTGTATACAACATTGAAAGAAAATAATACTCAATCTCTTATCTTTTAATTTTGTATAGAGGGTTATGAAAATGTAAACTTTCACCATTAACACTCATAATAAAATACTTATCTTTTTTGGGATTTTTTAATGGTGTACTTTAAATTATACAATCTAAACGTTTCGATAACACTTACAGTTATCTTCGTCAGTAGTAATGTTTGTTAAAAATTGTTAAAGATGTAGTAAACAATTTTGTCAAATTTGAAAAATTAAAACATAAACATAAGCCTGCTATTAGTATAACAATTTGTGAAACATAAAGCCAACTATAACATTTTTTAGTAAAGAATAACTAGGTCATAAAATTAAATATTATCAAACTGCCTCAAAGATGACAAACCAGAACACTCTCTACGACGAAAGCTAACAATGTAATTTGCCAGCCAAAAAACACATTTAACAAAATTTAATCGAGTTATGAAGTAAATGTAAAGTTGTGAATAACTTCAATTTTAAAATGATAGAAGCATTCACAAATCCAAACATTACATCAAATAAAATAACCCAGTTAAATCTAACAAAGAGATATCTTTATCAATAATTGGAAGTGTTATTAACAATGAAAAGCACAATGCAGAACGTTCTTTGTAATTTTTAATTTTAATTTAATTTCAACTACTTATGTTAAATTATAGTGCTGTGGTAATTTAACATATAATTGGTAAAGCATTTGCTTCAAGGTCTAGGAAAAACACAGCAAAAAACCTAGACATACCAAAAGTTGAAAATAAATTAAAATCAAGGCGTATCATTATGCTTTTTTTTAATTATAAGATGCCAAAACCTATTTAAACGGAGATTTTATTCTTGTCTATTAAAATTATTCGGGTGTTTATATATTTCAATAGCTTCACGTTGCAAACGAACATAATAATGGGTTTGTCTTGACAATGTTTCCATATTGTCAAATTGAATGTCATGGTTTAGATTATTCAGGGCATGGTCAGCCACAGCAGACCTCTCTGGTTGACCCAATCTACAAAATCTCATATGTTCTTTGCGTCTTGTATCAAAGCTACGTTTTGTGGTCCCGATGTATACTTTTCCACATGAACAAGATAACTTATACACTCCGGAAGATGATAAAGGGTTTGACACATCTTTAGGTGATCTTAAATGTTCTTTAATTTTTCTTGTAGGTTTAAAAATAGTCCTAATGCCATATTTGATTAGGATTTTTTCAATTCTATTTGTAACATTAGCTATAAAAGGAAGAAAAGCAGTACCAACATTAAGAACTGGTTACGCCTAGAAGGTGTAATAACATTATTAATATCTGTAAGTGAATATCCATTATCTTGTATAGAGGGTGTTTAACCGTCTGGCATTTTTTGTGCAATTTTTAAATTTTGTTCATCTATAAAAACTTTTATAAATTCTTTTATGTGAAGCTACATAAAAGCATTACATCGTTTAAAAATAACCAAACTTTTAACATTTTGGCTAAAGTTATTTTTACCAATTACAAAATTGAATTACTTTGCATTCATTAAAAGTTATTGAGTACATAATTCTGATCACGATTTATTTATTAAGTCACAGTTTCAGATTTAAATCACGATTTATTTATTTTTTCAAATTGGGTGATATTTATACATTTCAGAATTTTGATGACAATAATAAATATTAGTCCATGCATAAACAAGTGTAAATTGGAAAGTAGGCAGATAACGTCTTATTACTCTGATTTTATGAATATACAGGGATGATCAATAAGTTTTGCGATAACGTGTGTTTCAAAATTTTATATCTGGTTGTTGTTTTGGGATTGAGATAGATTTATTAAGATTACTGTGACGAAATTTAAAGTATTGTTTTAAAGTGAAAGGGCGTTTTACGAATGGTATTTTTGAATTAAAACGCTGCATGATTTTATCGAGTAGGCTACAATTCTATCTTCCACAGTAATGTAGGATTAACTTAGCACCTCACCTAGAGATTTTTCCGGATTGAATATATGTTATCTGTTGTTTCAAGGTAAGTGTAAAGTGTTTGAACCTAAATGACAACCATTTTACGTCTTATATATCGAACCCGCTAATTTCTACTCGGTTAGCTTGGCAACTCGGTTACCTTGATAAGCCTTCACGACACCTAGTGCGTTTTGATCGTGTAACAATGCCCAGAAAGTATTGAGGGTGTAAATTATTTAAAAATTGGAAGAACTGCTGTAATTGGATATTTAATGATGTATTAACTACAATGCTTCCGGAATTTTACAAAAAAATCCGCCACATTTACTGATTAGCTTCCAACAGAAAACCGAGTTACAACCAAAATGAAGAGAATACAATTTCTTATTAAAACTGTTAAATGAAAATGAAAAAATACAAATAATTACATACATGAATTTAAGCTTGATCCATTTTGAAGTAAACAACAATTCGATCTCTTAACGGTGCTTTAATATTTACAGTAGTATTATGCAAACAAAAGAAACAAATAGGCGTTGTAAGTAGCACTAAATAAAACTGAAAAAATGGAAGCGTACGTATTTAGCTCTAAAAGCTTATTTTGTATAAGTACATTATTTGCATTTTAAAATTTTAATGAGTTTTTTACATCTTTCTGCTGTATTTCTTTCGATAGAGCGAGTCTCCTGCCAGTTGAATATTATTTCAGTTTTAAATGGTTAAGTGTATATATATATATATATATATATATATATATATATATATATATATATATATATATATATATATATATATATTCGAACTTCAAAAACCTTTTTATAAAAATGATTATTTACCTGTTATCCACAAGGTTTGTTTATACAGGACGTTCCACAATAATTGCGAAAAATTTTAGGAGTGAATTCCTTGTTAAAAATTAAGGGGATCTTTCACATAAAAATGATTCCTCTAAGCCCTTTCTGATGAGTTAAGGAGCACACATGACATTTTCATTTATTTTCTCAAACCAAAGAAACAGAGAAATAATATTTGGTGGTGTTAAGAAAATGTAACTTATGAGTGATCTTGTACTTTTCCACTGTTTTTCACAGTAGAAAAAATGATAAAAAAATATGAGTTGGTTGTGTTAATTTATTTTGCAACTTTTTCGACTCTTTAGATATTGCTATAAAACTAATAGTGTTCGAGTAATAAAATAAAGGGCACCAACACATGGAACACAATTTTTATTTTCAATTAACTAAAAAATATCCATTAGGTTGCGGTTCTGCAGCGTGAATATTATGTTAAAAGAACAAAGTTGTTTCGTTACATGTGTTGGTGTAGTTTATTTTGTTACTCGACAACTATTAGTTTTACTGGTAACAGCCCGGTGCATTTAGGGTTTAACCCGGAAATTTAAAATAACAAGCTGGGACATGAAAGAAGAGGTTTAAGTACTCTTAAAGGTTACCATAGTAATGTTCCCACGCCTTCCCAAATAGGATACCTAAAAAATCCTGGAAAAACTGGAAAACACCTCGAACTTTCCTGATTTAACTTTTATACGCATTTTTTTACAGAAAATGCGAATTTTGACAAAATATTACATTTACACGTACAGATTATAAATAATATAAAACATTATTCTCAGTAACAAAAAAACTAATAATACTAAATAATAAATCTGAAGAGCACTCCATTTATCCTGTTCTTCGTCTACGATACTCTGCTGCAGCCTAATTATGTGTTATTTTAAATTCTCTCAACCAATAAACGTCACCCCCGTCCCCATATCCCCCTCAAATACACCTATTCCCTCACACTCATCCCCACCCGCATCCTCTGCATCACCAACACTGGATTTAATAGAAATGTAGGTTTTTCCGGCCAATTTATTAGATTAGAAGATTTAATTAGAAACCATTTTGTTTCTTATTCGTTAAACAAAAAATACTACACAAGACTAGGTTAGTTATTCGGTTTTAATAAAATAAGATAAACATAATCATTGGAAGCGTCGACGCGTTCGCCACTCGTCAATAAGTTGTGAAATTCAAAATGAGAGGTCCGAGCATTCGGTTTACAACCGAACTAGTAATACGAGCTATATTTATACTGCAAAAGTCTCACCTTCTGCCAAATCAGCTGTTTCAATCGTATTCGTCGTGAGCAGCTACCAGGTCTGAATACAGTGTTTTATTTCAAATCAACTGTTCTTCTCCAATCGTCATTCTTCTTGTTATCTTCAACACGAACGGCAGAGATAAATTCAATGTACACCACTGTACTGAACGGGTTTCCATCAGGCTGCATAACGTCTTATTCTTTACAAAAGAAGCACTTGATTCTACAATCAAAAACAAAACCTCCTGAATGCCGTTTTTGTAGACAAACGCCTTCTGGAACAACATGAGTTGGTTTTGGTCGCTTTGTATAGACCTTCCAATATTCTTCATTTTCTAATTAAGCTGGCGTTAATAATTATATCCATAGCCCTACATGCCATTAAAGTACCTGCTCCTTTGTCACAAGCAAACTTGGACGCATCAAAAGAGCTGTCGCTCACCCTTTCCTCATCCTTAATGCATTCTCATTACGTCGTCTTGCGATCGCACTCAAGTTCAAATTGTAGTTTGTAGGATAAAAATTCCGGAAACACCCCGTTCAGAAAGTCCAGAAGGGCATTGCCCAAGAGACCTCGGTTATCGACAGTACTCACTTTCTGATCCATTATTGCAACATCGGCGATATCAGGTCCAAGCTTAATGCTGTTCACTTGCAATTTCCCCAATACAATCTTCACTATAACTTTCGATATCAAAGAGTAGTGTGTGGCTATCTCAAGAACAACATCGCTTGCGAGAGTATTTTCTCTTTGGAGAATTATTTTTTTTTAATTCTACTGTTGCACTTATAGGTCATCGAATAACAGTTACTTTCAAGACTTCACAGATTACCTTAGCTTGAAAGTTGATTCCGTTTCCATCTTGAAATATCTCAATTCTGAGAAATTTCAACGTTCATAACTCTCATTGGTTTCAATTTTCATCTGTTACTAATCCTGGTGGTCCATCAAAGAATGGATGTCGGAGCAGCATAAGAATTACTAGATTAATAGGCCAGGATAAACACACAAGGTCCTTTAGTCCATGCTTCAAAAAAATCTCACAACTACTACGATTAAGTAAACAGAAAAGGAAAAAAATCCTGATCATAATGCACACACATTTGTTGTTTCATATTTTTTTTACTAATGGTATTTCTGAACCGGCTAAGATTGGCCTAACGTGCTAAAGCACTCAGAGACACTAGAAGGGCGTTAGGGATATCGTTACGCTGTCAAGAAAAGTTTATGCACGGCTACCTTAAATTTGCTTAAATCAAAATTTGCAGGAAAAGAGAAATTGGGTAGTGCATGCCACAATTTTGTGGCCGTATGGAAAAATGTTAATTGCGCCCATTCAGTGTGACAAGGTGAATGAGTAATTATGGTGTAAATGAGCAAACTTAGCGAATGTGGTCTGCAAAGGAATTTAGGAGTGTATTTCGGAAGCACACTTGCCACTGTAATAGCGATAGAACAAGGAAAAGACTGAAACTATTCTATGCTCAAGAGACTGCAGGTCAGAAGTTAGAGATGGTTCATTTATAAGTCTTATAGCTCTTTTTTGGATGCAGTTTACCATATCAAGGGGGTATTGGGGCGGAGTGACCTAGAGGTGGTCATTGTATTCCATATGAGGTCGAATTTGAGCCTTATGCAGTAAAAGGAGTTATTGCGATATTAATTACTGTTTAGATCTGTTTAGAAACACCAGTTTACGGGCAGATGTTTTTCAGGTTGACAAAAAGTGGTCAACCCATGAAACGTTCGATGATACGGACATCCCTAATATAGAAATAGAGCTTGAAAACTTGAGATCTAAGCCATTCGTATTTACAGCAGGAAATGATCAGTCTTTCTTGGCAAACACAAGGCAACACTGGGTTTTGTCGGCATTGAACGTGAGTCGATTATTCCTTCCCCATTCAAGTGTCTGTCGATTTAGGCTGCCATTTACACTTTAACGCTCTAACTTCTTGTAGGCATACAGAGAAGAACTACAATGTAGAGTGCTGTCATCTGCAAAGTAATGGATCGGGTTAGTTGGAAATGAGGTCATTTAACTATAGCAGGAAAAGTGTGTGAGTTATCACTAATTCTTGGGGTACGCCCTCGTTAATAGTAGTTTCTTTCGAAAAAAGATGGAGATCCAATTGATGAGCGTATCGGATAAGCCAAACGAGGTGAGCTTTCCATACCTGGTCAAAAGCCTTTGAAATATCTAAAGCTACTACGACTGCTTCACGGGACTTTTCTAATGTGTTATTCCAAATTTCTGACACAAATGATTCTGAACCCACAACAATCCCTGATAACCCTAACCATACTCCACATCTTCTAGGCCGCTTTCCTACATCAAATTCACTTGTTCATAAAACTTCAGTTCTTTCCCCTTCTAGGTCTATCTGATCATTGTCTAATAAAAATAACCTCTATTGTCCCTAATTCCTCTATTGTTCACAACACTGATAAAACACTGTGGTGTATTACACCAGCTAAATGGAGTGATTTATTGGACTTATTTTCAATCTTCCCATGGTGTCTATATTGTTTTAAGTTCGGAAATATTTCATGGGCTTGAAGCGATACATTCCGAAAAAACAAGATCATATAGATCATTCTTGTTCCCAACTCTGGTTCACTAGAGCTTGTGATGACGCAGTATCTTTCTAACATAAATCCTATACCAAATATAAACCTAACAAAAGGATCGAGAGTCACGCTAACTATATAGGTTCTACAACTACCTGCAAAAGTATTACTACTAAATCTAAAGAGTTGTGTGAACAACGAAAATACAATGAACCACTTCCTTTGGGCAGTCGTAAATTTTCGTCTTTAGCAAAAACCACCAGTAAAAACTTTGATACATCTTCATTTCCCCCATAATATCTTTTGACTGTAGTTGCTCATTCTGTAGACAAAGCCAATTTTTTTGTGGATTTGTCTGCACCAAACTCGTACCTTAATCATTTTGGAAAATATGTTCAACCTACTCCCAAAAGCGGCGTCAAGACTGCCCCTCTAACTACCGACCAATGGCTCACTTCCATTTTGTATAATCATGGAAGAAGTGTCATCAATCAGCAACTACTTTCTGTCCTTGAATATAACAATCTCCTTAGTGGCCACCAATATGGTTTTAGATATAGTCGTTCAACAGGTGATCGTCCTTCATATGTGACCCAAGTTTTGAACAATACATTACAATAATCTGTTCAAACAGTTATAGGGGATTAAGATATCTCAAAAACAAAGTGGTTACTTACCAAACTCACCTCGTATGGGTAAACTGACTAAATACCTGTCATAGTTGCTGACTTTTTTTAAAAGAAGTTGGCATTAAACGTGGCACTGCCAAAGGGTCAGTGGTACCTCCTACACTTTTGCTGCTATACGTAAATTATCTCATGTCTGCAACGATTAACACGATCCATTGCGTTGACGACTTTGCTTTGTGTTCGCAAAAAATATGAATTGCTCATATCTTAAGATTTGAGACTCCACAATGTTGGAAATGACTATATCTTCAAAACTACCATGGGTTGGCCATCTCTTGTCAGCTACTAAAGGAGCTGTAAGATTTCGTATAATGAAAAGGGTTATTTATTCCGAATTTTCAATGTGGCCATTATGCTTTAGGAATTTAAAAAAACAATTAACATTTTAAGGACCAGAGGTACAAAACCCCACCGCTTGATGTTAAATGTTGGAAATATTCCTGTGCAAATACTCGCATTTAAAATGACTTATTGTACTACTCTTCGTTTACCAATAACCGCGTGTGTATTAACCCTTCTTATTCAAATAATCTAAATAAAGCTACAACCAACTCGAAAGAGTGACCTACTTTTTGATATTTCGTGCACAAAATCACTTCACTAACCGTGTCATCTTGATAAAACAAATTCTTGTAATTCTACTTATGCTTGTTTGCATCTATTTCCTTATTATACTAAATTATAACCAGTTCTAATAGGAAAACGCTTTTGATCACTACTTTTATAACTTACACAAAAGTAAAGTTATTAGTAATTAATATCGTTTTATTCATTATGCATAAATAAGCAGAACATATTTCATGCATATAATAGTTAATCATCCAGTTTTATTGCAAAAAGAAAGGTCGCGGCTAAATGATCCAACTTGGAGAAATTTCAGAGAAAATCGAGCATGAGTTGTAATAATATTTCTCTTATTTTAATTTTTTGTATATATTAATTTAATGCATTTAAACATGGGGCCTCTTACAATTTCTTAAATCTATTAATTACTCAACCAATCAGAACGTTTTATAATAACCCGAAGTGGCAAATTCTATAGGAAAACTTTTCGTCAGCAAACTGACATGTTTGCAAAACAACACAGTTTTCATCAGGTAACACAACACAATCGCAATCAATTCGACCTTCAGATAGCTGCTCTACATTAAACTAAACAAACATCAGCTACAGTATAAAACCTTTAAAACTGACTAACAATAAACGATAATTAAATAATAGAAGAGCTAATCTACATATTATAATGACTTGATAAATATGACAAAACTTTCTCAGCAATACTTTCAAAACATCCGTATACTAATTCGCCTCAACGAATAAAATTCGCTATATTTTTTCACAGTTTCTGTCTAACTATTAAAGTGACACAGTAAACTTCCACCCTGTATGTGGTGGACAAAAGTGTGCTCTGTCTACAGTAAAGGGAATCAAATTAATATAAATTGCATGAACTAACACAATATACGTATACCTTTAGTGTATTGAAATATTGACATATTTGAACCATTGTGAATGCACCCGATTGAACCTTTGTTGTTAAATTTGCCGAACCATAAGCTCGTTTACCCAATTATTGTAATTATAATTGTGCATATTTTTGATGTTATGTACCTTACACTATAAAGTAAGAGTTTAAATAAGTGAAGTATGTCGCACATAATACTCACTAAACGTAGTCCTTATTCAAGTCAGTAGAGCTTTCATTGGATGAACGAACTTATGTCTCGCTGGCATCTGTTTACAGAAATTTTTGCATAAATTTGCTTGTAAATTAATCTGTCAACATAAAACCAAGTTAGCTCAACATAAAGCATTAGAAAATGAAAAATTAATATTAAACGCTAAGAATTTTCGTTAAAAAATATCTCGAGACCTCAGACTCAAGTTGGAGCGTTATCTCTCACATATTAAAATTTGTTAAGATGCAGTGAACATACCACATAGATAGATTTGAAAGTTAACACATTAGCGCAAGAGGTATAAAGAAAACTATATTCATGGCAAAAAATACCTAGTGTTTTAAAAACTTTAAGAGATTAAGAGCAACGTCAACAAACATCATAAGATTATAAATAGTAATTGCTCTTTACTAAAGTTTTCTTATTATTAATGTAACTATGGTAAGTCAGTTTTGTATTGAGTAATTTATTAATATGTGAGTTGTACTAGGATTTACACTGAAAGTGCCAAAGCAAATAAAGTTAGATTATTATAAGTTTTTGTTATGAACGAATAAGTTCAAAGGTAAATATGTAATTAAAAATTATTAATAATAATTAATAATAATTTTTAATTAAATAAAGTAAGAGTTTATGTAATTACGTAGGTATTATAAAAGCTTACCGAAATTAAATTAAAAGAAATATAATTACTTAATAAGGTTCTTAAAGGAAATTTAGAAAAGACATTATAAGATACGTTTTGATTAAATATCCACGGGATACGCTGAGGGTTGTGCATCATGCCATACGCAAATTAAAAAATAACAACACAACCGGTCCTGATCAAGTTCCTGCGTTCGTAGTAAAAGACTGCGGTACTGTGTTGACTGCATCGTTATGCTACATTATTATGCTTAAGTTCCAACATATTCCCCAAACTTTGGAAACGTGCTAATATACGCTCCATATTGAAAAGTAGAAATTCCAGCGAGGTAACTAACTACCAAGCAACTAGTATCCTGAACAATTTTGCTAAATTATTTGAGATTATTATTCACATCCTTCACTCAAAAGAATATTTCAGAACATCAACGTGGTTTTATGCAATAACTGTCCACAGCCACTAATTTAGCATGTCTGTCAGATATCCTAGCTACCTCACTTGACAATCGTAGTCAAGTAAATGTTATTATATCGATTTCAGGAAAGCTTTTGATACCATCCCGCATGACATTATCATCGCGAAAAACAATTTTAGTTTTACTTATAGGGTAAAGTGGTGTAATACGCCCCGGCTCTTAATACGCCCCACCGCCATATTTCTGCTTTCAGTCTGTTTCTGATTCAGTCTTATGCAGAACACCAATCGTGTTACACGTGTGTCACTTTGTATGTGGTAGTTAAACTCATGCGCTGGTATTTTCCCGAAAAAAATAATATTCTTTGGTAAGTACAGCCAAACATTTGTTTCATAGTTTAAGTAAATGTCCTTTGTAATGTTCCAACACATTTTTCTTCAACTTTTGTCTGTTTGACCTTCATCTAGACAAACAAGTGGATGTCCTTGAGTATCCGTTGTAGTTAAAATAAATTTTGTTTGTGAAATATTTATGTGGGGCGTATTGTACACCCGATTTCAAATACGCCCCACATGTTTGGTGATAAAACGCCCCAGTCAAATATGATGTTCTTCTGCTTCTAATTATTTGCTTGTTTTCAGATAATGGGCAGAGTATATGTAAGAAAAACAACAAGAGCATCTTGGACCGAAGCCATGGAAAAGATGAAATGTAGCCAGATGGGGGTAAACGAAGCCAGAAGGGAGTATGGTACACCCTCAAGAACTTTAAGAAGACATTTAGCCTACAACAGCAATGCAAAATACTTAGGTCGAAATCCAGTATTAAGCAGAGATCACGAAAGAAGGTTGGTCCTGCATATACAGGCACTGGGAAAAGTGGGGTTCGCACCGAACAGAAATTACGTAAAAAAAAGGCTTTTGCTTTCGCCAAAAAGTTAGACATCAAGAATTGCTTCTCGGACAACGATGAGTTTGCAGGAAAAGTTTGGCTAAATGGTTTTTTAAGAAGGAACACCAGTCTGTCTATTAGAAAATCTGAAGGTCTCTCACTAGCACGGGCGTAAGGAATGAATCGAAAGGAAGTTGGTGATTACTTTGATCTCTAGCTTAAATTATTGACTGAAAACGATTTATTAGATAAGCCGTACGACATATTTAATAGGGACGAAACGGGCATTCAAGTCAATAATAAAGCAGAACGTGTTGTTGCCACGAAGGGAAGTAAAGATGTATATTCTCTTACGAGTGCACAAAACGGAGAAAACATTTCATTAATAGCATGCTGCAATGCTGAAGGGACATTTTTCCCACCAGTCTTAATAATGAAGGGCAAGTACAAAAAACCAGATTTTTTAGATGGACTTCCTTCTGGGTACGATATTTATATGAACCAGAAGACCTAGTACATTAACAGCGATTTATTTATGAAGTGGTTCCGTGAATACTTCATTCCAAGAAAAGATACCGGTAACGCGTTATTGATATTGGATGATCATGCCTCTCACTGCAATGCGGTGGAACAGTTAGACTTGGCATCAAAGTTCAACATTGTTTGCTTCTGCAAACAATGTTGAACTTTTGTTTGCCCAGCCATACGACTCAAGCATTGCAGCCTCTCGACAAATCTTTTTTTAAACCGCTGAAAAGCCATTTCACTCAAGAGACAAGATCCTGGATGATTAACCACAAAGACAGAAAGTTGAATAGACACAACGTTTCTGCATTGATGGGAAAAGCTTGGGTTAAATCAGCTTCCGTTAGTAATGCAGTATCTGGCTTCAAGGCAACTGGTATTTATCCATATGATCCATCCGTTATCCCTGAACATTTTTTTAATATCTGTGATGCTGCACGTGCCGATGTACAGGTACCAAATCAAAAGTTCGTCCTGAAGAAACTGCTGCTGCTGAAATCTTAAATAATTGTGTAACACCGCCTCAGCCCGAATTGAAAAAAACACCATCTAAAGAAGTTATTCCCGAAGAAGCTGCCGGTACTGTAATCCTAAATGATCCTGCAACAAATATTCAGCCCGAAGAAAAAGAAACTCCGTCTAAACTTTTGAGAGAGATTGCTCCTGTGCCAAATATTCCTGTTAATAATTCCAAAAGGAAGCAGTCCGCTATCATTCTAACATCTCCAGAGAATAAAGTCAAACGTCAGGTTCTATCTGATAAAAAGTCGGCTAAAACACTGCCTAAATGTTCCAGTACGCCTAGTACATCTAAAACCCTCTGCTTGAAAAAAGATAAAAGGAGAAAGAAACTATCTACTTCGTCTTGAGAAGATTCATCCGTAGTTTATGCATCTTCAGATGAGGCTTCAGACATTGACGATACCGACTGTATTGAGTGTGGAGAACATTATTATTCAACCCAATCCAGAGATGATTGGATTCAGTGCACAGTTTGTGGAAAGTGGTTGCATGAAAGCTGTACGATGTACTTCAACATATGCAACAGATGTCGACGTCAAAAGAAACGTATGGAGAATAGAAAATAGCTTATTACAGTTATTAGGATAAAATTTCCCCCCGGGGCGTATTACAATCACATGGAGTGTAATACGCCCCACTTTGATATTTTTAGAAATCCAGTTTTTATTATTTAAAATTGAATAAGTTAGTGTTTTAGTTACGTCCTATTCACTTATGTCTAAATAAATGCTTATAACAATTGTGTTCATAATTTTTTCCCAAATGTGGGGCGTATTATACCACTTTGCCCTGTTCTAATCATGTTTAAGTAACATAATGCTACCTGTTGCCTACAATAATTTTGTATCTGATACAATTTTTCTTTTTTATTGTTTATTGATCTTCCAGCTTGTTATGATCGAAAATGAAACTAAAACGGCAGGTAACAGATAATTAGAGTGGACCGGACTAGATCGGTGGGACAGAGGGCGTGGGCGTGTTTTTGAATTTAAAAATACTGAAGGTGGTTAGTCTTATTGTCGAAAGTCGCAGATAAGGGTGCGTCGTAATTAGAATAAAGTCAAGTAAAAGGGCGCCAGACTGTTATTAAGGCGAAATCGGTAAGAATACACCTGGGCACACGTAGATAAATCATCCTTCAACAGTCAAAAGATCTCACTTACCTTACGTTGGCTACCTATAAGTGTAAGTCGGAGATGATTCGAAACTTTAGCTCTAGAACAAATCTTTAAAATATCCACACGCTCAAATACCAAAATAGCGTGGCCGTAAATCGGCTGTTGGGTTTCAATGACTTCCTTAACTTTATATTTCATTACGCTACCCCCAACGCTTCTGAACAAAATAATTCACGATAAAAAAAATGAACGTTAAATGTTAGGCTTAAATCTCATTGACGCAAATTTAAATACTCATCTTCAAAGCTCTGTCATTAATTGAACTAAAAATTAAGATAATAAAACATAAACTAGATAAACGTCATTTAATATTCGATTACGTTAAACAAAAAATATTTAATAAAACTAAAAAAACTGAATGCTTCGATTGTGGGAAATTACCACTGGTTACTTTTAAAATGAATCAATAAAAAAATAATGAAATCAAAATTTAGCTCTCAAATTAACACCATAAAATTCTATTGTTCGTCTATTATATCTAAATATATCTCAAAAAGCACACAAATACATACATTTATTTCGGTTTGATTTAAAATCTTCAATACTACAAAACGGGAGCATAGAATGGTCAACCTTGCAAGCTTACCAAGTGGCCCTTGCTTTTAAACTACGGAAATAGAATTATCTGAATATGAATAAATTCAGAACAATACGTAACCAATTGATCACTAAAAATCAATTTTACCATGCGAAGTGTTCATATACATAAATTTTCAGTACATTTAATTAAATAATAATAATAATAAAAAAAAAAAACTAAATACCAAAGACATCGCAAATAAAAGCAGTTCGTTAATCTTTAAATTGAGATGACGTGAAAGCATCAAATTCCGCAAAATAACACCAACACAAAAGACTGCGTTTATTCGCTCATTAATAAATAATTTCACCAAGTTTACAAACAAAGATATGGTAAAGCGTTCACAATAACGTACAATATTGAGTTACCTTCTACACCCAACAGCAACAAAAGCAATGGGAACGGCTCCAACATACTTTCTGAATGTGTGTGCACAAAGCAAATCGATTTTACACACGAGATATTTACACACTATCTGCTTAATATTCCATTAATTCGGTAGCTCTATTAAGTCTTTTTAATATTAAAACGAAAGAAAATGTCTATTTACAAAATATTTACAATGAGACTTGGTCTCTCAAAGGCTGTTTCCAAAAGCACAAAAAGACAGGGTTCGGGCACACAATACTTCACCAAAAAATAATACATCAAATCCGCAAAAGTGATAAAAAAACTCCATAGTTCAGGAAGCACTGGTTAAAGACTGTCATGATTACAAAAAGGTAGGTCTAGTAGACCACGATACACCACATAAAGTTCTCCGGCCTGGTGAATCAACAACAAAATGCGCACAGGCCACAATACATTCGATAGAACCGGGAACATCGACGGTAAGAGGCGGTGCCCACCCGCATACCACAACTTCCTCCACCAGATCTAGACCAAGACTGAAGACATACTTGATTTTAAAAACGACAACCAATCATACTGCTCATACGTTCAAATTAGAAAACGCGGTAGAAACGATATGTCCCTTCTCGTAAATGTGCAAGAAAGATTGCGTCATATTGTCGCCTTCACACAAACTGCAAGGGAAATTTTTCCAAGTAAGCTGCGCTTATCTACTCTACAACGCATATGTACTTGAAGTTTAATGAGTTCATATTGTAATCCAGTCAAATCTTGCCTGCTCCTATAATGATTATTTTTAATTGAAAGTGAAACGGTAAACTGTACTGCAAAAGAATCTTGGCTCCGTTCGTCAAATGGAAGTTAACAGAAACATAATACAAAAAACAACTTTGAATTTTATCTCAATCACAAACGGCATTTTTAATTTTAAACTTCGAGAAAGTTTATATAATTTTAATCCTAACGTAAATTAATACTAACGAAGAAATTCGCTTTAAACTAAATACAACAAATTTTAATCAGAAATACAATATAAAGCAAACGATATATCAATTTAATTTTAACTTTATAACGACACAAAAACAACAATTTCGTTAGCGTGAAAGCGTGAACTGAGTAAACAGAAAAAGAAACGAAAAGAAAAAAATACGTATATATGCAGGTCGTTCAATAACACATTACAAGCTATAATATTACAGATTGTGGTGTTCTATTGTTAGTGGACGATTTTAAATTTTTTTCTGAAGTGTCATCTGTTACTGATTGTCAATTTTAGCAAATGCAGCTTAACCGTATTTCGAAGTAGTGTTATGTGAACCGTTTGAAATTAAATGAAGCTAAATGTAAGGTTGTATCGTACATCAAAAAGCATAATCCAATTGTATATAATTACTGTGTTGATTCACTACAAATGTCAAAATTGGAACTAGTGAAGGAGTCTACTTTGATAACAGATTTACTTTTTCATACCATATTAATCTCACTGTTCGTTCCGCAATATCTATGCTGGGATTCATTACACGTATTTGCACAAGTTTTTTAAATATAATTGCTCTCAAAACGTTGTTTTTCTCTTATGCGCGTAGCAAATTTGAATACTGTTCTTTAATTTGGTATCCTTTTTTGTAATTATCCAATGAAACGGGATTTCTGAAATGGAAAGATAAGTCAATTTCATTTCCGTTTGGAGAGGATGAATGTGGTGCTTGTAAACGGAAGAATAAAGCTTTGAATTTTCCTAGTTTGCTAACTGCATGGCTTAATGTGGATTTTGTCAAAGCTTAATTAATTAATGGAGTTTGCCTTATCTTCATGGGTTTTACTCTATTAATGCGTTTCGACGGATACATGTCTTGAATTCACGTTAACCAGGTAGGTATGGAATGTTGTTATGTCTAAACATTACTAATCCTACTCATTTTTAACTACCTACAAAAAAATGTACTTTAATAACGAACTCATTAAAATTGGTAAAGCGATTTCGTAAACCAAGATCTTCATTTACTTTACACTCAGGCGAATCTTAAACAACAATTCGTTATTCCTATTTGCTCGTATGTGAACGCTGATAAGCAATTTATACTTATTGGTTTCTCTACAACCTGATTAAAGTCAGGGTAAGTTTTAGAAGATCATGGTGTTAACTTGTTTGCTTTCTATAATCTCTTTAGACCTTCGTGGATTTCGAAAACCAATATCTTCGCATTTCTCTTCATGCGCCAACAAATTCCTGCTTTTCTCTGAAACCTGATTAAAGTCAGGACCTTAGTGGGGGTGTACTCCACCCATATACTAGCATCGTGGGGGTATATTCCACCTACATATTTACTATCGTGAGGGCAGATTCTAACCACCTGCTACTCAACTATCTAATTACGCCTTGGTGAAGCCAACATCTGCCGGTATATGTCATTCATACCTGCGGAAGCTGTGTTAAGCTAAATGCTAAAATTTCTTTATTTAAATATTATTAAGAGCATATTGTAAAGAGCTTAAGTCGTAAATCGTAAAATACCTTACAGCTACATTCATAATTTAATAATTTTGAGTTCGGTGTATATAATTGCGTTACATTCTAAATTGCCTGTTTCAATTGTAGATTCTAGTTTTTTCGTTCATAATCAAATAATAAAAAGGGATATTTATAACTTGTTGTGAGGCAATATAGCGATCTCTGTTTTGCTGGAAAAAACTATATTGGGTTGAGTAAAAGAAAGAAAATTGAATCCTTTACGAATCAGAGCAACTATACACAAATTTTATATTAAGTATATTGCAAACGATAAGGTGGGTGGCCTTTATTTTCGTTCGGGTATTTTTAGTATTCATAAATTTACTTTCAGAAGTTTTTTAAAATTTTAACAAAAACAAAACTGACTATTTTAAAATTTTTTAAATTTCTTTAATTCTGATTGTTAATTATAATTTAATTCGTTTTTATTTAAATTGCCAAATCAAATGGGTGTTTTTTCTGATTCAATAAATATAACTTTATTTAGTTTGACTTCACCTTTTGTTTTATTGTCTATTGTGTGTTGTACTCCTATTATACCTATGTAATTGTGTGTTCTCTCTTACAGCTTCATTTCGCCTTTCGTAGCTTAGGGGCTGTCTTGCCTTGAACTACGTCGCGCCTTAGGTATTTATACTATTCCGTCACACCACTCACGCATCTAGTGCCCTACCGCTTTAGCGATACAAAAATCAGCTGAGCTAGACCCCTTTCTTCATACTGTGTCCTGTGGCGTATCATTTTGAGCACATGACACAATGTAAAATTTGTTTGATTACTATCTTAATAGTTTAATTTTTAGTTAATTGTATAATGTTATGTTTACTTTATATTGTCTTTTAAATTGTAATTAGATCATTGGTTCTGTTGGACAGTAAATAAATATTATTATTATTATACTCAATCCATACATTTAGGTAATAACAAACACAATAAGTAATCTTATCGAAATAGATGCATTTTTAGAAGTGTAGTTGTAGAAAACATATTTTCATTTCAACTTTTGTTTTAGTTGCTTTGTCATTATTTTTGCATTAAATAAATCTCAAAAAGCAAATTTCTTTATTGATTACGAGCCACATACGATTTCATGCAAATGTCGATATGCATTCGATCACATTTTGCAATTTTTCTCGCATGCGATGCATTTTACGAAAAAATTGCAAAAGATAAAAACGTTTCTAAATTTAATAAGCTTTCTAAGAACTTTTTAAGAAATTGTAATATTCGAACATAGTTTTGTGGCTCCAAAGACAAGAGGGCACTCAAAAAAGTGTCTTAACGGATTCTCATCCCGAAAAGCATCTCCCCATCAGATTCTACATGTCGCAAGACCCCTGCGTACCAAATTTCGTAATTTTTCCATAAGAGGCATTTGACTTATTAAATAAAAACCATTCTTGGGTGCGAATTTCAGGTGGCTGTAATTCCGAAAGGGGGGGGGGGGGTAATTTGGAAAAAATAAAAAATACGGATCTCCTAATTTCGTTTTGAGAATCTGTGGACAATTTTTGTTGCATTAATTTCCGGACACCCTGTATAGGAAACAGCATAACCTACCATATATTCAAAAGGTAGAGATTAATGAACAGATTAATGAATTAGTTAAAAAGACCAGAATTGAGGAAATTAAACTCATTCAGTCGGCACCTTTGTTATTAATATCAAAAAATTATGGTAATCAAACGGAACAAAAATGAAGAGTATTCATAGGTTACAAAAAAATGAGCAAAAATATAGAAGATAATAATTTTTCCCTTACCAAGTATTATAAAAAATTTGTAGGAACTTGAAGATCCAGTATACTTTTCACATTTAAATTTAACATAGTCATGTTGTCAAATGGGATTATACGAGAAAACCGAAAAGTATACAGTGTTTACTACAGAAAGAGGTCAACATAAATGAACAGATTATCAATGAGATTAAAGATTATTTGTAAATAATTTAGCAAATCATAATAAAGACTTAATTAAAAAGTAACGGAATTTAAAAACCGTAAATTTAAAATTAAACCCCATTCAACGCTAGTTTTTGAAAAAAAGCAATTTTGTACTTAGATCATTTAATTACAGCAGTTGACATTTTACCAGAACTCAAATAAAACAAAAAAAAAAAACAGAAAAACCAAAGAATCCAAATGAATTTTTCAATTATTTTAGGCGTTTTATTCCAAATATTGCGCAGACTGCAAATGCGTTAAATAAATTAATACGGAAGTAACAATTGAATAGAGTTTGGGGAGTTAAACGGTTAAAATTGAAAAAATTTAAAATCAAATAATATACGTATAATGTGAAATTAAGTTAGGGAGCAAAATATAAAAGTTAAAATACAGATACATTTAGTAATGATACAAATGCTAGGCATAATAAATCAGATATCGTAGAATTATTGAAGAGACGAATAAATTCACTAGAAATTAGAGCCATATAGACAAAATATGTAAGAAAATTGGTAAATGGTAAATACTGTTTAGAAGCTCATGTACTAGACGCTGAGAAACAGAAAAACTTGTAACGGTATAAACGGGTGGTAGAACGGGATTACAGATAAAATTGGCCTTTTTGCCCCGACTAGCCAGCGTATGGGTGTAGGTCAGATGTTGAAAAATTTTGCATAACCAGAATAGTAAATCGTACGTAAGTCAAAATAGGGGATGAAAACGTAATCAGTTCGGTTTTTTGGGCGCCAGAATGTTTGGTAGTCAAAATAAGGGATGTCGTGCCAAAATTACGAGTACATAGCGTGTCTAAACATACAAAAAACATACGCTTACCTATCCGTAATCAATCCCAGGTGTGCTGGACAGCAACTCAGCAAACCACCTGAAATAGGGCTTCAAAATAGCACTACACGCTTGTCAAATAAAAGCGTGATAAACACTCAATAAAGTTACGTTACTACACCTCAGTGTAAATAATTAGGCATTAAATAATAATCAAAACAAAACAAAAAAAACCTTTGTTGAATGTACTCTAAATGAATTAATACTCAACTAAAAATCAAATAAAACACTATATATCAATAAGGCTATTACTCAATAATAAAAAAACTGTCACTTCGTTACGCTAAAATTTTACGCTTCTAAATTTCCGGTAAACTTGCAATTTGCAAAAAAAAACTTTTAAGTAACACAAAAGGGTTTTCACAGTGTTGGGTAATGTGCCGTTTCATCGTTATTTTGATGAAATTAGACATCATTACGATTGAAATGATGTGGACTGTATTTGAAGTAGATGTATTTAAAAACACTGCACTAATTTATTGATTGATTGAATACATTGATTCGATACAAAATAACTGATAACACCTCAAACACTTTGTGTTATCATTGACATTCTAATATGAAGTCGTGATTTTTCAACCGTTCTGATAGACGGAAGCGCAATGAACGAACTGTCTGCACTGACAGAGATGCAAAAATGGCACCTCGAAAAATGCTATATAATGCTACATTCACAAGAGAAACTTATACGTAACTTAAATATTAATATTTCATTTAAATTCTTAACTTGCCTTAACACACAGAATTAAAACACATTTATAAAACTTAACAAAGCTATAATAAAATAAATAAATAAAGAAAATATTATAAATGTAAACATACGATAAGGTGTTTAAACAAAAAAAAATACAAATGCTTAAAAGACGACGTGAGGTCTGATCAGAATTCTGCGTAACGCCGTTCTAAATTGTTTAATCTATAGATATGTATATACCGTGGATTATTTACGCACACTACAATAGGGTCAATTGCCCTTTAATACTAAAATAAATAAAGCGTGAAGGCGGAGCGTCAGAACTTTGATTAATTACACTAAATAAATTAAAAACAATAACTTAATTTAACAAAAAGATACAACACCGCTTTCAAACCTTCCTTAACACAAAAAAAAAAATAGTTCGAAACTTCGAAAATGTTGACTATTGTTCTTTTATACACAAACGATTCCTTGATTGAATCTCGTTAAAATGTTACTGCATTAATTAAAAACTTCTTTTAAAATAATAATTTGTGCGCTCAACTTGCTTGTTAACTTTTATCTTTTAAATAGTTTTATTTCCACTAACAATCCAAAAGGTTAATAACTTGTTTAAATAACTATAATTTTAATATATTGCGAAAGTTTCTTTATATTTCAACACGCTTTGTACGGCAAATAAGTGGCACTTCCAGAACGTTAATTTTTTTTTAAATCCGCAGAAGCGATATAAACCAAAGAGTTCACAGAAGCACTAATATAACACGACGATGATCTCTAGGTAACTTTACGTAAAATCGAAATCGGCACTAGGTATAATCCTTTGGTGATTGAACAGTTTTAATAAAATCCCTATACAGGTCTTCTTCAGAAGTAGCTAACTACCCTTACTACACAAAAAGTTCGTTCGTTAAACACCGAAAGGTCCAATACATCAACGTTCTAAACCACCCCTTAAAGCGTAACAACAACGTCACCGTACTACCCGAGAGCGCGATCAGTTTTAGAATCCCGCAAATTATTACCAAAAATCCATCTTGGATTTTGAATCCCACCACTCACAAAAAAATCTTATCTAATTTAGTTCCATCAATTAAAAAAACGGAATAATATAACACGACGATGATCTCTAGGTAACTTTACGTAAAATCGAAATCGGCACTAGGTATAATCCTTTGGTGATTGAACAGTTTTAATAAAATCCCTATACAGGTCTTCTTCAGAAGTAGCTAACTACCCTTACTACACAAAAAGTTCGTTCGTTAAACACCGAAAGGTCCAATACATCAACGTTCTAAACCACCCCTTAAAGCGTAACAACAACGTCACCGTACTACCCGAGAGCGCGATCAGTTTTAGAATCCCGCAAATTATTACCAAAAATCCATCTTGGATTTTGAATCCCACCACTCACAAAAAAATCTTATCTAATTTAGTTCCATCAATTAAAAAAACGGAAGGGGAAGATATGGTACCCCAACACACAAATTTCGTTTTCGTCCGTAAGGACTCGGTAATTTTCAAAATTTTTAAACGTCAGCATAATCATCGTGATAAACATCTCTATATTTTCATTTAAGTACAAGCAATTAGTCCCACATTCTTCCTCTATGACTTAAAACCAACATACTCACTACTAATCTGAACCACTATAATTAAGCGACTTTATGTCGCCAGCATGACATCATACACACATAAATCTACATTCTTTCTTAAAGTTACTTAATTTTTACAAAAATTTCTATAATATTTTACGGAAATCAAACGAAATAAACCTTATTTACACTTATATACAACTATTTACAAATAATACGCTACTCAACATTCAATAAACTGGAAATAATAAGGAAAACCAATCTAAATTACGGAATAATAATTCACAAACAAAAAAAAAACTAAAGCTCGCCATACACCTTTCCTTAAAGGTCGCTACACGCGTTAAACAAATTTATTCATAAAACTCGACTTGACAACAAAAATTTGACGGTAAATCGCTAGAATTACAAACAAAATTACCCACTACGTATACAGGGTGTTCAAAATACCCTGACAAACTTAAAAACCCACTCCTGCATGTAGTGGGTAAAACAAACGGAAATAAAGCGCTTACAATCTATTGAAACAAACTAATGCTATAAGTAAAAAACATGAAGGAAAGAATTTTTTGAAAAGTTATAATATTAATAATGCATGATATTAAATACTAAAAGAATAGGGTGTAAAGAAACGAGACAATTATAAACGATTTTCATATATTACTACCAGGGGGGGGGGGATAAAAGTGATATAGAATAACTTATTAATAGATATAGGGAATGTCAAATTCATTCAAACCCGTACAAATAACGATAACAGCATCATCAGCATTTAAAACATTTTATGTACACTTGTTGCGTCCAGTAAACCAGGGCAATGGCAATACACATACATTAAAGATTGTGAAAGAATATGATTTACCAAGATTAATAAAGGATTATACAATTGAAAGTAAAGAAGCAAAAACGGTAGCAAAAGTATTTGTCAATCATTTTATTTTAAGACTAGGTATTACAAGAAACATAGTAACAGTCCAAGGCACAGAATTTTCAGGGAACGTTATTAAAGATTGTACAGGGTGGTCCAAATTTCTTATGGAAACACCATTTATTTTAACAGATAGAAAAAATGAATCTAGGTGTCTGAAGCTCAGATTTAATGAGAAAATCACTGATGCAAACAGAATTTCGCTATCTTTAATCGTGTGGCCGCTAGAGGGCCTTTTCCGAATTTAGTCGATTTCTTCAATGTCCCATAACTTTCTTATTATTAGAAATAATTGATTTTAGCAAAATCTTTCTTAGAGCATTCTTTTCCGTAGAATTAATTGCAATAGACACTTTTTCTACAGGGTGTTTGGTTTTTTAATGCGACTCTAAACTACAATTTTTCATACGGAGCACCCTGTATATTTTGGGGTTTTTTGAAACGAGCGTAAAATTTCCTAAATTTGGTGTATCACCTGTTATATTTATATTGAATATTATTTGCAATATTGCATTTTATACATTAAAATATTTTGCTTGCAGACATCTAGGTTTCCATAACTAAGAAAAGATGGCAACATGATTTAAAACTACAATTTGTTAGTTATCTGGAAGTTTTTACTAGCTCCAAAAATTTTTTATTTGAAATAACAAACAAAAAACAACGAACGTCATAGAAAAGTGAATAAAACAAACACTGAGGTCTTTGATTTTACCCCAAAGAAGATAATCAAGAGGCGTTAAATCTGGAAACCAAGCGGACCATTGGATTAGCCCTTGATTCTCCATCCAGTTTCCTCTGCCTATTTAGATAATTGTTGATCATTTCAGCACAATGCGGTGATGCCCCGTCGTGTTGGAAAAATACTATTTGTGATAAATCAATTAGTATGTCTTCGACAAACGGTTCAACTTGGTCTCGTATTAGCCTGATGCATAAGTATGCATAGTGTGTTTGCTTTTGTATTTCGTTCTTAATTGTTACAGTTTAACCTTATTATAATGGAATATCAAGCAGACAAAAACCAGCATTACCGACATTATCTTCTTTTTGCGTTTAATCGAGGTGCTAAAGCCAGTGGAGCTGCTCGTGAGATTTGCGATGTTTACGATGAGGACGCAATTCCTGTTAGGACGGCGCAAAACTGGTTTAAACGTTCCAAAGCGGAAGTTTTGACCTTAATGATATGGATCGTTCAGGACGTCCTGTTAGGTTCAATGAAGAGCGATTGAATCAACTTCTTCATGAAAATCCACGCCAATCAACTAGGGAGTTGGCCCAGGAAATGGAATGTGACCAATCAACGATATGTCGACATCTGAAAGCCTTAGGAAAAGTTCAGAAACTTGGCGCTTGTGTTCCTCATGTTTTGAGCGAGAACAACAAAAATCAACGTTCCACAATTTCCGCTGGATTGCTCGCTCGGAAATGGTGTTTGTACCTGAATATGAAGCAGAGAAAGCAGTGGCTACAGATGTTCACCTATTTCGATCACTTTCGAACAGTTTGCGGGGCGTTTCGTTCAATAATGGTGTGGAATCACGCATTTGGCTGGATCATTTTTTTGAGTCAAGGCCGATCGATTGTTACCGTAGAGGTATCGAGAAACTGGTTGAACGTCGTTAATAATAACGGAGAATATAGAATTGATTAATATGTTGTAAATTTTTGTAGTAAAATACATATTTTTTTTTAAATAAAAAAGCCATTACTTATACATCAACCTGGTATAATTTGTAAATATTGCTGAGAATTCAGCGCTCCGTCATATATATATATATATATATATATATATATATATATATATATATATATATATGTCCTCGGTAAAAATACCCACCCACACATTAAAACTACACGTCCCTTGATTCCTTTCCCCCACAGTATGGTGAGGATTTTCACGAATCCAAGAATATTCGTTATATCTATTGAATATTCCCGCAATACTGATGGACAAATACAGTTTAAGTCAAAATTTTGATCTTCCTGCCTTTTTACCTCACAATACTTTCGTATTGTGAGGTATTGTAATCGGTCGGCGAAATTTCGTTTTTGTGAATTATCGCAAAATATAAAATAGATACAAAGTAGTTCCCAGCGGATTATTTCCTTTAAAATGAGCTACCATACTTAAAAATTGCTCTACCGTACGTTGGAAAAAAATAGGTTCAAACATGAAAGTTTCAAAATGTATGTCTGTCAGTATGTGTTCCAGCGCGACAGCGTCTACAAAGATAATCCGATCGTCATAAAATTTGGTGCCCAGGTTCGGATCCACGAGTAGACGGAATGATGAACTTTTGGGCGAAATCTGTCTAGTCAAAATGGCGGAATTCCAGATTTCGGCTATTATAGAGAGTATAATACGAACGGCTATTCGTAGCAAACCGGAACTTATTTACGTAGGTAACTAAGTAAACCATCCTAGAATTGAATATCTAACAAGTTTTTCGTTTGTTCGTGAACTCCTCCGGTAGCGTAGTGGCAGCGCGTTTGGTTGATGTCCCGGCGTCTCGGATTCAAGACGCATAATGTACGAGGTTTTATTAATCTTATCTTATTAGACGTGTTAAGGCATTTCTGAAACGATTTTTGAAAAAAAAAATGTTGGCCCTTTGGTAAAAAAATTTCGAATTTTTTTTTTGCATTTTTACACGTTTTGAGCCATTTCTAGCCATTTCATGATTTTTGGAAACAAAATTTTTGGTCCGATGAAAAATGTTCGAAAGATTTTTTTGTATTTTTACACGGTTTGAGCCATTTCTGGCCATTTGAGATGATTTTTGGAAAAAAAAAATTGTTTGGCCCTTGGATCAAAAATTTTCGAATTTTTTTTTCATTTAACACGTTTTTTTTTTTAATAAAACAATTTAACAATTTAAACTACAAAATTATTAGTAGCAAAAAAAAAACAGTACACTAGTTATAAAACACATCAGTTTCTTTCAATTTTACTTGTGATTGTTTAAACTATCAATTGTATTGTATTGTGAGGTCATGTGTTGCACACATCATTTTATTATTTTTTAAAATGCGTATAATATTAATGTTTTACCATTGTGAATTATATTCCTAGTACTGCAATTTCCTTCAGCTCATTTTCATCTTGAGCTTCCTGTTTAATATTGTACTTTAAAAAACTATAAACTATAAGCTTTCAAAAAGCAAAAGAATGATCATAGTTGCCTACTGGATATTTTTTATTTGCAAATAATATTTAACATAAATATAACAAGGGATACATCAAAATTTAGGAAAGGGTTTAGCCGGATATATATGGGAAATTTGCCTCCGCAGCTTTTTTTATTGGGGCTTGAGGGATCGTTTTGGTACCAAATAAAAATAATTCAGTCAAATTTTCAGCTCTTAATCTCAAACAGTTTCAGAGTTTTTCAAAAAAACCTCGTTTATCGCATTTATATATTTTTTTAATAGTAAAATTGAAATATATGAATGGTGATTTTTTTCCTAATTTTTACGTATAAAAGGCATGAAAAAATATTCTTTTTATCGATTCCCAGATGAATAGACGATTTTTAGCGAAAGGAATAAAATTTAAATCTTTTTGTTTAACGCCTTTTTATTACTCACCAACTTTTGTCAGAAAATGTCTTTTATACTCCTCTATATTCAGGAATTTTGTCGATTTTTTTAAAGTGGTGGAACAATATGAAAAAAATTAAAAAGTAATTTTTTTTCTGTAATCTTGCGTTTAAACAAACTTATATTTTTTTGATGGTAAAAAAATGTATAAAAAATTATTTTTTTACCGAAAATAGATCTTCACTAGAGAAACAACATAAAAAAAAAACAGAAAATTAAGACACCCTACTTAAAATAATTAAGAGTGTGACAAATGTTTAAAGAGACGTTAAATAAATCTTGTCTCCATGCTAAACTATACTTAAAGAAAAAAAACTACATAATTTTTCCACACTATTCGGAATAATTTTTCAGTTTTAATATAATAAAAACAAAAATTTCGATTATAAAAGTTATTATACTATAATATTGATATTGTTTAACAAAATTATCAGAGTTAACGGAGCAAGAACTCTAAATTTTTTTACACCATCGTATCAAATGTCTGAAGCTGTATCGTATTTAGCTGACATGATGAATGAAGACGGAACATTCACACTCCATTATGTAAAAATCACACCTAATATTATAAAACTTGAAGTGAGATCTCGACATATTATTAATTCAAAAACATATCGTTGTTTTGTTGATTATCAGCCAGATAAGAATGACACCTCTGAAATTAGTCGATATTGTTGTGATTGTGCTAATGGTAGGCGCATTGTCGGATGCTGGTCACACATTTCGGCTATCATAATTTGTCTCACGCTCGATATTTGGCAAAAATAGTAAGACCTGCTAAAATATTGAGTAGTCTGTTTATTGATGAAAAGGTTAATGCTGTAGTAAATGAAGACAGTGACGAAGAATAACGTCATTCAAAACAGCCTTTTCCATCTATTTTGTATGAAATTATTACATTTAATGTCAACAATTTATGATAATTTTCTTAAATAATATCAATATTATAATATAATAACTTTCATAATTAAAATTTTTGTTTTTATTGTATTAAACCTGAAAAATTATTCCGAATAGTGTGGAAAAATTATATAATTTTCTTTAAGTATACTTTAGCATGGAAACAAGTTTTATTTAACGTCTCTTTAAACAATTTAAAAAATTATTTAAAGTAGGGTGGCTTAATTTTCTGGTTTTCTCTATGTTGTTTCTCTAGTGAGGATGTATTTTCGGTAAAAAAATAATTTTTTATAAATTTTTTTGCCATCAAAAAAATATAAATTTGTTTAAACGCAAGATTACAGAAAAAAATTACTTTTTAATTTTTTTCATATTGTTCCACCACTTCAAAAAAATCGAAAAAATTCCTGAGTATAGAGGAGTATAAAAGACATTTTCTGACAAAATTTGGTGAGTGACACTTTACAAAAAGGCGTTAAAAAAAAGATTTATATTTTATTTCTTTCGCTAAAAATCGGCTATTCATGTGGGAATCATAAAAAAAAATATTTTTTCATGCCGTTTACTCGTAAAAATCATGAAAAAATAACCATTCTCTAATTTTCAATTTTACTATTAAAAAAAAAATAAAATCGAAAAAAGAGGTTTTTTTTTGTTTGAAAAACTCAAAAACTGTTTGAGATTAAACCTAAAAATTTGATTGAATTATTTTTATTTGGTACCAAAAGGATCCCGCAAGTCCCAATAAAAAAAGTCACGGGGGCAGATTTCTCATATATATCCGGCTATACCCTTTTACGCTCTTTTCAAAAACCCCAAAATGGTCCTTATGAAAAAATGTGGTACATAAACTTTAGGCAAACACAAATAAAATAAATTTTACTACACTCATCATGACACCTTAATTAGATAATGCTTTTTGTGAATAATACAAAACTATTTTTACTAAAAATTTATTCATTTGATCCAAATGGACAAATTCGCTAAACGGATGCCTCGCACTTTGTACGAAATGACCAATGGTACGGCTCTCACGGTATGCGTTTAAAATATATATAATGATGATGATAGCGTAGCTATAGAATCGCGTTCGGTGTTTTTTAATTTTGTGTGGTACGTGGGTGTATTTTGTTTGTTGAAGTACTGTAAAGATCCAGCTTAACTTTACTAAAATTTATGTAATTAATTTTTTAATTGCCCTGCCGTAATTAAGATAGGTACAGTTGTTTAAAATTAAAACCCATTATAAAAGATTGCGCGATATTGCACCATAAATAATTAATTTCAATCCCCTCCGACGTAGATATTAAAAAGCATAAAATGCTATTACGTCCGAGAACCCTCAGCCATCACAGCCGGAGGACCCCTGCATAGAAGCCGGATCCACCCATCGCGAATCAGCTATAAAAACCGCGGCGCTACCGAAAGAAATCTACTATCGCTACTTGTTACTTCGCGACTCCGCTATCCTGATACGCTCGCGTCTTCAGCAGCCAGAACCGAGATCCAGACCGCGCGCCTGCCGTAGTTAGTATCGTTGTATACGTCGCCGACCTGCCGATTACCGCATCTGTTTATCCTGAATCATCGTGCATTTTTTTTAGTCGCGTTACTTCGCCGCCGTCACCAGTTAATCAGCTTTGTACGATCAAATTGCTGGTTGAGTTACGCTAAGGTTAACAGCACGTAAGTTTTATTGCACTACGTTTCTAAAACATTACACCAGACACCTAGAGAAACGACGGGCTGCAGAGCCTGAAGTTATCTAACCGTTCCAGTACACACACACTAGAAGTATACGCCAGGCTGTATAGCCTGAAGTTACCTTCTGCAACCAGTACACACACTAGAAGTCGACGCCAGGCTGCAAAGCCTGAAGTTGCCTTCGACACACATATACACAAACCAGGACGTTGCTACTTCGGGCTAACGCCCAGAAGGCATCTTCCATTTACTCCAGCGGAAATAAGGGTACTCGCTCAAATTCTAACGCTCCCCCAGGTAAAACCCTTGGTACAGCAGTCGACGGGCTGGACCCAGAATCTTAGCAAGGGTTCTCCATTAACCAGATATTACACATATATTACACACACAATACACCGACCTGATCCTGAGGAAAGTAGCAATACAAACAACCGACGCCTTGACCTAGAGGTAATCTCAATACCAGAAGCCACATTCGTAGAGATCACCCGCGTGATCCTTCAGATGTAAAGACGAACCCGTGGTGCGTCTACGTGATAAATTACATTAAACGTACTCCTGCGTCTCGCAATCGCATATAAATCACTTACTAGAAACACCTGCATTCCGTCGGAAACAATTCTCAGAATTTTTACATGCAGTCCTAAAAGGTCGTGTAAACTCGCCTCCGATTAATCCGTTTATAACAATTAATAAAGAAGCAATCTTTAATAATTATTAACGTAAAAGATCGTGATAAACTCCGTTTTCCCTGTATTTGTTAGTTAGAGTAAGTTTCGCTAATACGAAAAGTATCCGCGTTTAACAAAAACAGACGTTTTTCGTATAATAAATAATTAATACATTTATTTTCGGGCATAATTAAATGTTAGATATTCATTTCATTACTGTAAATACGTTCTCCATTAATTAAGAACTCCTGAGATCAGCTTGTTTAGTTAGGGTAGATCATTAAACGCGTACGTACAATTTGCATTTAATACATGTAAATAGTAACCTGTCCTGTATAAAGCATTCCAAGTACTGAGCTCATCCAGTCAGTCTGAAAGCCAAATCACGTATAGGAAGAGTCATGCGCACCAAGGTTACTTTAAATTATTGATTTTCTCGTTGACCTGCTTAAAGACACCAACGCGTTCGTTGCCCCAGCTTATCTAAAATATATAGAATTTTACATAGCGCCACCTGAACAAATACCAGGCTACCGTGCACAGGGCAGGCCTGAACGGTCATAATAGACAAAATTAAATTGTCATTAGTAGGATTTTTGGGTCATAACACACCAACCATTGAACCACAATAATTTATATTTCCACAGAAACGGCTCAGGATCCAATAGCGAACACTGCCGTCCACGGGGGACCCGCCAAACGGGCGCTGCTAACCAGGACATACCGGGTAACACCCAATAAGATTGGTTTTTGTTATATTATTGTCATTTTTGTTATATTATTGCTATTTCCTGTAGGTTAGATTATCTTAGATTTATAAAACAATAGGAAATATACGTTTAAAATAGTTTTGTTGTATTATTCAAAGAGTACAGTGTTGAGCACCACGATACGAACCACCCCCGTCTTGTTAACACAAGACCCAATTTGAGCTAGACCGAGGTAAATTAAATTGAACCCTTTTAAATTTAATTATTATAAAGAAAAAGGCGTTACAGTACAATGGTATGATATTTGTTAAAATTGTATAAACTCACCTAAAAATAAATCATGGACTTACCTGCAACAAAGAAAAAATAATATTAATTATAAGTACATAAATATGAATGATTAATCGACATGTTCCTTAATAGTATACATATTTTGAATGAGTATAATTGAAATAATAAAGAGAACCAGCAATATTTTTTTTTGCTTATACTTTTTGCAAACAACTACACCAGCACTTTCAATTGTACAATTTTGAGGTCAACAATATTGCGGGAAGAGTAAACGCATCCAAAACGAAAAGATATGTTAGGAAATGAAAATGCTAACATATTAAAAAGTTTTCTATTGGAAAGAGTTAACAAAAAATTGAATATTTTTATTTATTTGAGAATGTCATATGTTTGATTTTTACAGTCACATGCGTTAGAACTATAATTTGATGAGCAACCTACAATATACTATAAGTTTTATTTTCTATAAATCATTCGTTATAAACCCAGAGCTGGATTCATATCTGTGCATGAATACTACATCTTGTTACATATACAGCCAGGTCTTAATGTTATGTTAAAGAAATGCAAACAATTAGTCAAGTTTGATCTATTCCTGATAACTTTTCATATAAAATTTTAATTATCGGTTTGACAAATGGTGAGATTCGATAAGTTACCTACAGTATTATTTGGCGCTCAACTTTTATAATTAAGACTGTTTATTTTATATGCTATACTAATAAACATTCATAATTAATCATAATTAACAATTTATACAGCTCGAATAAAAAATCATATAACAAACATTGGCTCGCAACAGTCTAATCTTGAACATTATGCCACGTCTCAGTGTTTTGCCTTTCTTTGTAGTTGGTCAACTAGACATAGGAAAATTACATCATAAGTAAGCAATTTGTTTCCTTATTTTGAGTTGCACACTTGTGTAATGGCTTTTTTGCACTACGACCAATTTATCAGCAATGTGGTGCCCTTACATTTACCAAATTTGACGTATTGCAAATTTTACACCTGGGCCCATTCCGACTAAGCTTACGGCAAGCCCTCGTATCTGTTATTTACTATCGTTTAGCATGAAGCAAAATCATCAGGATCACTGTTACTGGACTTAACATTTATAGGGTCTGTATTGGAATGATAGTGCTACGATGCCATATTCAAATATTCGAGTTGTATATATTTGAATGAGTGAGGTCCTAATTTCGTAATTTACCATAAAATAATATTAAAATCCTTTAAATTGTTATATTTGTAATGACGTACTTAATATCAGGAATTTAATCAACATTGCTTGCCTTGTTTAAAATTAAGATGTCATGCAATAATTAATATGAAACTGTTCCAACGTAAAATAATGTTTCTTGTTTTTAACCACTTTTCAAAGACGGCGGTTGATTTTAGGAAGTAGACATGGTTAGTGGAAACCAGTGGGGAAGGCAGTTGCTGTTGAAATTTTGATTGATCCGGACGTCTTGATTTGTTTTAATTAGAAACTCCCATTGTAAACAGTTTGTCTTTAAAATATTTCGGGCGTGTACATTTTCTTTTGAATTAGCCAACACTAATTTGTCTTTTCTTTCGGGTGTTAGCTATAATGTATGTTTCAAACATTAATCTATAAATAACAGTCACCCTTTTTGAAGTTAAATCGCGTATGTTAACGATTTGTGTCTGTGATCAATTAAAAGAGTATATATTCAAGTGTAAGTAGGTATTTTTACATAAATTAAGGCTGGCAGCAAATAATTCTACAAGCCTAGATAATCTATTAAAAATCGAGCACTGCCTAGCAAAGGTATCTTATTCGCACGCGGACTCATTAAGCTGAAATCTGCTAAATAAAAAGATAGTATAGGGCTCTCTCACTCTTGTATTTGTTTGAATTAGCATTGTTGTTTGTTGTTTATATTTATATTTGTGTAGAGGTGGGCTGGTGAACGGGTACATGATACCGCTTGGTTATTAATTGTAATTGTAAGTGGGTACACACTCCCGGGTCCAGATAACCATTAAATACCTCGAGTTTTAATTTTATTCTTGCATAAATGAATGTGTAACCTGAGAAAGGGGCGCTGTATTTTTCTAACGCACGCAAACTTATATATGGATCACGATGTTATGATCTATTTATAACTTACTCTTGTAACGCTTTGTTTTAATGAGTTTTTTTTTGTGTCAGTTTGTTAAGTAGAATTATTTGCCAGCGAACTGATTTCTCTTTATATGCAATTGATTGTAATTTTTCGTATATATTTTGTGCTTTAGTAGTCACTAAACAATTGTGTACGTGTAAATTCCTTGTCTATTTTCCTTTGTCCATGCTTTTACCTTATTATCACCTGTGCAATTTTACTGTTATTGTATTTTATATGTACCGTAATTTACTTTATTGTTTTATGTGTTTATTTACTTATAATAGCAGCATGATTGGTTTTAAAGGGCCACATGTTTGGTAATACGATTTTGATTCTGATTATTTATGACACAATTCTGGGTGTGACTACAAGTTTTTTTTCTTTATTGTGTTTATGTGTAACTAAACTACTTTTTATTTATTTTTCTCTTAATGTTATAATTTTGTACGCACTTTAACCTGATTTAATGGTGTTTTGTTATATATTTAACCCTTTCATTGTTTTTTTTGTGTTATTTGATTTACTAATGTGCTTGTGCAATTACTTATTTATGAAAAAAAGTGGGTTTTATTGATGGTTCTTTCTCACAATAGTATATTAACGGGCTGAACCACCATTGCGCAAAGCTCGTTAATTTTAATTTTAGTAGTTTCATTGTTTACCCCTCATGATGCAACACATACCTCATCCAGCCTATTTAATTCAAATAGCACAGCGTACCTACCACTAGACAGCCACTTAGTTTGATCAGATTTGAGGTTTGCGAGTAATTAAATATTAGACTGGCAAATAAATTCTAATCTTTTAATTATTGTCAGGCATGTAAGGCAAGCAATTAAATTGAGTAATAGTAACATGATTGTCAGTAAAGTCAAGATAAATCCCTTAGCGATTGCGATTGTTTTGTTCTTGAATTTGCATTCTTCCAAATAAGTTCAAATTACACTTTTCAAGATAGGGTGCCTGGGGAACGCTGCAGCTGACGAAAAATGTGTATTAGTACCACCGAAAAAACAAAAATCTAAAAGATCAATGGGATCAAATCTCCTACAAAAAATGTTCAACGGTTACTTCGAATTATTTTAATACCCACTCTGTTTTCATCATGTATGGAAGATTGCAAACGTAATCCTAGTATTCATTAATATAAATTGGATATTAAGCGTCACCCACTTTTTTAACCCCCAACGTAGAGTATCAGTGTATCTGTTGTAGCTCCTAAACGGAGGAGCCGGTTTTAATTTAATTTTTTTGGTTTGAAAGGTAACTTGATCAAGAGTGTATTCAGCTATGATTCAAGAAAATTTGTTCGGTTGTTTGAATATCACCATCTCTTTTCTAGTTGATGAAGGGATTTTTTCACTTTTCAGAGTTTTTTTAATTTTTACAAAATTTCCGCTGACTGTCTTAAATAATTAAAATACAAAAAAATGAAAATATTGTACTTTAATATCATATATTAACTTACTAAATAACACAAGAGCTGTATTTATTTGCATGTTCAATAAATCAAAATAATTGCTGATTAACTTCAGTATGCAAATAAGATTGTACTTAAAGAGTTTTATGATAATAAACTAATCCTTAATCGACACATACTCTATATATAATATATGTCATTACATAGAATTATCTAAAATGAAAGTTGAGCTAGAAAAGTGAATAATTTCAATGTAATAACTTAAATGTATGACCTATGTCAACAAAATAACAATGGTGATGGGTCATGCACTTCTATACTAATATTACGAGATACTAAAAAATGGAATTGTTATCGTTTCATTAACGCTTAATTAACTTTCTTGAATGATATCAAAGCTAGCTTTACTTTAATGTTTGTAAATCAATTCGTCTAATTTGTCGACTACAAACGTAATTTGCACAAAAAAGGGAATGTACTTACGGTTTTGCCACATTAATATACAAGATAATATATTATGTTGAAATCAGCTTACTGCAAAAAAATACCCGATGACGTATAATTAGATCATCAACTCAAATCAGGTAAACCAGGTTGGGTTTCGGTAGAAGGGCGAGCATACTAAACAGCGACCGCTAATGAATATTGCTTCCAGATTTAATGACAAAAACAAAAGGCATTATCCAACTGAAATTGATTTTGCTCTTCAAAACAACGTTTGACGCTTTCTATGTAACTAACACAAATGCCACGAATTTCAATAATAAATTAATTCAGTTTCCAAACTTTCCGGAATTTTCTTAACGTACGAAGTAGGAATTTCTTAACACACAGCTGGAATCTACCTTTTATATATAATACATTAATACAGACGCGTAATAGAAGATAATCACATACCTTTTTAGGAGGTACACATGATGTGCATTCTAACGCGATGTAAACGAAAATAAAGCTCTAACACGCGTGCTGTGCACAAACGAAAATGGATGAGGTTAAATCCAATACAGTAAATACAATATGTTTATGTATATCAACATAAATCCAAAATCTAATGCAGGTAACGGTAGCGAAAAAATTGACACCTTACACTACACGGTGGGACTGTTTAGCTAAGAAAAGGAAAACTCAAAAGTTTTAATCTGACGAAAGCTGTAGATTAACATGGATATAATTTCAATGGAGGTGAAATGGTACAATTGTTGTAGTTGGGAAAATATGTTTAAAAAAAGAATGCAAAGAAAAACGTACCTCTTTTTATTTCAGATGATCCAGGATTTCTTATTCCTAGTTTCCCTAGTGCAAATGCCGATAGAAAATAATATGTACATACAATTTACAAAGATCAAAGTAAGAAAATAACTTTCCATTTTATAGTATAACTTTAAAAGCTAACAGCGAACAATACTTTTAACGCAATTGAGCAAGTAGAATTCTAAATTCTCTTACTGTCTGCTCTCTAGCGATAAAAGTTTGTCATAATACATTGAAAGTAACTATTAATAAGTAACTCCAACATCAAAGAACATTCATGTCCTTGAAGCAATGTTTGTACGATCTACATTTATCTATGATCAAAAGTAGTTACTTCTTTATATCAGTCTGTGTTGTTTGATATTGGTGCAAATAAAAATGAATAAGATAGAAAATATAATAACAGTTTCATACCACTTGTAAGTCAATGAGCAATAAAATCTGATGTAATGTGTGCAAATGTATTTTGGCATTAGTGAGAGTGCCAATACAACTTTTACTATTGTTTTAACACTTCATGGGACGAAATAAATATTTTTTTCAGTATTCTCTAGCGTGTAGCTTCGATTAGTCATGTAAAGCTAACAAAATAAGATGCGAAAGAAAAAGTCTTCAAATCAATAGGTTATACTGTAAAGGGGTAAAGAGGTTGACAACGTAAAGCGTTCTAATGATAGCCCCAAGTATGGAACATCCGACCAACGATTTATCGACAATCTTTCTTTAAATTTTACTACGTCCCAACAATTCCTGTACAAGCGATTTTAATATCATTTCATTTACATTAAAAATCTATCTCACTGCCACCCTTCGAAATAAAGTTAAAATACTCATCTTTTGGATAATAAATCCTGCATTACTTAATTTTTTTATACAAATTTACACGTTTCGGCAATTACAATTGTGATCCTAAGTAAGAGATAAAATTAACTGAGCTGCCAAAATAAATTTATGAACAGAGACCTTTGCGACGTCCACGTCCACGTCCGCACACAGGTATACACGTATATATGCACGAACACGGACACTATCGCGGACAGGCGCACGGACATGGACACTGTCATAGACACGTACACGCATGCGCACACGAACAATTGACGCGGACAGATTCACACACATGCCTGTGATGTATAAATTAATCTATATTTAAGAATACACAGCCGCGAGGAGGATAAACAATCAATATTACTATAATAATTTACATAATTAACTCGGTAATTAAATAATGAATTAATTAATATCTAATAAGGCATTATATTCGTATATTTCATATTATGCGCGGTTTACGAGTGGTCCCAATTTCACCTTATACGGCAATGACATCAGGTATACTTTTTTTAACCTTTACTATTAATTAGATAGTAATATAATATGAAAAAGTCAATGTGATACTATGCACGATTTAAAGAAAGGGGTAGAAGGTTGCTTGCGATTTTTGCCCTCTAAACAAACTTGAGAAGTAATTGATTTAATTTTGTTATTGTTTTAAATGGTGCGAGAGTACCTAAAATTTAATTTAATCTGTTGGTGACTGCTACGCATGGTACGTTACTGTGTCTTCGGTAATCATCGGCAAAACTGGCCCCTAGAACTGGCCGCTCTTGTCATACCACCGTCAAGTAAAAATTTCTTAATGCATAGCACTCGATGATTATTTTTTTAATGAAACAAAATTATAATCCACCCTAGCCCTCTCATATCTAAAAAAGGATGTGATATTCACTCTGAATTAATTTCTTATTAAACGTAAACAGTAGTAAAATGGCGATAAAGTTGAAACTACTTAATACAAAAATTAACCAATTCAGTTTTTTAATATTTTATACATACAAAGTATTCAAACATATTGTCTTTCCTTTGTGCCCTAACGTTAATTACAGAATTCCTATTGATTATCCATTAATCTAAAATTCTGGAAATGACATCGATAATTTGCATAACTTCCATTCCGCAAATCTCCAAGAATATGCAGACAAAGCCGTCCTCTCGATGCTAATACACAACGATGCTTTCACATTTACACAGTTCAATATATACAAACGTAAATTTTTATCGAAGTAAACTACACGACACGAGTCAAGAAATATTCCATATATCATAAATATCTTATTTAACGACTAATACTCTGATACGTTAATAAATTTCACAATAATCCATAACACGTACTTTACTTTAAAACTAGATTGCATAGAATAAACTAACATTCCTGTATTTTTCTCCATATATTTTTACTCACTTTAGCTATAATTTCAATATGTTAAGTTTCCCCATTACAGCCATAATGCAATCCTCAAATAATAAACACATTCGCACAAATGCTTTTCATGTACAAATTGATCTATATTTAAGAATACGCAGTGTCTATAAATAATCAATATTCCTGTGATAAAATGACATAGTTAACTTGGTGATTAAATAATTAAGGTATTATATTTGTATATTTCATATTATGTACGGTTTGCAAAATCGAGGTTAAATGGGTGGACTCAATTGCGCCATTTTGAAAATTTCAACTTGATACTATGCGCGATTTTCGGGATAGTCATAGAAGGTTGCTTACGATTTTTGCTCTCTAAACAAACTAGCAAAGTAATTATTTTAATTTTGTTATTGTTTCAAATGGTGTGAGAGTACCTAAAATTTAATCTGTTCATGACACTGTTTGCATGAAATGTGTGAGCTACAAATTACTTCATTGGTACGTTACTGTATCTTCGGTAATCATCCGGAAAACTGGCCCTAGAACTGGCCGTTTTTCACACCGGCACCAAAGTAGAATTTCTTAATGTATGACACTCGATTTTTTTTTAGTGAAACAAAATTATAATCCACTATTGCTCTTTTTTATCTAAAAAGGAATGTAACAAGTTTTGAATTCCCATTCATTATCCATTAATCTACAACTCTGGAAATGACATAGATAATTTCTATAAGATGATTGATTTCCGTAAATATCCACCCATATACAGACAACACCGTTCTCTAGATACTACTATAAAACAATGTTTTCACATTTACATTGTTCAATATGTACAAACGTAAATTTTTATCGAAATAAACTACACGACATGAGTTAAGAAATATTCCACCTGACCCACCTCAAAAATAACTTATTTTAACAACTAATACTCTGATACAAAACTAAAAACATATCTTTTAGGTATTAAACCGTGTAGGTATTATGTATTTATCTTTACATGAATTTATACGTTTGTATAACAATTACAGTTATGATCATATTTGATTAAATTTTCATATTTCATTAATTTATTTTGACATCTTAAATAAGTCTTAAAGAATTTACAGAGGGCGATAACTGTAATTGCTATCGAAACGTATAAATTTACATAAAGATAAATAAAAACTACACGATTTAATACCTGAAAGATAACTATTTTAATTATGAGTGATAATCATGAAAGCTTACACTTTCATAAAGATTAGAAAAAATCATTATGTAAAGTTGAGCTATTTAAATATAAATGTATGTTTGCCCCGGTAAGAATAAGCATTATAAACTACTTTTATAGCGTAACTGAACGTTTCTGCTCCGCTCTTTTGGCGCCAAATCATTTCGACACCAAAAACGGTTCGTTGCCAAGATATTTCACTTTTTTGCCCTTTTCCGTATTTTTATACCCTGTTTTCCAATTTACATCCCTTTTTCACATTTTCATCGACTTTCTTTGATTTTCAACCGCTATGTTCATTACTTTCTTTTACCAAGGATGATTTTTGAAATTACTTCAGTATCTAAGGTCTTTCTGGTAAAAGTTGTCCCCTACATCCAAGGTTTTTTTGCCGTAACAAGTAAGGCCCTTTTTGACACATTCGAGTCTCTATAGTTAAAGTCCTTTTTGGAAGGGTGCGATTCTTAAAGTTGCCCCAACACCTAAAATATTCAATATCTGATCCAGCATCTTGAAATAAGGGACATATTCTTAAAGGGTAGCGCTATTAGATATTATTTTTTATCTTTATTATTAATTAGATAAACTGCTAAGGTCAATGGCACTATTTTCAATACGTTAAACAGCTGTCGTTATTGTTCTAACCCTGCAGTTTCCGAGGCTAATATTAAATGTTATTGAGACCTTTTATCATGCGCATGCAACTTATAATTTTGGTAGAATCCGTAAGGTTGTCTCTTGCATTGTCAGACAAACCCAGACTTTATCGGAGTTGACTATGGCCAGAAGATGGGCCACACTTAAACGTTCCCCGCAATGATGGCAACTTCGGAGTTCTTGGCCCTCAAGCAAATAAGCGTGAGTAACAGCCGTGTGACCAATCTTCACTCGATGCAGTTCTGAAAGTTGAATGGTGGTCGTGACAGGATTTTTGCGTTTTTAATAGATCTTAAATCGTTATTGAAGTTATCCCATTCCAATGTCCAAACATCATAGCGCAGAGATTTTGAATGCTTTTCAACATCCAGGTGTTTATATATGTTTACTTCGACAGTATCTCCATCCACCGCTTAACAAGCTGCTCGATCGGCTAACTCGTTTTCCTTTATCCCGGCGTGACTACGTAACCAAATGAAGGTTATTTGTTTCTCTAGGTTACAACAGTGTTTTATTCAAGATGTGACGCGTTGTATCAGGGGATTCTCAGAGAAAGGATCGGAGATACCTTGAAGCGCACTGAGTGAATCGGTGGCTATGATGAATCTATGCGAGTCGGATTTTAAATCGCAATACCGCAGATTCTGCCAGATTGCGTATGATTCCGCGGTATAAGTGGACGAGTGCCTAGGAAGAATCCAATCGTGAACAACCTCGCCTACGATGAATGACGATCCACTCCGATATTGATTTTGGACCAGTCTGTGTATATACGTATTGTTCATGGGCATTCGCTGAGGATTGTCCGAAAGTTCCGGGAGATCTGAATTTTATTTTATTTCCTACAAATCTTATAGTTCTAAATAAAATACTTAAAACTATTTTCTATTTCGATTAAATAATATAAACTCAACGAACACAAATTAAACACAAGAGTATATCAAAGTACGGGTTCTCCCAGGTGCCCTTATCAGGATGGTCTTGAACGCCTGCAGGCGGTGTAGTTTCTCCTGGTGTAGGATTTATATCTGCGGATCGCATAATTAATAGCAAAACAAGACAGGAGAATACTCTACTTTAATAACTGTTCTTAATTATCATTATATAATTTGGGGAATTAAAGTATTTACGCAATTCAATTAGTCAAAATAAATTAATATGTTCTGTTTACTATAAATTGTACGACTTGTACGTAGAATACAATGGGAACTGATCACATTCACCGCATTTACGAAATTCAAAGCCATTGCGGCTTTGAGTTTTATAGAATAAAATATATAGTTTACTAGGTCAACCGGTGCTTTATCGATTGTCGTTTAAAAATAAAAATAATATAATATAATAAATAAAATAAAAGTGTTACTTTTATGTACGTAGATCTAATTTACTGCGGCCTTTGCAATAATTATTTTAATTACGCAAAAAGACGGGAATATGACATAACAGGAACGTAAACAATATAATCAACATAAGGAACAGTTGGTGGTTTGCCACCACTTTTACGAAATGTGATAATTTCGTCTCTTCTAAAACGTATAATAAAAGTTTTATAGTTTATTTTCAATTTGCGATTTATTCTTATCGCTTTAAAGAAAATATGCAGTAAACGGGAGTACTTTTGAGAATTAAATCGGGATTTCTACTTTATAGAAATTGGTTTAAATTACAGGAACTTATTTTATACCTTCTGGAAGCGGGTTTTTAATACTTTATTAAGTATTCGGGATACGAACACAGAGTGTTTCGTATTAACACTGAAATATAGTGGCTTTAACAGGATAATCTGACGAGGTGTTTTGGAGATTATTAGGCGATTATCTGTCTGCAGATTTTACTGGTCTCCTAGGTCGGCCGAGTGTATGCTAGGTAATTGCGGTAGGATAGGATTAATTAATCAAACGGGCATACGCGCCTTTGGTTAATTAGAAGGACGCTAGACTGAATAGGCTTACGCCTTTCAGAGAAGCAAAAGTACGAGGAATTCTCAATACTTTCCAGACATACGCCTAAATGCAAAGAGGAGGATTTTGTGTAGGATAGGGTTGTTCACGGTGGGCATACGCCCGAATAAGTGTTTAGTGTACAAGTATGGTCGTGTTTTGCAGACAAGATAGGTTAGTAATCTGTCCCAGCAGAAAAGAAATCTTTATAACGGAAAACTGGATGGCGTCAGTTTAACGTAAAGTTGGGCTGGACCACCCCCCCCTCCCAAACTTATTGCGTACTAGAAAACGAACGAATATCAGGCTGAAATTTGTTGCTAATTTGTTGCTGTAAATTAGCAATAACTAATTTGAGAGATTTGCAAAAAGTTATGTATCCTTTTACAAATGAAGATCATTAATTGTAAAAGACAAACATCATAAATGATTTGAGCTGCACTAAAAAAGGATAGCGATAGAAAATTACTTATTACAATATCAAATATTTTAACAAAATCTCAATTAAACCCCCTAACCACTCCGCCAAAATAACCACGATGCGTTCGCCTCCCCGGCGCAAGTTATTCTCATTGCCTTTGTTCATTTTCATTTACAACTTATTGATCAAATAATAATTACGTAAAATTGATCTTCACATTATAATTAACAATAACATATAGATTAATAAATTTATTATTATTTATTTCTAAAATGAAGGAGAATCGATACGCTCTCACGCGGGACCTTTCGTTGTTTTACTTTGCATAAACAATTTGTTGTTCAAATAGTTACTACGTAAATTTATTCTTCGCATTATAATTAACAATAATTTATACATAATCAAATATGTTGCTAATTATAAACAAAAAACGACGAAGAATCGATGCGCTCTCATACAGGACTTTTCATAATTTTAATTTGGATAAACAATTTTTTGTTTAAATAGTTACTACGTAAAATCGTTCTTCGCACTATATTTAACAATAATTTATACATAATCTAATTTGTTGCTAATTATAATCAATAAAATACGACGGAGAATCGTTGTGCTCTCATACGGGAATTTTGTTTTAATTTGCATAACTAAAAATAATTTATACATAATCGGACTTGTTGCTAATTATAACCAATCAAAAACGACGGAGAATCGATGTGCTCTCATACGGGACTTTCCTTTGTTTTAATCTGCATAAACAATTTGTTGCTCAAATAGTTACTACGCAAAATTGTTCTTCGCACTATGAGGAGATTGCATAATTGTTATTAAAATTATCATTACATTTCTTTTAATTCCGATCTACAGATTGCGACCTTTTACCTATACGAAAAATTTATTTATACATTGGGGGGTTGAATGCTAACAAGGGGTCCTAGCTGTGTAGCACTGTTATAGGAATCTGTTTGCGGTCTTCGCCGCTGTCATAAAAATTGTATTTAAGTTGTGATGATAACAGAATACTCTTTAGCATCGATTAGCGTTTCGAGATGGAAGGTCAGTTTAAACATCGCTTTTCTTCAATAGGAGCGGGGCCATTGGGGTGTGGGAAATCGTATTTTTTTCTAAAGAAACATCGAAACTGTCTGCGATACAGCTTTTGAAAAAATTATCTGGTTTTACGGCGAATGGCAACCATTATTCAAAGATCTTTGAGTAGAATTTCAGAAAGGATTACCTGATATGGAACAGTTTGACGGTGAAAAACCGGTCTTAATAATAATTGACAATCTAACGCGCGAGACTAACGGTTCGGTGGTTGATACTTTTACAAAGAGTTGTCACCATAGAAATCTAAGCGTTTTTTTCTTAACGCAAAACATACTTCATCAAGGACGTGGACAGCGAGATATCCGAGAACCCACGTGACAGAGCACAGATACATCATTTAGCAAGGCAAATTTCACCTGACAATCCCAAATGTTTAGACGTTGCGTACCAAGATGCTACTTCTAATCCGCACGGATATTTATTGTTCGATTTAAAACAGAATACACCGGATGTGCTACGCTATAGAATAAACACATTCGGGCCTGAGGGTATTTGCCAAGTATATATAGCGAAAAAAGGGTTTAAGCCTCACAGTCAGAAAGAATACATCATATACGATGGTTAACGCTATAATTGAAAACACCGATATCCTGCTCATATTAGCCAGATTAAATAAAAGTGACGCTTTATTGAAATGTCTGGAAAGTAATCAGGTGGAATGCATTTTCGAGTGCGCACATAACATTTTAAATGGTAGTGTCAGCTGATCAGAATCAGCGACTCTCTCAACATAAGCACACTTTAAGGCGGTTCGTACAGAGAGGCGAATCTATAAAAAAGAAGAAACAGTTTCTCGTACAGAATGGCGGCGCATTTCGACCACTCCTGTTAGGAGAATTACTTGGCGCAATTCTGGGTAATTTATTTCAATAACTATGGACCACAATCTGAAGAAGATGATTATTCTACCTATGGATTTTACACAGCCTCAAGCGCCAGATGTCACGAAAACAGCATATTAACGCAGTTGGGTAACGATACAAGTTTTAAAAACCAAAATGACCGACCATGGCAAATGGCAGCAGTACAATCAGGTTCTTCAAAGATCAGTTACTTCAACCCGCTAGTATAACAATCAGCGGTGATGATGATATTAGAGATTTGCCTCATTCCAACATTATCGATCTAGTTCACGAAACATTAAGACAGCGAAAAACAACAAACCCACACGGCTGGCGACAGTTTGTGACGTACATTAAAGAAATAAAGATACCACGATAGTTTATCGGAAATACTCGAAGACGTGATGCTACTGTATCACCTAACATTGAACCGAGCCTCACAACTATAGATGAGAATTATGAAGCCGATAGTAAGTCGAGGGAAACCCCGAGAAGATCCTTTCGAAGAAGAAAACTTTCAGTAAATTGGGATACGTGGAGAACATAACATGGGTGCTGTACACTACGATCCAGCGCACCCGGCAGGGTTTGCAGGTATAACAGCTTTAGTTAATGCTGTAAAGGGTAGATATGGTGAAGTGAAAAAATGGTTGCAGGATCAGGAGGCTTATACGGTTCATAAATCTGTGGCAAGCGGATCTTTGCATTATGCGAACTGTAAGTAAACACAATAGTGGATACAACTGCATACTAACAGTTATTGATGTGTTTAACAAGAGGGCCTGGGCGAGAGTTCTTAAAACGTATTTATCTGTAATTGAAGCATTCGCCGATATTTTTAAGCAAAGTGATAATACACCGGCAAATCTAAAGACGGATAAAGGCAAGGAGTTTGTGGCGGTCCGTGTACAAAACTTTTTCAAGAAACAAAATATGAATTTCTATGTAACAAATAACCCTGATGTAAAAGCATCTGTAATTGAAAGATTTAATAAAACATTGATAACAAAGATGTGGCGTTATTTCACCTACAAAAACTCTTACAGGTATATTGATGTGCTCCAAAAACTTGTGACTGCTTACAACAGTAGCCCTGATTCGAGTATAAAGAAGGCCCCTACGGCTGTAAACGATGAAAACATTTTGGAAGTATAGAATAACCTGTACGTGAAAGGCTTAAGCACATCACGTCATCCTAAATATAAAGCCGGTGAACATGTTAGAATCGCCGGAACTAAGTACACCTTTGAGAAGGGATATGAAACGAATTGGAGCGAGGAAGTTTTTACAGTGATGAAAAGAAGACCTCCAGTTTATCGCATAAGCGATCTTAATAACGATCCTGTTGTGGGTACCTTTTACGAGGAGGAGTTGCAAGTTGTTACGGTTGATAAAGACGCCCTATTCAAGGTCGATAAGATTTTAGCAGAGAAGGGCCGCGAACGATATAAACAATACCTACCAAGTGGCATGGATACAGTGACAAATTTAATACCTGGGTAGATATATAAAATGGAGTTTTATCTTACCTTATTAAGTAGCAGTTCCATGACGTATTTTCCCGACAATATGACGTCAAGTTTTATTGCACAACTGCCGAAACGCATAAGACTAACAGGTATTTCGGAAATTCAGTACCCTTGTTCTTTTGCCGCTGTAAGTGTGACAGAGAATTTAATTTCTTATAGAATTGATCCACCCGCAGAAGAGGAGGATGCGTTAGAGTTGATATTAAAAAAGGCTGCATCATATTTCCAACACGACAACGAGAAAGCCATTTATATTGAGGGCGGATGGTATATCTTACGTTTCGCCTCTGGGAATTATGCCAACATTGAAGAAATTGCCAACGAGCTAAATAACCACGAGCTTATAAGTAAATTGCTAATAATCGAATAGCATAATCTAACTAAGCGCGTCACTACGAAATTAAAAACCCTCTCGCTATTCGGATTCTCACAACGTTTAGCCTTACAGTTGGGTTATCGGCCGTATCAAAACATAGCTATGGAACCAATACCCCCGTACCCCGCTAGTATATAGATAGAATTACCAACGCAGATATTTGTTTATCGTTGAACCGCAAATTGTGGGTGATGCTTTATCTCCGCTTATGCGTATAATAAATATTACTTCTGAAAACTACGCTTACGAAGGTCATAAATATGAGGTTTTTTCGCCTGCACACTACATGCCCGTGATGAGACGACAATTTGAAAACATCGAGATTAATATAAAAACAGATACGGTTGCAGTAATGCCATTTGAGTTTGGGACGTAGTGTCTGAAGCTACACTTTCAGAAAGTGCAATAATGATTTGTCCTTATCAATAATATTATATGAATCAGGCCGGTAACGGTATCGGCTCAATCTACAGAGGTGCTAGGCTAGGTGGTATATTTAGAAGCATAATACCGTTATTTAAGTCTGGTGCAAACGCCATTGGAAAAGAAGCTCTCAGAACAGGTCATAGAGGATCGACCTGTTAGTTTCAAGAAAGATTTCACCAGACAGGACGAAATCTTAAACGTAAAGCCGACGAGAAAATCGATAAAATGATGGCGGGTTAGGGCTATAAAATAGTACGTCTGACCGATAATAACCAGTCTCTACCGAGAGCTGTTGCTACTAAGAAGAAGAAACCTACTAACGACGATATATTTTCAAGATAATGGCTTTTGTACATGCCTAATCATGTGAATGCGTCAAGTTCGAATTGGATTTGTTCGCTTTACCGTCGACGCAGACAAGTATCGAGGGTGGTGAAAGGGTACTTTACAAACCCTTATCAGCTCGTAGTGATAACGCTCCAATAGAGTATGTACTGCCCGGAAATGGAAACAATTACATAAATTTAAGTCAGAGATTGTTGTACATCACAGCTAAACTTCTAAAGCAAGATGATACAGCTCTTACTGACGCGGATGTTGTAGCACCGGTAAACAATTGGATGTATTCGCTTTTCTCACAAGTGGAGGTTTACTAAAATCAGAAAATTGTGTCACAACCAAACAACACCTACGCCTACCGCTCATATATCGAAACGTTGCTAAATTATGGAAAGGAGGCCAATAATTCACATCTAGGTTGTACCTTATGGCACAATGATAAAGCCGGGCAGATGAATACACTGGGACACGCAAATAATGGTTTCTCGGAACGTCAAGTACTTGCAGCGACCAGCAAACAAATTGAGATGATTGGTCACGTGCACTCGGATTTGTTAATCAGGAAAAGTTTCTCATAAGCGGTGTTGAATTAAAGGCTAAATTTGTACGGTCAAGAGATATCTTTAATCTAACGGCGTCGCGCGAGTCAACTTACAAGACGCAGACTATGGACGCTAGTTTACTGGTGAGACGTATGCGAATAAACCCCACCATTCTAATTGCACACGCTAAAGCTTTAGAAACAACTGCAGCAAAATATCCTGTTACAAGGTCCGACGTAAAAGTGTTAACTATACCTACAGGCATACAGCGAAAATCATTGGATAATATCTTCCTGGGTTAGTTACCTAAACGATGCATCGTAGGTTTTGTCGCAAATAAAGTCTTCACAGCAATATTAACTACATGTCGTTATATGATTATTGACGATCAACAGATTCCTTCGAGACCTTACAACCAGACTTTACAGCCAACGGTTTGTATGTAAGGACCTATCACACCTTATTCTCCGGTACGGGTATTCATTTTTTGAATGGGGGCAATCGTATATCGAGGAGCGATTACCCCAACGGCTACTATTTAATGGCCTTACCCCTGACTTGTCTACAAACGCTAGCACGCACCGGAATTTAGTTAGAAACGGTTCTCTTCGCCTAGAAATCGGCTTTGAAGAACCGCTCGTAGAAACCGTTAACCGTTTCGTCTACGCCGAATTCGATAACGTAATTGAGATTGATAAACATCGGAATGTGGTCATGGATTTCACCTGTCACCTCCAGATCACAAGCTTTAGTGTACAACAACAGGTGTTGATAACGAGCTCATACCGAAAGAAATTGCCGTGATTATAGATCATGGTTCGTTACTGCTGATGCTAATAAAGTTACCTCGAGATTATTTTATATCAAAACCCATGTCAAGACAGATAAGGTATTTAGAGGATAAATATCAAGACTTAAAATGGCGGTCAGGGTATGTGCCATACAACGATTTCCAAGAGGAGCTGATAAGAACTCTACCACCGTTTAACAAAATTCACGTTAAGGGTAGTGAAAAACAAGTTTTAAGATTCCTTAACAAACCAATAGTAAACTTAGACGAGGTTAGTTGTCTGTCGATTAAAAAATTGAAAAAGGAACCAAAGGCGTATAGCTGTTTAAACCATACGATCGAGGAGCCTATGTGCGCTCTGGAAAACGCATTACTACTGTAAGACCGAGCGCATACCAACTCCAAAGATGTATGCGATACAAGTGTTGAAATGTTTGAAATCGATCCCCAAGCCACAAGAATGTGTTTCAACTTATATGTGCTTCTAATCAGCTATCGAGACACGCACTTAAACCTTGTGCAGTTATTGTGAACACGGATCCAGCAAACAAACCAGTTCAGCATTGGACTGCTAGCTACATTGACGGGAATGGTAACGGGAAATATTTTGATTCCTTTGGATGACCCCCGCTAGATTACCATTTACGTTTCCTTGAGAAGAATTCTAGATGGTTCCGCTACAACAAAACGACGCTGCAGGATTACCATTCGGATGTGTGTGCTTGTTTTTCAACCATTCTACTCTGATAAATAAAAGCGTTTTTAGTAGTTTAGCTGTTTTTAATTACTAAACTAAACTAAAGGAGCCGAGAGAGAGACGTGCAGATCAACTCCTATTGCAAAAAATCTTGATTAGTCTATACACCACAAGATGGCGCCACAGACAAACCAAAACAGAGATAGCTCCTACTCTAGTCTTACAAGAACCTCCTTCTTATTAAAACAATTTCAAATTTCCCGCGCAAGACCAAGTCCAAGAGATAGTTCCTATACTTATCTTGCAAAAACATTTCTTTAATAATAATTTTAATAACAATTATGCAGTCTCCTTTATAACAAACCCTACTATAGAAACATATTGTGAAACAGTTATCTAGATCAGAATGATATTTAAACCTCAGATAGAAATATAGTCATAAATACAATATGCTAATCTCAGATATTGAACAAATTTGAGCTAGCGCTTAAATGCAGTCTTAAAGATTGCATAGAAACATAATTGTGTAAGGATTAGGTTTTTATAAAAATCAAAACAATCCTAAAAAATATTAATAATAATAATAAAACTCAGATTAAATAACATCTTTTTATTATGAAAACACTTGTCATCATCTTTACATGTCTTATCTATTAATTCTTCCCCATTATTAAAATATAATTTTTATGACAGGGGCGAATCCCCTGAACAGATTCCTATAACAACCTTACAAGGCTAGGACCCCTTATTAGAATACAACCCCCCAATATATAAATAAATTTTCCGTATAGGTAAAAGGTCGCAATCTGTAGATGGGAATTAAAAGAAATGTAATAATAATGTTAATAACAATTATGCAATCTCCTTTGACAAAAATCAAAACGGGCCCTAATAAATATTAATAATAGTAAACACAGATTAAATAAAATCTTTTCAATCTCTGGTGACGTCACAAAAAACAAAATGGCGGGAGGTACCCCTATTCTGCTACTGAGAATAACTTGCACAGGGGCGGCGAACGCATCGTGGTTATTTTGGCGGAATGGGTAAAGGGTATGTCTAATAATTTTAATTTAGATTTTGTTAAAATGTTTGATATTTGATATTTTTTCTATCGCTATCCTTTTTTAGTGAAGCTCAAATCATGTATAGTGTTTGTCTTTTACAATTAATCATAAATCATAATCATAAAATTAATCATTTTCATTTGTAAAAGGATACATAACTTTTTTTTGCATATCTTGCAAATTAGTTATTGTTATTTTACAGCAACAAATTAGCAACCCACTTGATTTCTAATTTACTGCTGTTCTTCTTGAGCAACAAAATTTTGAATACGGTAACAAATTAGAACATAATTGGCATTAATTTTTTTAAGAAGTCCGATTTTTTTCTGTTGTGGGGGGTCCAACTTAACGGACATTCGGAATGTAAGTCTGGAACGAAGGGAGGAGGACTATTACTATCACGTCGCACTTCCGCTTATACAGGGTGAGTGTCTACAGCGTGGACGGAGGATTGTTCCTTAACTGTACGAGATAGCAAAATCAATTTTGGTGTGGTAATACACGATCGTTGGACCTAGATTCTAAAAATATTTACGTACATGCTTGACAAAAATATGCCAACCCAAACCTGTGTTTTTTTTTAATGGAACGCCCTGTATATTTTTGTATTCTTGAATTCACTGTTACATTTAGAATAAAAGTATAGAAATTTGTATCTGTATCACTAACCGTTTTGCAGATATCGTCACTTCAGTACCAAAATAGAGTTAACTTTGGAACCACGATGCGAGCGTTTTCACCATGATTTTGTAAATCTGTTTATAGCACCGACTATTAATAATAGTCTACTAACAAACTGGGCAATTTTTCGAAAACATGTAAAACTATACAGAATGATTAACTTACGCGAAATGTAATTCTTCTCAATTTTTCATTTGCAACACGCTGTATATTTTTCACATTTCGATTCCCCCTGAAAAGTAGATACTAATTGATAATAGGTTTCACAGCCATAAGATGGGCCCTTTTTGAGATATTGACGCTTTTACGTAAAAATATTCTAAGTGTGTTATCTAAGAAAACAACACAATGAAGAAATTGAGTTTAAGTTTGGAATCTGTTATAGAAAATCAGCAAATTAATACCAGGAACTAATTACACCTAGACCTATTACAGTTCGCAGCTTTATTAAAAATTGCATCCTTATCATATCGAGCAACATAAGCTTTGTGAAATAGATTTTCAAAATCGTGAATCTTTCTGCCAATGGGTAACTACTAAAGCAAATGAAGACCCAATTTTGTTAATAACATTCTATAAGATGAGAATTTTCACTATAATGGTAATATTCATACAATCACATCATCACTATTCAGATACTCATCCACACGGTTAGTGACATTAGTTTAACGTTTGAAGTTGTGACGTTCACCCGATTTTTTCTTGAAAATAATAGAATTTTGAGATTAATATTTATTAAACAACACGAATACATAAATATTAAAATTCAAAATTATATGCCTAACAAATAATCATTAATATCTATTCTGTCATAACTTTCAACAATATTCTTTATTCTTAGAAAGATAAATGTAATTACCATTAATAATGGTTAACCCAGATTACCTACCTAATTGAATAGGTACAAACATTTAACGAACTTATCCATAAATTCTTAGAAAGATCAATTCTAATAACGTTTAATATATAATCCGGATTATAACGTCGCGTCAGTGAAAAACAATTAGAGTTTAAACTTAGAAATTTTAAATTAATTTTACAAAACCAAATTATATTAATATATTATAATATTATATTAATTATATTAAATATTATTTTATCACAATTATTTGTTCATCTTTCTCCACTTGTTTATGTTTCAAACCCACATTCAGAAAACGACAAAAAGATTTTGCTCATAATTTTTCAATTTTGTAGAAGTAACCATTTAAAACATAAGGATCCAAATAAACGACAACACTAAACATCCATCCCAATCCACACATCTTAAGAGTTGTTGATCACCAGCATCGAAGGTCAGTTAATGTGGGTGGTATAATCAATTTTAATGTGGTTGGTCTTTTTGCTTTGATGTTCCAAGCTTTTGGAAAATATCGAGGTAGATAATATTCGTACCATGTTTTCAACTGATGGCGTCCACACTAAGCAACGGTATATGATAGAAATTATCGATAATTAAGATGCAAAATGCCAGATCATTGCATTACGACGATTTCTTCCTCGTTAAAGTTTACCAACATCCTTCCAACACAAGCGAAGATATGAAAAATAGAATTAGGGCTGCGTTTCAAACCATTGCGCCTCTAATGTTGTTGCGAGTGAATCTTTCATATACCGAGCGAATTGCAAAGTGTTAGCTAGACGTGGTCAGACTTTTGAACATTTAATTTGAATTTATGGTTTTATTCGTTTATGTTTACTTGTTCAACTTATTTTTAGGTGTAGAGAATTATTTATTATTTAGTTATTAATTAAGTTTTCATATCAGTTAAAGAATTTATTTGCCATTCGTATTTTCTTATTTGCTCTGGATTTTGATTTATTTGTTCTTCTGTATTTCAATATTTTCAAATAAAGCTTCAATATCTCAAGAAGGACCCGTCTTATTGCTATAAAACCTATTATCAATTACTATCCACTTTGACGGGGAATCCAAATGTGAAAAAATATACAGGGTGTTACACTTGAAAAAATTGAGAAAAATGACATTTCGCGTAAGTTAATCATTCTGTATAGTTTTACATGTTTTTGAAAAATTTCCCAGTTTGTTTGTTAGTAGACTATTATTAATAGTCGGTGGCATAAACAAAATCATGGTGACAACGCTCGCATTGTGGTTAACTCTATTTTGGTACTAAAGTGACGATATCTGCAGAACGGTTAGTGATACCGATACAAATTTCTATACTTTTATTCTAAATGTAACAGTGAATCCAAAAATGCAAATGCTAATTTTTGTCAATCACCCTGTATATACCTAAATATTTTAGAATGTAGGTCAAATGATCGTGTATTACCACACCAAGATTGGTTTTGATTTCTCTAATAGTTAAGGAGAAATCCTCCGTCCACGCAGTAGACACCCTCCCTGTATAGTCCGCGATCTAAGGTGATTGGGTGAGATAATGATGGTGGCGTTTTTGCGTCGAAATCTAAAACGACTTCTTAACTACGGAAGAACGAGAAATAATTAATTATTATTCAATATAAACGGAGGATTAAATAATTAATTTACGGATTTTTGGAAAGGATTTGGAATGTTCACAAAGCAACGTTGACAATCGTCCGAATAATGAATAATTACATTACATTACATATTATAGAACACGTAGTATTAGCCCATGGCCAGAAGACTAGCAATAGCATTGTTAATAAACACCAACATACTTTATGGCAAGAACGATTATTACTCATCATATGTATGGTTATAAGTACAGACTGTTCTAGAAAAATCAATAACTATTAGTTAACTTACAAACCAGTTTTTATAATTAAAATCTGTTATAAGATCAAATAGTGATAAATGTAGAACATAATTACGTTAAAAACTTTTTAAAATAAATTTATATTTTAAATATTATTACTTTATGATTCCGTCAGTAGACAAGAGAAAATGTCCAAAACTTTAGTTAACCTGACGTGATTTAGATCGCGCTTAAAATAGGATTTACATTATCCTGGATTAGTTTCACTAAAGCTACCTTTATATTAAAGATACCTAACATCACTCTATGTAAAACGTTTTAATTATCTTATTAATTATTAATGTTACACTTTCATTATACACCTAATTTGTCAAAAAAAAAACACATTTCGTTTGTCTGGAAACAATATTTGCAGGGGTTGTTCTTTTACATGTAAAACGATGTTTTTCAGTGCGTTTTAAACATTTGACGTTACCTTTGTGCAGAATAACAAATTAAAACTTTATTAATGCCATTACGTTTTGGTATCTTTTTAATCTTTTTGTACACTACTTCATAAACAATTCATTTATCAGATTTTAATAAACCCGTTTGCTCTTTTTCATTTTTTATCTTTACCTTTCTAAAAATATTCAACAAACGATTGACTGAGGTTCAAATTCGAGGGTTTAACTCACAAATTCATGATACAAATGTATCCCCTGAGAGTTTTTTTTATTTATATTATATTTATGAGATATAGTTTTTTTCTCTTTGGCGTATAATCATAGTGGCATATAAAAGTTTCGAATGTTTTCTTCTAACTAATACAAATTGTATATGGTTTAATTAAAGATTAAAGTTATCCCTTTTCGAATAGAAAGGCGGTGTATATGATTGCCTAAAGGACGTTCTACCTATTTATGCTAACTTGCCAAATACTGCCATCTATGTTTTAACCCCATCTACTCATTTATAAGCGTAAGTGTATTATACCGACATATTCACGCGTAAACCGTGATCTTTTATGATTAATTAAGGTTTTAATTAAGTTTTTTTTTGTGTCGCAGTTTTTTACGGCTCATTTGCAATTTGTGGAGATTTTTGCAAATTACTTGAGCTATGCGAATTATACCAGTTTATTTCAAGAGTCCGTCATGTAAGCACTTTACAACATTTTAATTATTAATCACGGTTTTATGCATCGTATAATTATCCACTTATTTAATTATAGATAAGAGGATTTTAACTGTATGCGATTCATATTTTCACACAGCCCAAACTATATTTCGTAAAGAATCATTTAAAAATGTTGAGCTTTTTCTTTATCGATTTACACTTCGTATTTTATAAGCGGTTCGTTTGGTGTACTCATTTATTTTTATTATATACAGTTTTAATACAGGAAGAGATTGTTTGAAAAAAGTATAAAATTATGGATTAAATAGAATATAAAACAAATGAACCTAGGCGGGTATATCTCGGTATTCTGAATTAACTCTTTCTAATTGAAAATATGCTGGACGTCCGGTTACTAAAGTACATTTGTGAATTACACCAATGGTTTTACATTATAACATTGTCTTTAAATGTTGATTTATTTTGAAAGTATTTATATTGCTTATAAGCATTATTTATATAGCACGATTTCATTCCATTAGTATTCAATTAAAGTGGTGGAAGTAAATTAAAAATTTAAAAACAGTTATTGAATAAATAGAATATTTTGTATTGTTTTGGTTTGGTGGTATACAAAAGTAATTTTAAAAGAAAATTAATTTAGTTGAAAATAATAAATAACATATAAACACTTAAATTAAGTTAACCTTCATGCCATTCCCTTGCGGGGTAAGCAAAACAATCCCTGACTCTTATTTATTTTTCATTCACAATCTTTCTCCAAGCTTTCCATCTCCGCATACCTCCCAAGCTTCGTCAAGATTCATACATTGTCTCTGACATGCCCTTTTATTTTTAGAACTACTTACCTTCTTTTCCTTTATCATACATTCTACTGCATTCAGCTAAGTTTTACGCGGCCTACCAGACCGGCCTTTCCTCTAACCTCGCCCACATATATTTGCTTCGTTAATCTTGCGTTGTTCATTCTCTCAATTTGACCAAACCAACGTAATGTACTACTTTTATGTCTATCCATCATCGTCTTTTCCTCGCCACTCTCCGTCATTATGCATTCATTCTTTATCTTGTCCCTTCCCGTTTTACCACATGCGCTTCTCAGGAATCTCACACGCACGGCATTTATTTCCCTTTCGTGCTTTTTTTTTACATCACCATGTCTTACTTCCATACAGTACTGGTGGGACAAACGCGCCATTACAGATTGCTCGTTTCGCAGCTAGGCTCGTTTCTCATTGTCGTCCACATACTTCCAATCACTTTCCTTCCAGCATTGACCCTTCGTCCAATCTCCCACTTGCTCCACAATTTCATCTTGCAGAGTAAACACTCTACTCTCCTTTCCACCTTCCCGATTCAACACCACAATCTTAGTTTTGTTCACGTTTTACCTTTAGGTTCATGCTCTCACAGACTGTATCAAACTTCCTCAGAGCGGTTTGTAGCTCATCCGCACTGTCACTTATTAAGACTATCATCTGCATACACCAGAAGCCGTACATTTACGTCACCAATCACTACACCATTTGTATCGGTACAAACTTGTCTAACACATTTATCCATATGTAGATTGAACAACCACGGTGACATCACACAGCCTTGTCGCACTCCTTGCTCAATATTAAAGTATTCACTCACACCTCCTCACACCCTAACAGATGCCCGACTACAGTTGTATACTGCCCTTATTCCATTTATTAGACCTTTATTTACGCCATATTCATTAAATATTACCCACAGCTTTCTGTCGTATGTTTTCTCCAGATCTACAAACGCACAGTACAGTTTTCTTTTTACCCTTAAACACTCTTCGATCACCTGCTGGAGAGCAACCATGTGATCGACTCCCTCTCCCTGGCATGAAGCCACCTTGCACATCCCAAATCTTAGTTTGTATAGATTCTCGTACTCTATCAATCAGAATTGTTCCAAATACTTTACCAGGCACAATGAGCAAACGTATTCCTCTGTAGTTCTTGCAATCACTCTTGTTCTCTTTACCCTTGTACAGTGGTACAATGATCGCGCTCTTCCAATCCCTCGGCACTTTTCCACACTTAAGGCATACATTGAATAATTCACACACTCTTCTTCGTATAAGCTTTGCACCCCATACTTTAGCATTTCACCAGTGATTTCATCTACGCCTGCTCCCTTGCGGTTTCTCAACCTTTCTACCGTTTTCTCTACCTCATTTATCCTCAATACCCTCAGTTTCATTCAACATTACTTCTACATTCTCCATGTTTAACGCTGCAGTTTTATTTTCCACACTACTGTACAGTTTTCCGAAATATTCTTGCCAGCATTTCCTCACTTCACAATCGTCCCGCACTATTTCGTTGCTTGTATCCATCACTCCTGCAGCGTTCTATTTTAGGCCACGTTTTGTATTTTTGGCCCATTTCCAGAAGAGTATTTTGTTACCCTCAAAATCATTCTGCATTTTCTCTCCTTCCACAGCCATCACTTCCTCTTTATTTATTCTCACTGCCTCCTTCGCTTCTTTGTTTCTTAATCTGTACACCTTATACAATCGCTTTTTCTCAATCTCATTTTTTGCAGCAGTCATTGCCATGTACGCATCTTTTTTCCTACATATTGCTTTTTTACCGATTCATTCCACCAAGCACATTTTTTTTGTCCTTCAGTCGGTCTTTCACATATCCGCAAGGCACAATTGGCAACACAGTTTTTCAAGTTAATCCATACGCTTTCCACGTCACTGTTTTTTATTTGTTCGTTCCACACTGTTTCATTCACATTCAACTCTTTCCTCACAGCATCTGCGTATTTCATTCTCGGACCATTATCCACCAGTTTGTCTACCCTAATGCTGGACGTTCGCACTACGTTTGCTTTCCTTCTCCAGACCTACTTTTGCCCTAGACACACTCTCGATATAACCAAAAACTGGTCCGATCCACACTCCGATCATACTTTTCGATTCACCTCTTTGCCATGTATACATATGCACATTTTTATGTTTAAACCACGTATTGGATACAAACAGGCTTCTCTCCACACAGATGTTCATCAAGCATTCTCATTGACTCTTTGGTCTCCGAACTTTCCTAGAACGCGTTCAGCATGTTCTCTCTGTACATCCACCCATCCGTTCATATCTTCCACTATCATCACTCTTTCGTTAGGGTTACATACGTTCAACACGTTCTCTACTTGATTTCAGAAGTTCTCACGCTCGTGGTCTCTTTCTCCATTCATCGCTGCATAGCATGCGATACGAAAAATTCTTCAAAACTCCACTTTCATTCTAACCCATATTACCCGAGGAGATACCAATTCGTACTGTTTAATACATCTTTTCACTCTTTCACTTACGAGCAACCCAACTCCTTTTGCACCATGCAGTTCAGTCTCGACTCCTGACCATAGTGCTAGGCTGCCATCCTCTATCTCCACAGCATCCTTTCCTTTGCGCTTTGTCTCCGATACATACAGAATATCAAGGTGTCTTTCGCACATTTCATTCGCAATTTCAAACTCTTTACCATACATACCTCTAACATTCCACGTACCTACTCGCCACTCATTCCGTGCACAGTAGTCAGCAACGGGGTCTGCCTGTTTCGACCTTGACCTTGACCGCCAGGTCGATCCGAGGCAATTGTATTGTTCTCTTGAGTGATACCTCATGGAGCAGACCGGTTACTGGCCAAATCGTGCCCCGGACGATGTAGCATTCTCTACTAACGGTATCGTCCTACTACCGGACAGTTATTTGTCTACTACCTCGACACGTAAGGAAGTCAGAAGTAGAAATATAGACAGAGGCAAGAAAGATATAAATAATAGAGTGTATACTTACTTTATGGATATCTAAATGTACATAAATATACATATACATTTTTCACTTACATATCCTTCAATCACATCATGTTTCGACCAAATGATTCAATTATTTTTAATTTAGCTTTCCGAGTTATAATTATTTCTTTGTTATTTAATTTAATATTTATTTATCAAATCTGTTTTATTATTGTCGCGAACTGTGACAACTTAACGTTTCCATCCTCTAAGTTTCTTTTTTTTATTCAATTGAAGGGTAACAATAAATAACAATAATGGTCTCGTTAGGTCTCCCCACACTACTTTTAGGATTCATTAATTACAATTAAGATAACATAGTAACAAAGATAAAAGTTAGCTTAAAATTTGAAGTTGCAGTGAAGGAACAATATTGTATAAGACAATATGCAACATATTGTTATAATTGAACTTAGAATCAAATATAGTACCAAAAAACAACAATTTGATCAACCTTCAAATTTGAAAACAAAGAGAAAAAGAAAATGTTCAAAACTTACCACTTAATACGGATCTGCCCTGTATAGTCACATTTTTTGTATTTTTATTTGACTAAATTCTACTGTTTATATTATTATTATTTTGGTTTATTAGTAATATTCAAACGGATAATATCTATTCAGTACCTTTCTACTTGTGTTTAATTTAGCTTGTTCCCTAACGAGACTTGCTATTATTTATTTGATAAAAGAAATTATTTAATTACTTTCATTTAGAATTTCGATTATAAATTAGACCCAGTTATTTGTTTATTTGATTTACTTATTTATTTCTACTTTGGATTACGGATTCGATCTAGTTATTTATTTTTATCATTTAAGCTAATAAAACAGTTTCTATGACAATGCTTACGTTTGGGTTTGTTATAGAAAGGGGTTCATTACAAGGATGAATCACATCTGGTAATTTTCCTACAAGCGCATATTTATGATTAGTTTCTATACCACGCGCGACTGTGGCATAACATAAGTTATTTTTTATTAGTTCTATAAAATTCATTGTTATTGCAAAGATTTTTACCCGTTTCAGTTCAATCCTTAAACAAAAGGGTGGTATTTATTTACGCTTTAAGTTTACTTTACAATTTTACCGGTTTTAACAATCACATTGGGAATGTGCTTAAAAGAGCCGTACCTCTTCGTAGAAATTCAATACTACAGCAATCCTAAATGTTATTTCGCGCCTATTTCAACTAAAGAGCTGTTTACACGTTACATAACTTCTACTGGTTAGATTATTATTATCTTTGTTTATTATTAATATTCAAACCGCAGGGTATAAAAGTCTGTTCAAAGGCTTACTTACCCTTATTTTATTGATTTAGAAATTGTCATTTTAACACGTACTTGTTTCACTCCCGAAAGCTTGAAGCGGAGCAGCCTTAAACACGTCCTATCTGCTACGACATAGAAACAATACTACTTATAATGAGCCGTTTGGATTATGTAAAATAGTATATTACATAATCATGGTGGTAAGTAGTCTATTACGCAGAAGTGCATTATTACGAGCGAGCGAGTGTCGTAATATAAACGAGTTGTGTAACATGCTTTTTATGCTCCTATAGAGTATAAAGGGTCCTACAGACTTCGGTTATTTTATACGGTTTTGAACGAACGGGCAACCTGTTCGCTCAAAACCGATAGTAAGTGAGCACGTTCAGTCCAGTTATTTTCTTTCGTTCCAGATCTGTCGCTGACAAATATTTTACCCGTATAGTTCGCCCCATTCGTTCAAGGAACGTAGTGTGTGGGCAAAGCACTCAGTATTTGTAAAGGAGCGGCGCTGTGATTAGGTAAATGAATAATAGATATTGTTATTTATTAGAAAATATTAATAGAAACATTCGTAGAGGTTGCAGTCGTCAATTATTCTTTTTAAAATGGCTTCGAGTTATGCAGAGATTTCCCCAGTTTGCGGAAAATTAAATCACCTGAGTACCATGCTGAAGTAAAGAACAATACAGAGTAAACTGAACTCAGAAAAACTTAAAGAAATTGATGAAAATTCAAATAAACACAGTGTAGTTAAGAAAATTGATTCTATCAAGGGAAGTTTCAGAGAAGAAATGAAAAAAGCAAAGGCCTCGGAAAAATCAGGACAAGGAACAGAACAGCTTTACAAACGGAAGTTATGGTATTTTGAGCGTTGAGAAATGCCTATAGAGAATGTATCAAATATAGAACCTAAATATCTGGTAAGTTAAATCAATTGGGTACCGTAACTACCGCCGTCACTGGTAATATTGTATCTCTGGAATCCATGTTCAGTTCGGTTTACTACTCAAGAATCACTGACAGAAAAACAGGTAGTGTAGGGAAATTTGCCGTACTCGTTCAAAACCACACCGGTTTAGCTGTTCAAAACCGTGCAAAATAAACCAAATTCTGTGGGTAAAACTCGAACTAAAAAAATTAGAACTTGTTAGTTACCTTGAAATTAAACAAATTGACTCCACTTCATTTATCGTTAATGATGATATGAAACTTTATTTTATTAACAGATATTACATTTAAATAAAGTACTAAGTACTATATGTGAGTTAAAGTTTAAATCTCTGAGAGTTGTTTAAAATGTCGAAACAACTTTATTTCAACAGTATTAGGGTTCCTGAATTTGTCGCAGTGCAGTTTGCTTTGTTTGTTTGTTCGTAGCGCCATCTAGTGGGGGCCTCATACCATCTCGTAGAACACCTATAGGTTCCGGATTTTGCTCTCAGGTCTTCGCCGATTACGCATGGTCCCCTTGTTTGTTACAGCAGGAAAATTAAAATTTGAAATAGTATTCTAATAATGAAAGCCCAATACTACCTCAAAGGACAGCTATGAACTCCTAAGCTTGTCGCAGCCTTAGCTCCACTGCAGAAGCCCCCTTGTTTATTTGTGGCGCCACAAAAGCTAACGAGGTTTCCTATAGTAGGGTCTGATCGTGGCTCCATCTAGCGGTATATTTTAAAATATTGGAACACAGGAAAATTTTCTACATCCTTGTTGGTTTTAGGCTGCTAATAAGACGATATTGGGCCTCCAGTATTAGAATACTATTTCAAATTTCAAGCTTTCTCGCCATAACAATTACAGAAATCTAAATCTACTTTTAAAATACACCGCTAGGTGCAGCCATGATCAACCTCTATTACAGAAAACATTCATTAGTTTTAAAAATACACCACTAGATGGCGACACAAATAAACAAGAGAGCCTATGCAGTACGGCCAAGACTATAACAAGTCTAGGAGTCCTAGTGCTGTCCTAGAAAGTAGTATGGAGCTCCTATTATTAGAATACTATCTCAAATTTTAAGTTTTCCCGCTATAATAAACAAAGGGGCCGTCTAAGGGCTAAGGCCAGAGAACAAGTTCCGAAGTCATATCGATATCCTACGAGGTGGCATGCGACCCCCATTATTAGAATACTATTTCCCATTTTAAGTTTTCCCACCATAACAAAGAAGGGCGCCCGGTGAAGGGCTGACACCCATGAACAAGTTCCGATGCCCTATCCCTGTCCTATGAGATGGTATAGGGCCTCCATTATTAAAATACTATTTCAAATTGCAAGTTTTCCCGCCAAAACTATTACAGGGATCTACATCTAGTTTTGAAATATACCACCAGGTGGAGCCATGATCAACCTCTATTACGAAAAACATTCAATAGTTTTAAAAATACACCACTAGATGGCGCCACAAACAAACAATCAAAGCCAACTAATCAGAATGTAGAGACTTAGGCCTCCAATCAGCATACGTTACCTCCATGCCGCCAAATAGACTTAAGCCAGCCCTCCAAGGACCACATTCAAAAACTAGTGGGCGTGACCTGCCCTTAGGCACTCCAATCAGAGCGCTCAGCCTGGGGAAGTACGCCAGTATGACATGCAAATGGCCAATCACGTAACTTTTTGTAAATACCAAATATGACATTTTTTCCTAAAAATTGTATTTCAGCGTTACGATTAAAAGCGTCTACCAGTCAAAATCTTTTTCAGTGGGCCAAAGAAATGGAAATCGCAAGGCTATAAATCTGGGCTGTATGGTAGATGTTCTAAAACCCTCAATTTTTTTCTTTGCATATCTTCTTTCACTGCATTGGAGACATCAGGCCGTGCGTTGTCGTGAAGAAAACTGACACCATTGTAAAGTGTTCCTGGATGTTTTCGTCTTATTGCTTCATAAATATTATTCAGAGTTTCGTTGTATAGATTTCCATTAATATTCACTCTGTGTTCTTTAAATTCTATCAGCAATGGTACTTTGTTGTCAAAAAAACAATGTTAGCACCACCTTGCCTGCGGAAGGTGCCTTAAACTTTTTTGGTGGTGGTAACTTTGAATGTTTCGATTGCGTCGATGAAAACTTACTGGATGGTTCGTCAACAGTAACTATTGATAAAAGTAAGTTATTACCATTCTCGTTGTACTCCGTAAGGTATTGCTGAGACAAACCTATCCGCAAACATTTTGGATCCTCAGACAAAACATAAGGAACCGATTGCGCACAAAATTGTGTGTAATTTGCAACTGTCGTAATTACCTATGGTTATTACTGGTGTTTGTTTTATCCCGTTACAAAGAATAAGACTTGGGTTCTTTTATAATTCAATATGATTTACGAAATACAACATTTATATTGTTCTTGGGAAAATGTGAATTGGTTACTTTTTAATTTAAGCTGAATGGGTTTGATTTATAAAGATATCATCTACTAGTTTAATTTTAATTCGCTTGCTATTTAATTTCAAATTGTTTAGATAAACTTTAACATTTACGTTTGCAAATTCTTTTCTTATTTAGGTGCGCCAGATAGCTCAAGTGTTAAAAGGAATGGTCACTGTTATCAATTACCAAAATGTATACTCAATTTGATTTTCTTATTTATTTGGATTTCTATAGAGTTTACTTCAGCCCGCATTTATATATTCAATATTTATATAAGCTTTAAATTTTAATAGTCTTTAATAATAAAAATAAATTAAACGTAATTATTTAATTACTGAAATTCGCAGTGCAGAAATGTTTTGTTTACAACGACATATAACAATTAAACCTTTAATTAATAAGTAATATTCTTAATACTAACATGCAACAGAAAACCCTTTATCAAAATTGAATGGAATGTTTTCCGTTCAACTTTGATATTCAAATTCAAATTCAGAGAAAATACAACCATAAACGTTTCTTTATTTACACAATTACAAATTGTACTTATCTGTTGCTTGGTTGAAAGCCGATGAGGTAACTGCAATGTGGCCAAACCGATGACATAATTGAGCAGATGATGCGGACTTGGCGCCTGGCTTCTTTTGCTCCCTTTTTTGTGGATTAGGTCCATTGCAATTTTCTTTCCCACACTTTTATGATTTTTGTAAATAATGGGTTGATATATTTAAAATAGTCAATTATTAAGTGTTCAATTTTAACTACAAATAGCGTACGCGACAAATTGCCAGCGCACTACCAACGGCCGTGCTTCTAATTGTCAATGTTCTTCAGTTACTTTTCTTTATATATCGATCTATTATACAGGTTCGATTGTCCTATTTTACATTTAATTGTTCAATATTTAAACACAATTTTGGTACACTTTCGATGCGCACAAAACCCGATTTTAAATTATTGCGTAATCTTTTTTATAATCATCAACTCGATAACATTTGCATTCAAGTATTTAGCCTTTTATTTTCTTAATAAGGAAGGTAATTTCACTTGTTCCGTATTATACACTAAATGTTATATTACTTTATTTCTAAATGTAGGGTAACTTGACTTATTACCCTTTTGGGTTACTATCAACCAACTTTGACCGCTTACTTAAAGCGACTGTCACTGCGCCTTCCCCTCTCTCTGTCCAAGTCTTTTATGCTTTATAATTAAATATGTAAATACTTATTGAAACTAAACTGACGCCGTTCATCTTAATATTAATTACGTTTCTATACAAATAACCAACAACCATTTATTTATCTAGAAAAATAATAATACGACTATTTAATGTAATAGAGCTTCGCGCGATTTGAAACTTTCTAAGGCTCCCGTTACAAACCCAGTTTCTCTGCGATTCCATGGACGGATCCTACACTCTCATCAATATTTTGTGATATTGTTCTGATTGAAATTCGTCAATTTTCTTTAATCAAACCGCCCACACGCGCTGTATTGGTGTCTGTTGATGCAATACACACTGTACCTGGTAGCGGCGCTTCTTTCGGCACCATTCCTTTACAGTTGGATACGAAAAAGATGCTTCTTCATAAATTGTCTGTAATCGTAAATAGATTTATACAACCCTCAGCACACAAAAATGGAATGACTGCACGTTGATCAAAATAGGACGGATTTTGTATAACAAGTGCTATTCTAAGGTCGCAATATTTAAAATGACTATGAAATATAAATAAAATAGACTGATTTGTGACAGTTACAAACATTACTGACGTTGAAAAGCGTCAACTCAGTGATTACATTTTTTCCAAAGTTAATTTGACCATAGATGGGTTTCAATTGAACAACCAAATAACTAGAATTCACCACAAAATCTGCTCCCGTTTCTAAACAAAATTTTGGTTGTGTATCAGTTGCGTTTATTTTAAGAAAATCACCCCGGTTTTTAACTTACCGAAATAAAATGTTCTCTTTTTACTACAATCTTATATTTGTTCCCATATTCTCCCTTTAGCTAAACATAATTAATGGAAAACCTCACTAACATCGAGAGCTAGTGCATGTCTTTTACAGTCTCTTCAATAACCGCGTTGACGAATTTCGGGAACAACTATAACCTACTTAAATGTCCTGATTTTCGACACAAATCGTCAATACAGGGATTCAATCTCACAACTCACTCATAAAACTTATGGTTTGATAGCTCCATCACTAAAAGTTTGATGTTTAACCCGCGTCACCAGAACCAAAACGTACCAAAACGATGTCAAAGAAATCCTCACAAACGTGAGGATTAACCTTTCCTAATCTAAAGGGTTTTCCAATAAGAGGTGTTATTTTGATATTCAAAGAAAAATGGAATTTTTTGAGATAATTGATCGGATGTTTATTTCATTACAAAGAGGAAGGTATGCCGTTAATAATGGAAAACAATATCAGCCAAATGGCTACCACGACCACGCTTACAGGACCATATCCTTTTCATGAAATTTTCCATAACCAAATCGCAAAGTGGCTGCCCTATATCATCGATAGCCTCACGAATTCCATCTTTGAGGTCTTGAATCGACGCTGGGCTGGTGGCGTAGACCTTATCTTTCACGTGGCCCTAAAGGAAGAAGTCGCAAGGTGTTAAATCACAAGATCTCGGCGGCCAATTGTGATCACCTCTTCGAGAGATAACACGGTCCGGAAACTTTTCCCGTAAAAGATCAATGGTTTTGTTGCTTGTGTGGCACGTAGCGCCGTCTTGTTGAAAGTAAACGTTGTCCAGATCAATACCATACAATTCCGGCCATAAAAAATCATTAATTATCTCTCGATAGCGCAATCCATTCACCGTAACTGTTGCTCCAGCCTCATTTTCGAAAATGTAAGGTCCAATGACCCCGCCAGACCATAAACCGCACCAAACAGTCACACGTTGAGGATGGAGAGGCTTTTCAACAATAACTCTTGGGTTTTCCGAGCCCCAGATGCGACAATTTTGCCTGTTGACGTACCCACCGAGGTGCAAATGGGCCTCATCAATCAAGATGATTTTTCGATGGAATTCCGGATCATTTTCAAGCATTTCAACGACCCAATCAGCAAAGACACGACGTTGTTGATGATCGGCCGGCTTGAGTTCTTGTGTTAACTGAACTTTATAAGCCTTAAGACCCAAGTCTTTATGCAAAATACGGTGTAATGACGTTTGTGGAATGCCCAATTCCAAAGAACGACGAGGAATGGACAAACCTGGGTTTTCTTCAACACTTTGGGCTACAGCAGCAATATTCTCAGTTGTTCTTGAGCGACGTGCACGGGTTTTATTCTTCACATCATTAACTTGTCCCAACAGCTCGAATTTATTCACCAATTTCTGTGTTGCGGTCCGACAAGGTGCTTCACGACGACCCAAAAATGTTTTAGTTTTACGAACCGTCTCTGCCAAATTTTCACCATTTTTATAGTGAATGTTAATAATTTCAATGCGTTGTTGAAGCGTGTATCGTTCCATTTTTATTAATCGCGTAGTTTTTACTTGTCAAATGTCAATAATAGACAGCTTCAAAAGTGACATCTACCGAAATAGCGGGCTGTTCAAAATAACACCTCTTATTGGAAAACCCTTTAGTATAGTGAATAGTGAATCTTAACGAAGTATACAGGATTACTCACGTTATTCGACACGGAAGATTATCGCCAAACGACTTGACTTTAAAAAAGTTTTATTTTTGGAATTAATGTAGACCTACATGCGGTACATTTTAAAATTATTTTCGCAGTGTCCAAAAGTATGAAACATGAGTGGCCGCAAATGAAACATTTTTGAATTTTGTATTGTTTATCAACGAATACACATTTCATAACAATGGATTTCTTGTAATTCTCATTATTACGCTGATTCCAATCCGCATCAGCTTAGAATGTTTCATAATCAACACAGGTGGTCAATAAATGTGTGGGGCGGAATAATGGGTCAATATTTACTTGGGCCTTATTTTTTTTAAGAACATTCAAATGGTACATTGTTCTTAAATTTGTTAGTAAGAGAATTGCCAGTCCTGTTACAAGACGTACCCTTGAACATACGGACAACAATGTGGCTTCAACTGGACGGTGCCCCCGCACACTTCCATCACGAGGTTCCAGATTTTTTAAATATAAATTATCAAAATCGTTGGATTGGGAGAAATGGATATCATAAATGGCCTTCACGGTCCCCTTACTTCACTTCACCGGATTTCTTCTTATGGGGATACGTAAAAACAACCGTTTACAAGACACCTCCAATCACACCAGAGAATATGAACGAACATATTAGGAAAGCATTTGAAAGCATAAGCCCAGAAATGTTAGCAAATGTTGGTAGAGGTTTCGAAAAGAGGGTATACTTGTATTTAGAGACAGACAGTCGTCGTTTTGAACACTTGCAATAAGAAATATTTTTACAGTTTTTCCACCATTCTATTACTTTCATCAATATTTTAATTAGTACTAAACCTATATATATATATATATATATATATATATATATATATATATATATATATATATATATATATATATTATATATATACAATATATATATATATATATATATATATATATATATATATATATATATATATATATATACACACAGGGTGTCCCAATAGTGCATATTCGGTCGATAGCTCCTTAGCCATTAAACTTAGAAGATAAGTTCAAATACGAAAGTTGTTTATTTTTATAAGCTGCATAATCTAAAAATAGTTTGGTTTCTACAGGGTGTAATATAACAGGGGTACAATATAGAACTTTTGATTTTTAAATAGAACACCCTATATATTATTTTATTTTTTGATTCTCCTTATAATTTTACATCTTTTTATAAGAATTACTTACAAGCTAAATCTTACAGTTTTTGAGATATTTGCAAAGTTAACTAAAAACTGACATTTTTATGTAGTAATTCAAGTAGGCGTATCTCAGTTATTTTTAAAGATAAAAAAATAATTTTTGGTATAGAATTTATTCATACATGAGCTTACTTTAATCTATTGTCAAAATTGGATTTAAATATACAGAGTGGTCACAAAAATTAATTCAATAACATAAATTTGAAAATGCTATATCTTCATTTTTTAATGGCACACCCTATATTTTTTTAATGCCTTGTCTTCGTCTATTAGTCGGCTTTCATTTCTGTTAAATATGTTCTATAGCTATCTCTAATAGTTTCTGAGATATTTAAGTTTGTTCAATTTTTTTCGTTGATAACACTGAAGAAGAGTAACATTAGTCGGGGTTAAAGCAAGCTATGAATACATAAGAAACTAAGAAACATATTAACTGAAATACAAACACTTAAAATTATAATAAATGTTCAATGTAACCACCATGTTGTTGCTGGAAAACATGAAGTTTTTGAATAAACGACAAATTTACTTTTAGTAACGTGGAAACATTTATATTTTGAACGGCGTCTCTAATTCTTGCCTTCATATCATCTACAGTCGTTGGAGGAGTTTGATAGACTTTTCTTTAATCCAACCCCAAAGAAAAAAGCCCAGCTTTGTCAAGTCAGGCGATCTTGCAGGCCAGGAGATCGGCCCTCCTCTTCCAATCCATTTGTTTTGAAACTGGATATTTAAATAATTTCTAACGTTTCTGCTAAAATGCGGAGGAGCGCCATCTAATTGCAGCCACATTTCTCTAAGGGTTTGTAAAGGTAAATCTTCAATAAAAGTTTCAAGTTGCTCAAGAAGTTTAAAAATGAATCTCCATTGACCGTGTTTTCAAAAAAATATGGTCCTATAATTCTTTCCCCAATAATTCCGGTCCAAACATTAAGTGACCAGCGGTGTTGATGATCAACAGGAATTATAAATCTGGGATTCTCAGTATCGTAGGAAATTATGTCTATTAACGTATCCATTTTTGTGGAAAGTAGCTTCATCAGTAAATAAGATCGTGCTAAAATAGTTGGATTTTTCTAAATTTTTATTTATGGCCGAATTGCAAAAGTTTAATCTATTAACGAAGTCATCCTCGTCTAATTCTTGTGCAAGTTGGACGTGGTATAGATGATATTTATATTTTTTTATAATTCTATTAACTGATGTTTTTGAAACTCCAACTTCTAATTCCAATTGCCGGCAAGAAACGTGAGGATTTTCAATCACGGATTGAAGAACTAAATGTTCATTCCTTCGTTAATTGCGGTTCTTTCTCGTTCTAAATTGTCTTCGTAATGAATACTGCCTGTTTGCTCGAAACGCTCTTTCAATCTTGCAAATGCTGAAACTGGCGGGTGTCGTGCACTTGAAAATTTTTGCTTACAAATTAGATGAGCTAAAAGACAATTTTTATCGCTTTCACCAATGACGTAAATCATATTAACAAGTTCTTCTTTCGAAACATTCATTTTGTAATTTAGGAAGTAGGTATACAATACTACACAAATATTAGCACTGTTTGACACGTTTGATTTCTTCATTTGTTTTCGTTCATTTTTTGTTTTACGCTCTTCTGATTAACCGTTTAAAAACATCTCAAATATCTCTTAAAAATGGTGGTTTCATACAATATTTATTATAATTACAAGTTATGTATTTCAGTTAATATTTTTTAGTTTCTTATGTATCCACAGCTTGCTTTGACCGACTAATGTTACTCTTCAGCGGTGTTATCAACGAAAAAAATTGAACAAACTTAAATATCTCCAAAGTATTAGAGATAGGTATAGAACATATTTAATAAAAATTAAAGCCAACTAATAGACGAAGACAAGGCGTTAAAAAATATAGGGTGTGCTACGTTGTTGAATTAATTTTTGTGATCACCCGTTTATTCAAAGACTTCATGTTTGCCAGCAACAAAATGGTGGTCACATTGATCATTTATTATAATTTTAAGTGTTTGTATTTCATTTAATATGTTTTTTTAGTTTCTTATGTATTCATAGCTTGCTTTGACCGACTAATTTTACTCTTCTTCAGTGTCATCAACGAAAAACATTGAACAAACTTAAATATCTCCGAAACTATTAGAGATAGGTATAGAACATATGTAACAGAAATGAAAGCAGATTAATAGACGACGACAAGGCATTAAAAAAATATAGGGTGTGCCATTTAAAAAATGAAGACATAGCATTTTTAAATTTGTTATTGAATTTTTTTTGTGATCACTCTGTATATTGAAATCCAATTTTGACAATAGATTAAAGTAAGCTCATGTATGACTAATTTTACTCTTCTTCAGTGTCATCAACGAAAAATATTGAACAAACTTAAATATCTCCGAAACTATTAGAGATAGGTATAGAACATATGTAACAGAAATGAAAGCAGATTAATAGACGACGACAAGGCATTAAAAAATATAGGGTGTGCCATTTAAAAAATGAAGATATAGCATTTTTAAATTTATGTTATTGAATTTTTTTTGTGATCACTCTGTATATTGAAATCCAATTTTGACAATAGATTAAAGTAAGCTCATGTATGAATAAATTCTATACCAAAGATTATTTTTTTATCTTTAAAAATAACTGAGATACGCCTACTTGAATTACTACATAAAAATGTCAGTGTTTAGTTAACTTTGCAAATATCTCAAAAACTGTAAGATTTACGTTGTAAGTAATTCTTATAAAAAAGATGGAAAATTATAAGGAGAATCGAAAAATAAAGTAATATATAGGGTGTTCTATTTAAAAATCAAAAGTTCTATATTGTACCGCTTTTATATTACACCCTGTAGAAACCACACTATTTTTAGATTATGCAGCTTATAAAAATAGATAACTTTCGTATTTAAACTTATCTTCTAAGTTTAATGGCTAAGGAGCTATCGACCGAATACGCACTATAGGAGCACCCTGTATATGTATATATGTATGATATATATATATATATATATATATATATATATATATATACTGTGTGTAAGATGTGGCTTTCCGGTACATACGAAAGTCCACCAAGTTTGGAAATAATTTCACAATACGACAAAACTTTTTTTTGAAACTTTTTTTGACATATCACTAACAAAATCTGTATAGGACGTTGTATCTTAGCCAGGAGGCCGTGTATAAGATAACAATTCTGATAAAATATTCGATTTATGAAGCAATTGGAAAAAATTTAAATAATGTAAATAATTAACTAAATAACTAACTTACTACTATATAGGGTTTGGCTATTATTGTTTCATACCATCTGTTCTTCTATCAACTTAACATACCTATTAAAAGTTGGAATTCTAAAATATTCAGATTACTGAGAATGTATAAAGATGCCGCTTGTCTTGAATAAATTACAACAAAACCTGAAAACAACATATGGTAAGTAATGACAACAAAATTGATTCTTTAACGTTAATCTTAAGAAAATAAAAATAATTTGAAGCCATTTACCTTAAAATCGAATTATTTAGGTGATTTTTGTCATTACATTACTTTTTATTTATATAAAAGTGGTAAATCACTCAAATTATCAAACTTTACAACAAAAACTGTGTAATCTGTTCTAAAATTAAAATATTATTACACCTTCAATAACAAACTATGATCACTTTGTCCAAATCATCCTGAAATTTATTTGTTACGCAAAACGTAATTTACATTATTTGAAGTAATTACTGTAAAGGTCGTTTAATTAATAATTATTATTCGGTAATTAACTACTTATTAATGGTAACTAGCTGAGTAACCTTACTGAACATTTCAACGTCTAGAATTTAATTACGTAATCCCTAATTTAATAGTAAAAAATTTAAATATACTGGATTCAGTTAAGATAAATACCTAGATTGTGCAATGGAAACCAATTGTATTTTTCCTCGAATTTGCTCTTTACTATAAAAAAGCCAAATTATTGCTTGAAAACAGTCTTTTGTACAATAATTTGAGATTAATGTAATTATTATATTGTTTAGTTTCCATAGCCACCTTTCACAATTAGAAATGGAAAGGTATGCATTGATAAATAAAAGTTCACACTGATTGTTTTTGAAAACGGTGCGTCATAGGGACTACAAGGGGAACATCTTTTATATACCAACAATTCAAAATTTTGAAAGCAAAAAAAGCAATGAACAATGAACCCCTAACGAGGGGTAAACAGATGTTGTGTAATACTTTCATAATGAAAATAGGCAACGTTGTAAAAGCAACAATAATAATTTATGACAGATAAGGTTAATTGATGCCCAAGATAAGAATGAACAGCATGGGGATCTTAAAAACGGTAAGAGATACGAAGGCGGTTAAATTAGAGAAAAGTTGTACAATTTAGGGTATGTTCACATGTAGTTTGTAAAAGTTTATTATTGTTTATGGTTTCCGAGATTGAAAACAAAATGCGATTTTTGGGTTTTTCTTTTTTTGTAATTCCTTCATTTATTTTAAAAGATTTTTAAAAACCAAAGGTACCCTTCTTCATTGTCACTTTTTGAATTTTATTAGATGGTGTTTTCAAATTTTTTATTCGATGTTTCGTCTTCAAGAAACCATCATCAACTTTATTTTTTTATATCACCGCAACTAACGAAACACCCTGTACTCGATACTCGGTATTTTTATTACGAATTTAACCATGTATTACACATTATGGTTTTGAAGCGAATTTTTAAGAAAAATTCGAATTAATATTAGTATTTGATAATATTTTTTTATGCAGAAAATTAACAACTCCAATCTTTTAAACCTATTTACTTAAAGTTAAATAATTACAATAACTGTTCAAATACGTTGCCCTTATTTTCTAGACAAAGGTAAGCTCTCTTTCCTGAAGAATATAAAGCATTTCAGACAAAATTGTATTAACTGCTGCCATAACCGATACTAACAACTGCTCTTCATTTTCAAAACTCCCATCAAACACTTGGTTTTTCAGGCAACCCCACAGAAAAAAACAGACTTAAATCGGGTGATCGGGCTGGCCAAGCTACTGCACTGTAAGTTCCAATGCATTTTCCTGTAAACCGCAATGACAAATAGTTCTGTACATTTCTTGTGCTGGGGCACCATCTTGTTGAAACCAACAGTTGTTAACAAGTGGTAGAGGTTCATTTGATTCAAGGCATTTTCCAAATTAGTCCTTAGCAAGTTCAGATATGGTTCAACATTTAAATTGTTGTGGTAAATAAAAGGTCCTATTATTCTTCGTCCCAAAATGCCCGTTCTCATATTAAATCCAAATATATGTTGATATCTTGATTCTTTTTTTAAATAAGAATTTTGTGTTGCCCAAATGTTTGTTACGTCGGTTGAAAATACCATTGTTGGTTATCATGTTTTCATCAGACCAAATTATTATAAACGGAAAATTTAGATCTTCGTCACATTTTCTAGTATACCATTCGCAAAAACCTTCTCGCCGCTCCTGATCAGCTGGCAAACTCGAAATTTATATGGATGAAACTTATTCCTATTTAAAATGAATTGTGCTGTAAAATTAGCTATACCAGATTGTTTTGACACGATAGAACAGGTTGAATTATATTCCAAACATCTAAAAATGGATTTACCAGGTTGCCTTTGTTCAGGATATTTATTCAAATATATCAGCTCAGTAACTACACAATTTCTGTGGGACAAGATTGTAGCATGTCAACATATCGAACTTTTCTTGGTTTGTAAAATTTCGTGTAATACATGGTTGAATTGGTAATAAGCTGATGATGGATTCTCGGAGACGAAACGTTAAATAAAAAATTTGAAAACGCGATCTAATAGAATTCCAAAAGTAACCTTTGGTTTCTAAAAATCTTTTAAAATGAAGAAATTACGAAAAAAAATCGCATTTTGTTTGAAATTTAGGGAACGGTAAACAATAATGAACTTTTGCGAACTACATGTGAACATGTCCTAAATTATATAACTTTTCTCTAATCTAACAGCCTTCTTATCTCTTACCGTTTTCAAGATTCCCATGCTGTTCATCCTTACCTTGGGCACGTTGCATAGAAATATCAAAATACAGTTTAAGGAATTTTATTTCGCTTAAATTAATTTTCAAGTCTTATTTGGTTTCGTATTAAGAAACAGAAAAGCTGTGTAAAATTGAATTATCTCTGAAAAAATATTTATACATTTTCCTATAAATCTGATCGTTACACAGAAATTGAACAAAGTTGAACAAACACAAATTCCACTTTAGGAATTTCTTGTCGACAAATTACACGTATCAAAAAATTGTATAGAACAAAACCGTGTGTCACTTAATCAATGGCTGGCTGTCAACAAAATAATAGCACAGCGCAGATGTCGTATTGCGAGTCCCTTCTCTCGCCTAGTCTAAGATTATGACTTAAATAAACATACTGCTCACCGCTTGTCATATTTGCGTGTTTACGATATACATACTCCTTTTAATTCTTAGCTATCGCAACGAACACCTTGATTTGTCACTATCACCTCCGTTCATAATTGCACTTGCCTTTATCAAACCGAATCCTTAAAATCACTTTTACTATCATGTTGCGCATGAAACATAATTTTATTATATGCTAATGGAATTTGGAAACTAACCAACCGTCTAGGGTCCTAATTTTTTTTAATAGAAGCAGGTTTTGAATAACCTGATTTTGTTACATTTAGGAAGAGAGGTTATGAACCTGAATTCTTAACGGATTCATAAGCATAGAACTGATTATATGTTAATTAAAAATGTAATCAAAGTTTGAGGTCCACTGGTTTAGTACCTTGATAGCGTAGCAGAAATTAAAATTAAGTACAGTTTCATTTAAATGATGTTTTAGAGTGTATGATTATGTTTATTTTAAGTCAGGGCCGCCTATTTTTTTATACAATTAGCCATGAAGAATGGATTCACCTATGGAAGAAAATGCGTACATATATTTGGGATTATTTTTTGACGTTTCTAAAAACCAATAGAAACTTTGAATTTAAGTCATGTGCGTACGTTTTAGCCAATCAAAATATTAATAATCTACCTACATTGTTACCGCGAGAATAATTTTAAGTATTTTGTTTTTATTGAATGACAAAGTATTTTTTATTTGACTTCTGTCATCAATTTGAATGTCCAGAAACCTTAATTTGTTAAAATAAAAATATAATATTGAAAACGCGTTTCTTATTGTAACGTCAAAAATAATCCAACGAATACCACACGAGAGTTCGATAAATTAGAAAATAATTCTCCATATTTTCTCTACCCTGTTGCCATTCGGCAATAGTCACTCGAGCCTTACGGGCTCTCGTCTTTATTGCCTGGTAACAGGTTTTTGAAAATCTGTCAAATTATTTTCAATTTATTCTCACTGTCTTGTGATTTTACTACGGAGAATATTTTTCTGAGATTAATGAATAAGGCATGTAGACGACATTCTTACAACTTTATGTAAACTCAAGGAAGTTACTTGACAGTGTAACCTGTCAATGGATACACTTAAGTTGGTGACTAAATTTTTAGCACGCAGTTGTCGATACGGAAGAGAAGTATGAAATTAAGCCGCAGATAGACATTTAATTAAGATTCACTATAGGCTATACTAGGTTAGGAATGTTAATGCCACAAAGTAATAAATATCAAGTTTCAAGCTGGAAAAAGGATTTCTTTGACATAGTTTTGGTATTTGGTTCAGGTGAAGCGGGTTAAACTTCAAGCTTTTCGCGATTGTTCCGTTTTTTAATTTTTGAAATTATAGTGGTACAGGCGATTCTGTGTCAAAGCATAAGTTTTGTGAGATAAAAATCCCTATTTTGAAGATGTGTGTCGAAAATCAGAACATTTAAGTGAGCTATAGTTTTTCCCAAAATTCGTTAACGCAGTGTTTGAAAAGACAATAAGAGACACGCACTAATTCTCGATTATAGTGAGTTCTTCCATTAAGTATCTGTATAACCGGGGAGAATACGGGAACAATAATAAAATTATAGTAAAAGGAGAATATTTTATCGGTATAAAGTCAAAACCGGGATGGTTTTCTTAGAATAAACGCAACTGGTACGCAACCGAGATTTTGTTTGAAACGGTAGTGAATTCTAGTTATTAAATGCCAAATTTAACGAGAAGAGAGATGATAACTCTATGGAGCTAGAAATCGAATTGAAAAGGATAGACTAAGGTTATCTGTATCTGGAGGGCCAGTAGGACAACATCTCTACTGGCGATGGGTGTGTAAATAGTCGTTTTGATGTAAAACAGTTTCAAATAAAGAATATAATCTAAACGAAAGCTTTCTTGGTTAATGTATGCTTATGTAAGTATAAAACTTTATCGACCGACTTAGCGTTTTTTCCAATTTCTTGGCTTTGTTATGTATTTCTTTGTGCGGTTTATGTTGATATATGAGTTACTCTAGATGTAAAAATACGGCCCTTGAGCAAGTCCAGGTATATCAGTTAAATACCGGCAGTTTAAAATCCAATTCTTGAGAAGCTTACAATCTGTTTTAGCAAGATGACTACTATACCAGATTGGAGTTTAGGGGTTGAAACTTTGGTTAATTAAGTCAGCTTTTTCGAGTTATTGAGTGAATAAATCAAGAGCGCTTTTAACCTTTATAAGAGGAATGTAGAGACCAGTGATCCAGGTTGAATGCAAGGTAAGTTCACCTATTTCTTTTATCTGGACGGTGCTCAGATCGTCTAATCACGTACACTTTGCAATCGTATTACAATGATCCCTGCAAAGACCAATTTTATAAACGACGCAATAGTTTATATTGCGACCCACAATCACCTCATTAAGTTTATGCAGTTCATTCCATTTCGAATTTTGCTGTCATAAGTCTTTTTACATTTAAATATGTAAAATAATGCGATAATTTTTGAACTAATTCATTTGTGGTGCGTAAAGCTAGAGGTGAATTCGATAAAAAGATTTTTATAATAACCAACCCTCGACAGTTCCGAATGCAAGAATGGATTCAATGCAATTTGAATGGATCGTAACTAAATTTAATAGTTTCGAAGAAATTCAAAACGAAAGAAAATATATTGGTAATTCACTTTATTTATTTTCCTAGGAACCACGTAAAGATATAAATGAACACATGCTTGCATTTGTAACGAACCACATTAAAGTTGGAAAAAAAAACAATGCAGAAAATCTAGGTGACGTTAATCCAGTTCGAAATTGAAACGTATAAAATCATGACTGGCACTTAAATGTTCTTAACTGAAACACATCGATTAAATTATAGGAATCCGAACCAAATATATTTCAATTAATCCTTTCGATTAAAATATCTTCTTCAACGTTATTAAATATGGTAATTTAAAATATTAAGAAGGTGATAATTAAAACAAGTATTTTAATCACAGATTGTAACCTAAGAGGAACCTGAAAGAAAGATATAGTTAATGTCTCTGAGAGTGTATTAGCAGTATCTCTAACATGAATATAGATATTAAACCACAATATAAACACTAAATGGATCATGCTAAAATGAAAAAAATTAGAAACAAAAAAAATTTTTTCTAACAACGCGATAACTCAAAAACAACGTTGGAGTCGTAATTAATAAAAGCAAAAATCAATTTATGACACGTTTTGGATATTTATTGGCGAAAATGTGTCCAATAAAAGCGAAAATAAGAAACGCCAGACAAGCGTCTAATTTAAGTAACGAACAAACCAAAATGATTTTAGTTCCATACATCCGGTTATATTACCAACCACAAAAATTTGATGGTCGCATTCAATAACACATGCTATAATATAATATAGATTTCCGCCTAGCAGGGGTCCTGGACAATGTTTTCTTACCAGTTTGAGTGAATTGTTTATGCATCAGCTCATTGGCGCGCCAAGTGAGTTTTAGAAAAGCATTCTAGATGGAATAAAAATAAAGCAATTAAATAATACAATTACTTTATTCAATTTTATATGTATAAAATTATTAACCTTAGAATGGTACAAACTTACATTACCTATAAAAAAATTATAGTAAATTAATTGAAAAGAAATTACAAATCAAATTATTGTATTTCACTTCTATAATAAAAAAATGTATTTCTACATTTTCGTATAAACATCGCAAGATCTTAAAATTGTTTCTCTAATTTCGTCATTTAGTATTTTCTTACACATATTACTTTTCTAAATTAAACGAATTTCTGTATTAAATGGTTAAAATGTTGATGGTCACTCGTACTTAACGCTTATTTTCAGGATTTGGGGTTACTGGTGTACAGCTGTTATATCCGGGTTTAAAAAGGCCAAGGACAACTTTCTCTTTTTCGTTTGGATGTTAATGGCAACATTTTGTTTTTCCCGAAGAAAATTTTATTTTCCGGGTTTATTTAAACCATCGATGAGCGTCGGCTTTACAGTTATTCTTCAAGTCATGAAATGATGATCTGTATATAATTGTTTCATACGCTTTAAGCGGATTGGCGGCGAATAGAATATCAGGTGAGCCTTGTGGTCTTCTTTTCTGTTTTAAAACTTTCTTCAATTTTCAACCATCAACACATTTGTCTAACATCTTTTAGACAGCCTTTAAGATCTACAATCAAGACTATCTAGATATTGAAAGCTAAGTTACCGATAATCTCTACGCACTTGTGCTTTGGTGCTTTGCTTGTAAATGAACTAAACCTATATTACTATACAGACATACTCTACTTTGTTTGATAAAAATTTAACTAGCTATACATAACTTTTAAGTATTCAATTGTAAAGTCAATCCGTTTTATACGTACTTTCGAACAGATCAATTTTTACAGTGCAAGATCTCATTTCATGTGTTCAGGTTTTATACATACAAAAACCTGTACGGGTGAATGCATTCAATCTTGCGGCCTTCAACTTGTGAACTTATACACACTCATTAACGTTTTAGTTATTAAAAGCAATTGCCTATCTGTTGTATCAATGTACTATTGACTACTTTGTTTCAAACTGTATTGCTTATATACTATATGATTATGCTTATGCCATGAGGGTGGAATATACAATAACGTAATAACATAGACATTTACTTGGCATTATTAACTAAATCCATTTTTCTTGATCGAGTGCTGATTTAAAGAACATTAATTTAGCCATTAAGTTTTGGGGTTGATTTATTTTATTTTATTCCACATACTTTAATTTATTTACCAATAATAGGAATAATGTATGACCTTTTTTTTTAGTTCTAACTCATAGTGTTTCTTTAAAATACTGTCCAGATCCTTACTGACATTTGTTACTTCGCTAGGAAAGTGACTAATGCTGTCTTATTATATACGGCTAGTTTTATCAATTCTATCTGGTGTCCTTTCCTCTCTCTTAACTACCCCTTCGTCACTGTAAGGATTCACACCATCTCTACTTTGTCCGAGCTATCGCCGGACTCTACGGCTCTTCGCTCTGTTACTGTAAGTTTGAGGTACAGCATGGAGATTTGAACGTAACAAAACTCTCTAATAGTCACATTTTGTAGTAAATTTTACTCTACACACACAAAAATGTACGTAAATTTGATTTAATTTTTACTGAGTATAGTTGCGTTCTGACCTTCAATTAGATTAATAATTATTTTTTCTATTGTCGAGTTGTGAATAAAATAATTGTAGGAGTATACTATTTTCACCTAATTGCCCTGATTATTCTAATCACTACATGTAATTTATGTAGGATGGTCCTTAAGTACGTTCCAATATTAAAGGGAGTCAGTCATCTATGAACAATACTGAGAAAAAAACCGCTTCGTTTGCAAGATACAGAGCGTGTTAAAATTCGCAAAAAAATCCTTTTTTACCATTTAGAGCTCATTTAGAGCTATTTAGAGCTCTACTACTCGATTTGGAGCTTTTTTCAAAACTAGTATCGAAGTGCCGCCGCCGCGCGGAAATAAACAAGAATTGAAATATTGAAGGTCACACGGAATTTGAGCTCATTTAGTGCTCTCAAATTATGAAACACAAAAAAAATAGAAAAATACCCCTTCTATAGGAAAACTACCCCTAAATAATAAAATGAAGTAAAATTAAAAATAAGGCCCGGATGATTTAGAGTTAAATTAGAGTTCTTAATAGAAAACTATAAATTGAAAATACCACCCCATTCTACATTCTAACAACCCCTTAAAACACTTTTACATAAAAAATCAAGACAAAGTTCTTTAAAATTATCCATGAGTTATTCCTGCTTTATACTTAATAAAACAGGAATGTCGCATTGCTAGTGTCTTTTTGCAAAAACTCCACCCAAGATATTTATAAATTTTTCATTTCATTTTAGCATCGCACCACACAATCGGATTATTGAGAGGGTTATCTCACGCAACGGTGCTCGCGAATGGCTGCCTCGTTCGTGCTGTATAACCCCTTCAGACTTTTTTTTGGGCTACATTAAATCGCTGATCTATGTCTACAAGTCAGCAACGTTGGAAGAGCTGCAGGCCAACATCGAACGCGAAATTTATGGTATTTCGGCCGATTTGTATGCTCGGGTCATGGAAAATTGGGTCTAGCTCTTCGGCGGTGGAAATTTGAACGATGTCGTATTCCATAAATAATGGCATCGATTGCACTTTCATTTGAAATAAAAATCATTTCCAAAACTAGCCCACAAGTCTTTTAATTGAAAAAACAAAATGCGTCGCTCTTAAAGAAAAACCGAGTAGAAGCTGTGGAAGCATTTCACGTATTAAACGAAAGGGTAAAACTATAGTATAATATTAAGCAAATGCTTGAAAAATTTTGGAAAAAAACAGGAAAATTTCTGGCATATCTCCTTTCTTTAACCGTACATTTTTAACACACGCCAATCATACAAAATGACATCACCCAAAAAAAACCACCTTCACATTTTCTTTTCGACCAATTAAAAAAAATTAAGTTACTACATAACCCAGAGTGATCTCGTCGCGACGTTGCCACGTCCAATTTTTATAAAACGGTCAGATTAAGACAAAAGCATCCGAAAACATTCGGTTGGTATCACTTTTCTCCAAAGCAACTAGTTTCCAAATAAAAATTTTATAAGACTTTACATTATTTTCTAAATCGTTAATTTGTGATCAATATCCTGCGACACGTCGATTTTTTATTTTGATTCCGGACTTTATGCTGTGTCGCACATGTAGATGGCGCTGCGCACTTTCCGAATATGACGTCAAAGTTCATATTTTTAAATGGCAACCCTGTATTTTCTTCGCGGAAATCGATACAAGTTTTTCTCCCGAGTTCAACAATGCCCTATTTGTTGGGATTCTTTGAAACAGTATGCGCGATATTAATTATTAAATGTGGCGTAATTCGAAAAGTGGTGCGGTGTTAGTCAAGAACGAAACTGGTGTGATTGAAATGTAGACCCTTGTCAAAACAAGCAACTAAGTAACTCGATATGGAATTTATTTATTATTTTCAAGCGGCCGAAAACCGCATATTTATGTACCGTTATAGGTAGACTTGAAGGGGATGAGGACATTTGGCCCCTCACAATTCGCCCCCGGACATTTCGTCCCGACACAATTCGCCCCCAGACTTTTCGCCCCTTGTAACACTTCGCCCCTGTGATATTTCGCCCCTAAATGTTGTTTAGGCTTCTTCTAGATTAATTTCGATACCAACATTGACTAAAGTAATTAGAAAATGGACCTATATAGTTGATAATATTCGAATATTATTATCTATACAATGCCAATTGCAAAGTAATTGCGATGTGTAAATTGCAATTATGATAATAGCATCTTAATCATAAATTGTGCTTAAGGACCCATTAGTTTCCAGTATCAACATTTATTAATGATATATTAGTGAGTGATTATCTTAATGATTAGCACGTGTGTAATATGCAACTATAATAACAATAATTACAATAATAATAGCAAATATTATAGATTTTGCATTTTAGTTGTAACTGTTTGAAATATAAAATCTTTTATAAATTAATGATCACATGTGTTTATTATTCGATTAGCTAACCTAATATCACAATTCATCATCACACCTATGGAATACGGTAGGTAAAATATAATATACAAAGAGAAACTACAAATATGCTACAAATTCAAGGTAACATTGAGGGGCGGAGCGTCAGGGGACGAAGTTTCCCAGGAGGCGATCTGTCCGGAAGCGAATATCAGGGGGCGAACTGTCCGGAGGCGAAATGTGGTGTACGAAATGTCCTAAAACCGACTTGAAGTACGGATTTTCGTCACCGGAAGACAAAAACCCTTTCAAGTCTTATTTTATGTTTGTTTTCGTTCAATTTATGTTTATTTTAATAAATTTTGTGCACTGTTTAGTACCCAGATTCTTAATTTAACGCAAACATTGACAACACTAACACCGCATCATTTTTGGAATTATGCCACATTTAATAATTAATATCGCGCATACTGTTTCAGCTAATCCCAATAAATATGGCATTTTTGAACTCAGGAGGAAGAGTTGCATCGATTTCCGCGAAGAACATACAGGGTTGCCATTTAAAAATATGAACTTTGACGTCATATCCAGAAAGTGCGCAGCGCCATCTACATGTGCGACACAGCATAAAATCCAGAATCAAAATAAAAAATCGACATGTCTCAGGATTTTGACCACGATTTCGAAAATAATGAATTATCCGTTACTTTCTGAGTGCACTGTATGTTGTACGCGTTGGTATTGTGTATAGCTTACCAGCCAATAAACGTCTTAAAATCCAAAATAATCTGCATTAAATTCCAAAATGGTAGAATAAAGCGAAAACATGACTTATAATTATTCAAAAATCAGGTATAGTAACTAAGACCGTTACAACTCTTACGTGTCTAAGTCATTTTCTACAAATTTTGTTGTGTAACCATATTGTAACAGTACACCACCGACATCTCCCCACTTGGAAGTTATTACACTACACCAATTTGAAACAGAATAAAGTTCAATTTCATAATTTTTTATGCAAAGATTTAAATGGTTGTAGTAGTTAAAATTTAGTACGTGGGTGTTTTCTGAAATATATTTTTGGAATCGCAGTATTTTGCAAAAATGTAAAACGCCATAAATCTAATTAAGTTACTTTAAACAACCATTTATGATTATATTTCACACTCAAAATCGCAATTACCTTTGATCACACACCATTATGTAATAATTCTGAATACAAACAGGAGAGTATGGTGTAACTTTGGTAATGTGAAAAAGCTCATTGTACACAAACAAATTATCACTATTTAAAATGTTAATCATACATTCACAGTATATTTATTCATGTCCCCATTTCAGTTACCAAAAGCTTATTTAAGAAATATTAAAAATTTAATTTCGAAACCGTGTATTTCAGGATTTATTAACCTTTGAACTAATCTAAAGTTGAGCTAATTAAGTATACTTAACGTTACGGAATCGGTGCAGCATTTTTAAAGGAATGTCTTAAATGTCAATTTTGAAATTAAAACAGAAATTTAACATAAACTATAAACGTTTATATTAAACTACATACCAAAAGGTCGAATAATTAAATTACCAAAAACTATAATGTAGAAATTAATTATACGGGCAACTTTATTATACGGCAAGTGTTTACAAAGGACGTTTTCATTTACGGTCCAAATTCAATTTGTCTTGAGTTAATCAGAAAAAATAATAACATTAATAACATCTTTCAATAAAGTTTCATTAACAGTCTAGTGAATTGGCTCCTTTTCAGTACACGTTAATATTTTTGTAATAACCCTTGTCTCTCTCTTATGTAAATTCCTTGGCGTATAATGCCCGACTTTGCTAGGCGATTCACCGAATTTATTGTTATTACAGTTAACCCTTTCATGACCTCACTGTAATTTCTAGTAGAGGCCGGTTTGAGAAAGTTCCTCTTCTTTTACGCTCTTGATATATACTATGTAATCTTGACGATAGTCACGCTCGTGGTAAACCTCTTTTCACTTTAGTCCAGATTTGTGTTGGGAAGGTTCATTTATCTATTACGTACCTTTGGTGTATTTGTCAACAGTACTTTCACATCATGCTATTAAATAACAGAAAATGAACACGTAAACAATTATAGCACTTCCATATACAATTTAATGTTGTAGTAGCTTTATTTGGGTTATATAAAAGTTAAACTAGTTTTCATTTGTTTAGTCCAGCTTAGAGTAAATAAAGTTACCTATACTTATTAGGGCGAAAAGAAACTAAAAGGATGTAATATAAATACAACAAGATACTTGGGAAGGAGCTTACTATTGATGAACAAAGGAACAAACACCAAAGGTAACAAAAGCAATTTTCAACTTTCCTGACATCATCAAATAAGTCTGTGTTACGTAAACAAAGTATTAACGCAATATGTCTATAGTAAAGTAAGCTTTGCCAAAGAAAATTTTTTAGGTGATAAAGGATATTAAAGATAGGAAATTAAGTAACGCCAAACTTATTGAAGCGATCCTGCCCTTATTAAAACTATGTTTACGTGTCTCAATTTATTGTGTAATTGGCCAACATCTACCTCATGAGATACAAAAATTGTAAGGGGTTGTAATGTACAAGGTGAGTCACCGAGAGCGTAAACTAATGTTTTATGGGTAAACTTAGCCAGTAAAATGTATTAATCATATTATATGGCTAGTAAGTGTACGAATTGTAAAATTATTCTTGGCTATACAGAGTGTTCCAAAAAAAACAAGGCAAGACAAAGATAGTCTTTTTTTAATGGACCGCGAACATTTTATTATTATAATAAAGTTTGTCAAATCGCCATTGTTACCGCGATAGAAAAGATAATTATGTGGATTTTTGATATCTTTGTAATACGTCGTAATTTGCTAATGTTTTTGGGAATATTTTATTTTATGTATTTTTATATAAGAAATGTGGGAATTTATGTAATTGATACTTGAGTAAAGGTTAGTAGAAGACCGGCACCCTCCCCTCCACTTTTTTTTACATCACAAGCCCCGCCCACTTTCACTTTTTTATATGCCCACGTGGGGGACCGCATTTTCCACCCTTATTTTTACTCGCTTACGTGTAGGACGTATTTTTTCACCCCTATTTTTTACTCACCTACGTGTGAGACCGTATTTTCTACCCTTATTTTTTATACGCTTACGTGAGAGACCGTCCTTTTTACACCTATTTTGAGATGGTGATCTTTTAATTATTTTTATTAATTAACTATCCTAGGGAAATTCTTAATCTGATAGCTTTAAGATGATGATGATCTTTTAATTATTTTTATTAATATAAGATGATGATCTTTAATTATTTTTTATTAATTAATTATCCTAGGGAAATTCTTAATCTGATAGCTTTAAGATGATGATGATCTTTTAATTATTTTTATTAATATAAGATGATGATCTTTAATTATTTTTTATTAAATAATTTTCCCTGGGGAAATTCTTAATCTGATAGCTTTAAGATGATGATGATCTTTAATTATTTTTATTAATTAATTATTTTTAGCCCCTGGGAAATGATGTAAAAGATAGTTTATTTAATTTTGTGTTTACTATTAACATTTATTAGAACTTGTTTGTCAGATATTATTTAAAGAATTGATTAGATAATAATAATCACGTACATATTGACTGTATTTCCCCATTTTACTTTATTAGCGTATTTTTATCAAATGAGATTGTTATTACATTTATTTTAATGCCTATCTACAGGTTGTTTAACGTACGAAATTTATTTATACACTGATTACAAGTTAACGCGTTTCGCCGAAGGGTACAATTGTATGCGCGTCCTAACATAATGTAACTTATAAGATGATCTTAAAGCTGTATTCTGATAGATTACAAGCTTTTATAATAATTAATAACTAAAAATATTATTAGAGTTGATATTCCGTTTATTTCAAGTAATTGTTTCAATATATATATATATATATATATAAAATGTGTGAGTGGACCTGTATTATTTGTTGTAATATGTGTTATTACACTTTATTTTTAACTACCGGTTGCAACCTTCTACTTACATAACTTCAACTTATACACGAATTAATAACGACCTCCACTAGTTTATAACACTGTTGCTTGGTACCGCATTTTTATTTACCTCGAACTCATATAAAAGTTATTAACGCTCCATTTTAATGGTGCTATCAACTATTGAAAGGTCAACCGTTAAATTACATTTTGCAAGGTTGTTTAAAGTAGTCCTTGTCATGCACAGGTGCTATACCGAAATGTTTATCTAGTGAGCTTCTGTAAATGCATCATGCAATTAAAAGAAGATAATGCCATTGATATTAACAAGATGCTTAATACCTTTGGTTTAAAAACTTAATTATGAGGATCAGTCCAGACGAAATAGACTTTTTTAATTATGTCCATATAAAATTTCAAATATAACAATAAAAAAGTTTATTTAAAAATTACTACAGAATACTGCTCTGTAATAAAAAATGATGAAAAATAAAAAGGTCTTAGATTTTAAGTGTATTTTCTACATTTTAATTAAAATTATTTTTTCCAATGAAGTTAAACCACTGATCTAGTTTAACAATAAGTGTTTATACCGTAATGAATAATAAAAACGCTCAGCTAAAATAAAAAACGTTATTAAAATTATTACATCTGTTTTAATGCCAATTTTTGCTTCGTATGTACAAATTATGTTATTACCTAACTTCACCTCCAGGTCATTCGAAGCTAAATATCATGCTTATTTTACCTTGAGAAACAAGTTGGCCTTTGAAGTTAGCTCGCACGCACGTACGTACGTACGCTCGCACGCACGCACGCACGCACTCACGCACGCACGCACGCAGACACACACACACACACACACACACACACACACACACACACACACACACACACACACACACGAGAGCGCGAAAACACGCAAACACGAAAAACACACTAACACAAAAAAACCCGCAAACACGCTAACACAAAAACACAAACGAAAAACGCTACAACGAAAACACAAAAAATACGCAAACGCAAAGACATACAAATGCGAAAATACGTAAGAACGAAAACACGCAAATACGCAAACACAAACGAAAACACGCTAAAGCGAAAAGACTTGTAAACTTGCAAACATGAATCAAGACGGTGGAGCACCGTTAGGAAAAAAAACAAGTTTATTAACAGAATTGAAGGAAAGCGTTTGAAAATATTATTATTATTATAAACAACAATACATCATTATTATTTAATAACATGCTTTACCGGTTTTCTTCCTCTTCTTGAACCGTGATTCGTCGTCATCATCATCATGATTTTGAGATTTGCCCTTCTCCCCTACCTCATCGCTCTTCTTTCTCTTCTGTGAACCATCACCATCATCTTGGATGTGAGATACATTCAGCTCAACCACGTCATTTGACAGTTACACTTTAAAGAGCGAAACACGAGAAACGAGAACGCAGCTAGCCTTGGGTCTTGTGCGCAAGCGTGCTCGTCAATGTTCGGGTAGAATCGGTTATCTTCGGGGGGATGTCTGAAGTATTGACCTAACCACACTCTAACATAGCCCCTAGGGGCATGTTTATAAATCTAAACGCCTCTTTTATGGTCGAGGTATTTTCTCCTAAGACGCCGTGTTTTTTGTGTTAGTGTGTTTTTCGCGTTTGCGTGTTTTCGCGCTCTCGTGTGTGTGTGTGTGTGTGTGTGTGTGTGTGTGTCTGTGCGCGTACGTGCGTGCGTACGTGCGAGCGTGCGTGCTTACGTGTGTGCATACGTGCGAGCTTGCGTGCGTGCGTGCGTGTGTACGTGCGTGCGTGCATGCGTGTTTTTCGTTTGATCCTCGTGTTGGCCAAAAGCTATAATTGGAAACGTTGCTTGCTATACCCAATCCGTGGAGTTATGTATTAATTAGCTTTTTTGACAGATGTATTTATTTATGATAAGATCAGGCATGCATGTAAAGTAATATAGAGGTAAAACTAACTAGCTAATGTGTTTTGCTGCTACACGAATCACAGTATTGAAGATTCTGTTTATGTATTAGAAAACGTACTACAGTATCGAAACAGAATGCAGATAAAAATTGAAGTAAGTGAATACGGTACAACTTCTGCGAACGAGCTGAAAGATTTGAAGCGTGTGCTGCATTTCCAGAGCCGAGTTGAAACCAGTTAATTTAGGGCTAACCTCGTGTCCATGCAATAATAATGTCTGATAAACTATTAGGGTTATTAGCTACTTTTATAGGTTGTTACAATATAATCGTTCAAGGTGAAGACGATGAGGTGATTGTATCTCAAAATCTCGTTTGATCTCATGAGATGTGTATAGCTTTTCTTAAAAAATACCTGCGAGGCTGTCTCATTTAAAAAACCTCATGCAAAAAAAACAAGCATATACTTACATTCCACCAGCTCGTTGTGCAGCCGCCATAAAATCATTATAAACATTTATCGAATCGATAGTGTCATTTTCGCACAACATTTTATAAGTGATGATATTGTATGCGTTGTTTAGCCCCTCATCGGTTAATGCACCAGCACTAAATAATCTCAAAATTTGGTTAACAGTTAAAGATTCCATAGCGGTATGATGCTCTTCAAAACAGAACTAAATTAACTAAACCAAGCGCACGCTTTTATAGTATTCTTTCAGATCCCGAGGCTAACTTCAAGGCTATCTTCAAAACCTGTGACTAACTAACTTCAAGGCCAACTTATTTCACATAGTTAACAATTTTCTCAAGGTAGAATAAGTATGCTGTTGTAAAATAAGTTTCATAACTAACTTCAAGGCTAACTTCAAAGGCCAACTTGTTTCTCAAGGTAAAATAAATATTTATCTTCGAATGACCTGAAGGTGAAGTTAGGTAATAACATAATTTGTACATACGAAGCAAAAATTGGCATTAAAAGAGATGTAATAATTTTAATAACGTTTTTTATTTTAGCTAAGCGTTTTTATTATTCATTACGGTATAAACACTTATTGTTAAACTAGATCAGTCGTTTAACTTCATTGGAAAAAATAATTTTAATTAAAATGTAGAAAATACACTTAAAATCTAAGACCTTTTTATTTTTCATCATTTTTTGTTACAGAGGAGTATTCTGTAGTAATTTTTATATACACTTTTTTATTGTTGTATTTGAAATTTTATATGGACATAATTAAAAAAGTCTATTTTGTCTGACTGATCCTCATAATTAAGTTTTTAAACCAAAGGTATTAAGCATCTTGTTAATATCAATGGCATTATCTTCTTTTAATTGCATGATGCATTTACAGAAGCTCACTAGATAAACATTTCGGTATAGCACCTGTGCATGACAAGGACTACTTTAAACAACCTTGCAAAATGTAATTTAACGGTTGACCTTTCAATAGTTGATAGCACCATTAAAATGGAGCGTTAATAACTTTTATATGAGTTCGAGGTAAATAAAAATGCGGTACCAAGCAATAGTGTTATAAACTAGTGGAGGTCGTTATTAATTCGTGTATAAGTTGAAGTTATGTAAGTAGAAGGTTACAACCGGTAATTAAAAAGAAAGTGTAATAACACATATTACAACAAATAATACAGGTCCACTCACATTATATATATATATATATATATATATATATATATATATATATATATATATATATATATTGAAACAATTACTTGAAATAAACGGCATATCGACTCTAATAATATTTTTAATTATTAATTATTATAAAAGCTTGTAATCTATCAGAATACAGCTTTAAGATCATCTTATAAGTTACATTATGTTAGGACGCGCATACAATTGTACCCTTCGGCGAAACGTGTTAATATGTAATCAGTGTATAAATAAATTTCGCATGTTAAACAACCTGTAGATAGGCATTAAAATAAATGTAATAACAATCTCATTTGATAAAAATACGCTAATAAAGTAAAATGGGGAAATACAGTCAATGTGTACGTGATTATTATTATCTAATCAATTCTTTAAATAATATCTGATAAACAAGTTCTAATAAATGTTAATAGTAAACACAAAATTAAATAAACTATCTTTTACATCATTTCCCAGGGGCTAAAAATAATTAATTAATAAAAATAATTAAAGATCATCATCATCTTAAAGCTATCAGATTAAGAATTTCCCTAGGATAATTAATTAATAAAAAATAATTAAAGATCATCATCTTATATTAATAAAAATAATTAAAAGATCATCATCATCTTAAAGCTATCAGATTAAGAATTTCCCTAGGATAATTAATTAATAAAAAATAATTAAAGATCATCATCTTATATTAATAAAAATAATTAAAAGATCACCATCTCAAAATAAGGGTAAAAAATACGGTCTCTCACGTAAGCGTATAAAAAATAAGGGTAGAAAATACGGTCTCACACGTAGGTGTGTAAAAAATAGGGGTGAAAAAATACGTCCTACACGTAAGCGAGTAAAAATAAGGGTGGAAAATGCGGTCCCCCACGTGGGCATATAAAAAAGTGAAAGTGAGCTGGGCTTGTGACGTAAAAAAAGTGGAGGGGAGGGTGCCGGTCTTCTACTAAGGTTGAACAGAAAAAGGAAACACATTAGGGTTGAGAAACAGGTGTTCTGCCAAAACTGGCGTGACGAATTGTTGAAAATTTCTATACGCGCGCTCTTGATGTAAAAATGTCATTGATTTAATAATTAATTACGGATGAACATAGCGCAAATGCAAAGGGATCTTTGTTTGGTATGTTGAAACTTGAGACCTAAATGTAGCGCTTGTTACGGACGAATGCGAACGGGTACAGGATACTGCTCGGTTATTAATTGAAATGTGCAATTTCCGAGTGTGTACATACTCCCAAGTCCAGATGACCATTAAACACATCAAATTTTATTTTTATTGTTTTTATTGTTGTATAGATGAATGTGTAACCTGAGAAAGGGACGCCGTCTTTTTCTAACGCACTTAACCTTATATATCGGTCACGATGTTATGATCTATTTACAACTTACCCTAAGGTTTTGTTTTAATGGGTTTTTTGTCAGTTTGATAAGTAGAATTTTTTGCCTGCGGACTAATTTCTCTTCATATGTAATTTATTGTAATTTTACGTATTTATTTTGTGCTTTAGTAGTCACTAAACAATTGAGTAAGTGTAAATTCCTTCCCTATTTTCTTTTGTCCTTGCATTTACCTTATTATCACCTGTGCAATTTTACTGTTGTTGTATTTCATATGTACCGTAATTTGCCTTATTGTTTTATGTGCTTATTTACTAAAAAACCGACATGATTCGATTTAAAGGGCCACATGTTTGGTATTACGATTTTTATTCTGATTATTTATGACACAATTGTGGGTTTTTGTGTTTATGTGTAACTAAACTGTTTTTCATTTATTTGTCTCTTAATGTTATAATTTTGTACGCACTTTAACCTGATTTAATGGTGTTTTGTTGTATATTTAACCCTTTCATTATTTTTTTGTGTTATTTGGTTGATTAATGTACTTGTACAATTATTTATTTATGAATAAAGAGGGTTTTATTGGTGGTTCTTTCCAACAATAGTATATTAACGAGCTGAACCACCATTGCGCAAAGGTCGTTAATTTTAATTTGAGTAGTTTTATTGTTTACCTGTCCCACATGATGCAACACTTACCTCATCCAGCCTATCTAATACAAATAGGACAACGTACCTACCACTAAACGGCCAATTCGTTTGATCAGATTTGAGGTTTGCGGGTAATTAAATATCACACTTGTAAATAAATTCTAATGTTTTAATTATTGCCAGGAAAGTCAAAGTAAGGCAGGCAATAAATTTGAGTAATAGTAACATTATTGTCAGCCAAGTCAAGATAAATCACTTAGCGATTGTTTTGTTTTTGAATTTGGATTCTTGCAAAGAAGTTAAAATTACACTTTTCAAGATAGAGTACCTGGGGGACGCTACAACATCCTGCATATCATTCGATTTTTGGATATTACGAGCAATTATAGAACTTTATATGGGTTTTAGGCACGTAAAATTTACGGTTTTTGAAAAAATTCAAAATTTATCAAAAAATCGCATTTCAGGTTTAATTTTATTATTTTGTACCACATGGTGTTTTGTTAAGGAAACTTCTATATTTGGACCAAGAAAAGACTAAGCTTAAACTTATGTTCTGAAGAAGAAATATTTAAGGTAAACGCTACACGGTGTTCAAAATATAAGTTCAAACCTGCGAAACTTTAAATTAAGAAATATCACTTTTCTCATGTCCTGTGTCCTATACGTATCTCTCATTGTTTTTGGGCAATTTTTATTTTTCTATATTACTCAATATTTCAATGGTTTTGCTTGTGAATTAAATTTGAAAGCACGGGAGACAAAAATTTGCATTAAATGCTAAACACTAACATAGATATAAATTAACTCCAACAGAAAATAGATTACGTTATCATAAGAACTGACATAATATAAACGAACATACTGGATAATTCAATAGTTACTAATACATTCTTCTTAAAATATGTTCGAAAAGCTGTCCCTTCTGCTGAATACATACATTCAGTCGTTTTACTATGTTTTCCGTCACGTTTCGCAGTATCTCCAGTGTTATTGTTCCATAAGCATCTCGTATCCTATCTTCTATATCTTCTTTTGTAGTGGGAAATGTGGCGTATACACGTTCTTTAATATATCCCTAAGGAAGAAATCTAATGGGGTAAGATAGCAAAACCTTGGGGGCCACTGGACAAAACCTCCACGCCCAATCCATTTTTGAGGATAATTATCATCTAAAATTCACGTACCTCGCGGTGGTAGTACGGAGAGGCACTGTCCGGTTGCAGCCACATATTCTGTCGTTCGTCCTCACTAATCATATGAAGGAGGTTAGGCAAAACTTCTTGGTGGAATTGAAGGTATATACGATCAGTTAGGGGAGTGTTAAAAAATACGGTTCAATATTTCTATTGTGGAGAATGCCACACCAAACATTTATGGACCAGTGGTTCTGATTTGCAATTTTCGGATTCACAATGGATTGTCCAATGCGTAATAGTGCTTATTATGACTATTTACACCATCATTGCTTCTAAAAGTAGCCTCCTCAGAAAACATAATATAAGATAAAAAGTTTGGATTAATCTCAAGTTGAGCACTCAGCTACTGGCAAAAGTTTAATTGTTTTTCGAAGTCATCATTGCGTAATTCCTGGTGTAATCCAGTATGGTGAGGATGATACTTATATTTTCTAATTGTCCGATTGACAGTTGATTGTGACGTTTCATATGATATTGCTATCTGACGACTACTGAGATGCAGTTTCCTTCAATATGAAGCAGAAGTTATTTTTTTATTTCTGGTTTTTCCATTCACCACTTTGTGTTTTACACTGCCAGCAAATCGATTCCCCCCATCAAATTTTCAAAAGTGAGCCGAGTGAGTTGGAGTCGAGCAGGATACTTAATTCTGTATAACCTTTGAACAGGAAAACAATTTTACTGAGCTTCTCCTACACATAAACCATATTAATTAATTCACTTTTAGAGTAATCCATTATTTTACTATTGAATATACAAAACTTTCACAATGTTAAATGGCTACCAAAATGCTAGCAGTTTGACAGGTGAAATATTTGTCATGTGGGATATTGCTTTCATGGATATTGCGAATAATCACAAGAAAAACCATTGAAATATTGAATAATACAGAAAAATCTAAATAAGTCAAAAACAGTGAGACATGGGTATAGGACATACTTATAAAGAATTGTGTGATTTTTATTCTCTTTAACACAGCGTAAAAATATACAGATTGTTCTGAATTTCAAGTTTAGCAGGTTTGAACATATATTTTGAACACCCGATAGCATTTATATCTAATATTTCTTCTTCAGAGCATAAGCTTAAGCTTGGTCATTCCTTAGTCCAAATATTAAAAGTTTTCCTAAAAACATAATATTAAAGTTATACCTGTAAATGTGATTTTTTGGATCAAATTCGAATTATTTAAATTTTAAATGCATGAAGTTTATATCAAATTAAGTTTTATAATTGCACGTAGAATCCAAAAATTGAATGATATATAGGGTGAACTTTGCCTTGATCTGCATTTTTGAAACACTCTGTATATACCTCCGGAATTCGAAACAGACCGTATTACACCTGACCCATCATTTTGATGCTTCTATAAGTGAGTCGCGTGACTATTTGATCAGGGGGTGTCGGCTACTGGTAATGGCGTCAGCGTCGCGTTAGTTTATCGTAAGCGGCAGTGACAGTGAAGACTCTTACGACGGTTCTCGCGGCGAGTGACAGAGGAAAATAGGATTAGTAACACCAGAAGACCTCAATTATATATTAAAAAGGTGATCCCAATTAATATACGTTTATTTGTTAAAATTTCGAATACCTCTCTGATCTCTAATAGCAAATAACAAGACATTCGTACGTGAATTGTATTAAAAGAATTTGTATTTATTTCATTTTTGAAATTAGGTTTAAAGGACTTTTAAATTAGATGATATCGGTCTTGCATTCTACCCGTTACAGTTTCTATAAAAAATTCTTTACTAGGTCAACCTTCTTTTCAGAAATAAAAACCGATATTCTTACTTTAAAGTTACGTTGTTTACTATTTCTAATTATTTTGCAGTCAATTTTTTAAGGAGTTTTTGATTGTGCTAGTTATATCACTTTAATTTTACTTTGTCAGAATATTAGCGAAGTTCTTGCAAAGCGATATCTTTAATTTGTTAAATAATGTTAACAAAACAATGAGATTTTGAAAGAAAAGAATTTTACATTAAATTTGTAAATTGATTTAGGGTCCGTAATTAAATTATTAACCAGGATAGATAGCTGGCTTTTTATGGTTTCTCAGGTGGAATTCAAGATTATTTACAGGATTTCGGAAACACTATCCAAAATTTGAACAGCGGCTGTATACCATAGAACGAAACAGGATATTAACAGGAAGAATTTCGCAGGGACCCGGTAATTATTTTACGTAAAAATACAGCACCGACAGTGAAAATAACTCAGGATTGAATATTTCAGGTGACAGCAAATTATCATTAGGAGAAATCGGTTTCAAGCAAATACTTACAATTTTTGGCGACCGAGATTATGGTTTAGATAGACAGGATTTCTATCTGGAATTCGTAATTAAGTAATTATTTTTGATAAAAGACCTGGGTTAAGCGAATATAAATGTTACTCACTTCTGAGCATATACTGACGTATGGAGTTTCTATGATAAAAGTTAGTAACCAAGTGTCGCTTTAGATGTTACCTTACCTTCCACCTTCCTTCCACATGTCTACGGCAGCGTGTAGATTTGTATGTAATATATGTATTAGTCTTCCTAGTTGACAAGGGCGTCTACCCGAACACTTTATAAAATAGCCTGGTGTTAGAAGATAGATGCACTGCGTGGCTACTCTGCGCGTACCGTTGTCTGGTGGTAGACACTAGCAAACTACCCTGCAAGCCTCCTTTGTACAGTGTACTAGTAAGTGTGTATAATAGTTTTAAACTTACATGCAGGAAAGATTCTATCTTAATCGGCTCAGGTCTAAGACAGAAGGTAAACGTGTCTTGAGTGGTGATATGTCAAGTGGAGATCAAAGAAAGTAGTGTACGTGTAAGGGGAGGGCGGAGAGCTTGAACTGTCCAAACTCCTTCAACCACAGTGGAATTGTACATACATTAGGTATGAATTCATGGTGGGATTAAGGATAGGTGCCGTTAGAATATGATCGAAAGAAACGGTGTGAGGGTTCTGAGGGGTGGTACATGATAACGAGACTCGGCGTGACATGCAGATATATACATATACGTTTGAATTGTTTGCTATCGTATTGAGGCGGACAGTCGGGACTGACGTAGAAAATCATCAATGGTTTTTCGAACTACGTCGGAAGAGATTAAAATTGATTATTTGTTAATGTCGTTCTAGAAAGTACAAAAAATTTAATTAAAAAAAATTAATTAAGGTTACCTATGTAAATGATTTTAGATATTTATGTTACAATAAATGACAATACCACGTATATAACATACTTTTAAGATAAAGAAAGCATGAAAACCAAAATTATTCGACTTAATTGAACAACGTAATTACTATACTAAAAAAATGTATACACCATCTGATGTCGCCCTATACAAACGTGACATCCTAATTGGTCAACGGAACAAATAATAGGGAATTATGATCACAATGCTCTGTTACAGAATTCGGTAATATACAATTAAATCACTTAAACGTTGCAATTTGATTATAACTAGAAATAGAGTAATGAGGTCGCCTTTGTTTAACAGTTCCGTATTCAATTTGAGCGGTCACAGAATAAAGCTTGTCATATTACGCCTAATTTACCTATATATTGGTCATTCCCACATGAAAGCTTCTCGAGTTATCGTTATTATCTCCAAAATTAATAACGTAATGTTGTATTTGGGAAGAACGATTAATTATTTGTATCACTTTGAGAGATTTAAAAACTCGAAATGCAAAGTAAAATAGAAGCACATAATGCTAGCCCCCTCCCTCCACCATTGTGCATTTTCTTATAGTAGCGCCGGGGAGAGGTGCCTCATGGCGTACTCGAGAATGGGGATATAATTACTACTGTGAAATGCATCTGTTTCCCTTTATCTTAGTGCGAAGTTCCCACTTAAAGAAAGACGGGTTATAATTTATACATCTGCTATACATTTTAAATGCAGGACTTAAAAACGTATGTCGATTCTAAAGTCAAAGCGCATGACGCTGTCAGATGTCTTCTTGGCTATTTAACCTCAAATTATTCTTCGTATTTCGTTTCGTATAATCGCATCGTGTTTTGTAGTTATAATAATTTATCTTTCGCTTCGTAATGTATTAGTTTCGATTGCATTTCTAAACAATAGTTTTTTTCAATTGATTGAATGCATTTATTTATTTTGCAGCAAATAATGATGTCATTAAAAGGTAAATCTTTGAAAAGCCAAACTCAAGTAATGTTAATGAATATACTGCATTATTTCGAGATGGAACGCGATAACGGGGGGCCAAGTTTACCTTTAACTTCCATTATGCAGGTACGCTAATAATTTTCACTATTTAAATTTATATTTATGTAATATTATTTTGCAGCGAATTGCTCTCGCATGCGGCATTTCCGAGAAAACCGTCGCTCGGACAAAGGCAAGAGTGGCTCTCGCTTTAGAATCTGGGAAATAGGCGCAGGTTTCACCGCAAACACATAGGCTGCGTTTGAAGTCGAAGTCAGAGGATGTCGACGAATAGGTGAATGACGTTTTGAAACGAAAAATTTACACCATGCATGCAACTCGTAAATAATTCAGAAATTATTGTTGTAATGGAGTTAATCACTGTTTAATTTTAGGCTCACATATTACTATCGAAAACTCCAATATTTACCTTCAGTAAAACGAGTTTGAAACAATTGTTACACAAAATTGGTTTTGAATTCACAAAGTTGACGATAGAAGAAGGCGTTTAAAGGAGCATATTCATATTGCTGGTGCTCGAGCAACATTTTTGCGAAAATATTTTGCTAATAAAAGTTGTGAAATAAGTTACGATCCTATCTTTTTGGATGAGACGTGGATTTTTAGTGGAGGAAGCGTTAGAAAATCATGGCATGATAATGATTTGAAAAGCACAAAAAAACAAATCGTTAGGAGAAGGAAAACGGTAATTAAAATAGTCCGATTTGTTAAATATATTTTTAACCGAACAAATTTTAGTTTTATCGTACTGAGTGCTGGCAACAAAGATGGCGTTATACCTAATTAATCATAGATATCTTCCAGTAAAAGTAAGACAGCAGACTACCACAATAATATGAAGGCTGATTTATTTAAAAAATGGTTTCAAGAACAGCTTTTACCAAATTTAGAAAAACCAAGTTTGATAATTCTTGACAATGGCAGTTATCATTCTACATTAGTAGAAAAACTACCTTCAAGTAGTTGGAAGAAAGAAGATCTTCAATTTTTAAGAAAACACAACATTCCTCATTCGAATGATATGCTGAAAGTGGAATTATTACAAATTGCCAAGGATTTACAAGTTCCAATATGCCATTGATGAAATCGCTCATCAATGGGGACATCAAATTTTACGTTTACCTCCGTATCACTGCCAATTCAACCCTATCGAGTTAATATGAGCAAATTGTAAACAGTATTACAACTAAAAGGTTGTAAGGCAGGGCTTCAGGGACGAGAATGTTTTATAGCTATGGAAGTAACCAAGTAACTGGAGAACTGTGGCAAAAGTGTATTTTACATGCTGAAACGGAAATGAGCCAGTGGTGGGACGTTCAAAAAAGAGCTGAGGAAATAGTAAAACCTCTAGTAAACAATGTCGGAGAGTCGAGTGAAGATGATAGTGAAAGTGAAGGTGATGACTTTTAATTATAAGATGTCCAATATTTGAATTTAAAGTAAAAATTAGAATCTTAGTTACTTTATAACATTGTAAAGAATTATTATATTTAACATATACCGCTGTAGCTGTACTTAGGTTTACATTCGTTATATATATATATATATATATATATATATATATATATATATATATATATATATATATATTTTGCTAAACTGTAAACTGAGATTTTCAAAATCGGTTACATTATTAACTAATATTAAATATCATTTTTAACATCCAATACAGTGTATTTATTTATGACAAAATCAGTTATTTATAAGTGGCTTCGATAACCAAATTAAAGTCGGTTAAGAACGATCCTCCGCAATTAACCAAACTTTTCGCACTTCATTCGGGCACTGCCTACTGCAAGCTAATTCGTTTCTTATTGAAAATTATTGATATAATTAATTTGTAAAACAGATCCAAAACGAAATTTTGTTGACCCGGTCTCGGTTCTGATAATCGTTTACAGTTGTACAATATATTTTTATCATATGATTACCCACACTCTGTGGACTTTACATGCCAGAATAAGTGTGAACAGACCTTAAACGAAATTCGACTTTATTTATACGAGTGGATGGGGATCTTTAAGGCCTTTAGGATACTAAATCCCGAGATATTCGAACAATAATTTTATTTAAATTTGACAGCGCGGCTTAAATTTCAAAATAACCTAGAAACATTGACGATGTTTTGTTGGTATACAAAATTACTAACTATATGAACCAATATCGACATACGTTTTTGAAATCTTAAACCATGCTTTACTAAAATATGAGTCATAAGACACCTCTCGCCGGCCCGACCAACAAGAATGAATTTAGCTTGAATAGGGCTGCCCCCAGCTAAAAAATGAATATACGAAAACGTTTTGTACATAAAAAGTGTCAAATAATTAAATGCTAATTAGAATTGTAACTGAAATTTCAAAGTACTCACAAAACGGTCCCTTTCGAACTACTAGGTACGTGGTCACAAGTACGATCTACCAACAAAGCAACCCTTCCAGCTTGTCACAATCAACTCCTTATTGAAACACAGTCAAAATATCCCGTGCCCGTATTAAGTTTAGAAAAGGTTGTATTTTGGCGTCTAAGGAGTAAAGAATGGTTAAGAAATTTGGTGCTTTTACAGTTTGACATTAAAATGATTTCTTTACGCTCCTTTCTTAAACGATTCCTACACACACACAATATACACATCCTTTCCATCACGGAAACAAAGCTCACACCCCGATGCTCACTCAATTTCAACACGTATCACTCATTCCTAAACAATAGCCACCACGAAACCGCCCTCTTAATTAAAAACTGCTTCCCATCCACTCATTTTCAACTTCCTGCGCACCTACAGCATCTCGAATACGTTGCTGTGACGGTGCACTTTCCCACTCCCATAATATTTATATCATATTATAACCCGTCAGGCCACAATTCCCCTCTAGCCTCCCCAACGCAATAATCCTAGGTGATTTCAATGCTCGCCACACCCAATTTGGTGACACCACAACGAATGGCAACGGTAACAGACTATCATCTGCTTTGTTGCAGTTGCCGCTCCTGCGAATCGCCAACACACAGCCAACCTACTTCGAGCACTTAGGTGCCTCAATAATAGACCACATCATAGTCTCCGAACCCATCGCTCACTATATCGATCGTGAGTGCTTTTTAGGCACCACGATCACATCAGATCACATTCGCCTCTGGTCAAAACTTCATTATGCCCAGCCCTCCATTCACCCCCTCAATACACAGTCATTAAAGATTTTTCAAAAGCAGACTGGAATATGTTCTCCGAACACATCTCCAACAACCTTCCCACACCTAATCTTCAAACGACCAAAATTCTCGAGAGAGCCATTAGAGACCTAACTTCCGATATTGCGGAAGCGGTCAATAACTTTGTCCCATTAAAAACATCGACATTTCTCGAAAACCGCTCCCACGGCACATTGTGAACTGGATCAAAGAGAAATCTTGCGATCCAGAGACACGGCGCTCAAGACCGAATACAATCGCCTTAACGCCTTAATCAGGCGAGAAGCCAATAAACAGTCTGACGACTCCTCGACCAAAGCCACCTCCCAGGTTGATTATGGAAATGGTAAACTCTTCTGGCAACAGAAGAAAAGTAAACCCCAAATCCCGCCTAACCGACCTTCAGGGCAACCTAATCTCCTCCGACCAACGAAAGGTCGATTTCTTTGGTCGCCACCTCCAATCCATTTTCCGATCCCCAGATCATCCCCAATTTGATAACCAATTCAAGGCACTCCTTGAGAGTCGCCTTGAAGATTTCTGTACCCTTAATCATCCCGAAACCCTACTCGATAACGAGAGTCCTTTTTACGCCCCTATCACGCCCGACCAGGTCAGCTCATACTTCAAAAAAGGTAAAAATTCTGCCCCAGGTCATGACGGCCTAAACCGTAAAATTCTCCGTCACCTACGCGACCCAGCCCTCCGTTTACTTTCCACTATTTACAATAAATGCCTTACCCTATCGTACTTCACGACGGATTGGAAATCGGCTTCCACCGTCATGATACCTAAACCCCACGCTGATCTTACGTCGCCCTCCTCCTACAGATCAATCTCCCTCCTGAGCTGCCTCAGAAAATGCTTTGAGCAGATTCTAGCCAGGCGACTCAGAGACCACCTAGAATACAAAGACCTCCTTCCCAACAGCCAATTCGGCTTCCGTCCTAACTGAACGTGTCACGATCTCTTGTTGAAGCTGCTTACAGAGACCACCAGAGTATTCAATCACAAGCAATGCAATCTGGATGTGTTTCTGGACATTAAGCAAGCATTTGACATGGTCTGGTACGCCGGTCTCCTGCAAAAGGTCCGAAACCTTAACATACCCGACCCCTTCGTCAAACTCCTACTCTCGTACCTGACCAATCGGTCAGTTCGGGTCAAAGTAGGGAAAACCTTCTCCGATCCTTTTCAACAAACAGCAGGCGTTCCGCAAGGCTCTGCCTTAGCCTCTATCCATTACACCATCTTTGCATACATCATTCCCAAAGTTACCCAACCCGGAGTAGTCGTTGTGCAGTTCGCGGATGATACCGCCTTTTGGGCGGTTAATCGGAACAGCGAAACGGCCTCCCGCCTCATATCCAAAACCCTACGGAACTTCTCTAACTGGGTGAACCAGTAGAGAGTCTCCGTCAATCCCACCAAAACCCAAACAATCCTTTTCCGACATCCTCATTACGCAGAGGATAAGTTCCCCAATCTTGCCTCCAGAAACGTCTCCCTCACCCTTAACCAAGAAAGGCTCACTCCAAGATGAAATCACCTACCTAGGAATCCTCTTCACTAGAACCCTCAATTGGCTCTCCGATGTAAAAAGTACACTAAACAGGATTAGAAACCGCGCAAACCTACTGGACGCCCTTCGGGGTAGAATCAGAGGTTGTCACCCCAAAATAATTCTACACACATATAAAACATACATCCGCCCTATATACACAAACATTAACCCCAATCACCTTTCCTCAATCGCCTCCTGTGAACGTCGAATTTTTAGACGGATACACAGGTTACCCCTCAGGTACCCTAATGACCTCACCCTACACCACGCCAATATACCCCCAATCACGAACCGTATCCAAAAACTCCAGTAAAACTTCGCCTATAAAAGAATTTTCGGCAACACTATCCCAACCAAAGAAATCCTTACCACTCCCTACAACTACCGCTTTCCCAAATTCCCTCGAAAAAAACCCAAATTAAAACGCAAACATCCTCCCGCAATCCTCACACAACTTCTCGACGACCTCCCCGAGGAGGTAGAAGAATACCTCGATAATACCCCATATGCCCTCCGCATCCCTCCGTCTATTCGATGACGACCCAGCATGACACCGGCCAACGATCTAATTAATCACACTGCACACCACACCACACTAACCCACACGCACACTTAAACCCAACCACACACTATTCAAAATTCAAATTCAAATAAATTTAAACACTTTTGTTTTATTACCAAAAACTACCACACCTCATGATTGTACAGAATACAATAACACAAAACAGCGCAACACCAACAACAAGGGAATGACCAGGGCTGAAGAGAAGAAGGACCCCTGGACAGTCTACAATAAGATTATAATTATATATATATATATATAATATATATATATATATATATATATATATATATATATATATGTCTATCTATTGAAAGACGAAATTTTACAAACGAAGAAAAGTTCGATATGCTACATCTTGTCCCACAGAAATTGTGTAGTTACTGAGCTGATGTATTTGGATAAATATAAATACCAGGCCTTGTTGAGAACCCTGAAATATCGACAAGACAAATTGAACATCGTACTGGTGTAGGTAATTTTACAGCACAATTCATTTTAAATAAGAATAAGTTTCATCCATATAAATTTCGAGTTTGTCAGAGTCTTAGACCAACTGATCAGGAGCGGCGAGCAGGTTTTTGCGAATGGTATAGGTATAATACAAAATGTGACGAAGACCTAAATTTTGCTTTTAAAATGATTTGGTCTGAAGAAAGCATGATAACAAACTGTGTAATTTTCAACCGACGTAACAAACATTATTGGCCAAAACAAAATATTTATTAAAAAAGTTGGATTTAATATGTGGATGGGCATTTTGGGACGAAGAATAATAGGATCTTTTATTTACCACAACAATTTAAATGCCAAACGATACCTGAACTTGCAAAGGACAGATTTGGAAAATGCCTTGGATGAATTACCTCTAGCACTTGTTAACAACATAACTCAAGAAATATGTAGGACTATCTGTCATTGCGGTTTATAGGAAAATGGATTAGAACTTACAGTGCAGTAGCTTGGCCAGCCTGATAACCCGATTTAAGTCTGTTGGATTTTTTTCTGTGGGGTTACCAAATGTATGACTGGAAGTTTTGAAAATGAAGACCATAAATGCTAGACCGTTTTAAACTCTTCAGTAAAGACAGCTTACCTGTGTCTAGAAGATAACGGCAACCTATTTGAACAGTTATTGTAACAATTTAACTTTAATTAAATAGGTTTAAAAGATTGGAGTTGTTAAATTTGTATATAAAATAATATTATGAAATCCTAATATAATCGGAATTTTTCTTAAAAATTAGCTTCAAAACCATAATGTGTAAATACATGGTTAAATTCGTAATAAAAAATACTATCGAATACAGGGCGTTTCGTTGATTGCGGCGATATAAAAAAATAAGGTTGATGATGGTTTCTCGAAGACGAATCGTCCAATAAAAAAATTTAAAAACGCTATCTAATCGAATTTAAAAAGTGACATTGAAGAAGTTTTTAAAAATCTTTTAAAACAAATGAAGGAATTACGAAAAAAGAAAAACCCAAAAATCGCATTTTGTTTAAAATCTCGGAAACGATAAACAATAGTGAACTTTTGCAAACTACATGTGAACACGCCCTAAATTATACAACTTTTCTCTAATTTAACCGCCTACGTATCTCTTACCGTTTACAAGATCCCCGTGCTATTCATCCTTATCTGGGGAACGTTGTATAATGTTAATTCTTTTTTAACCTAGATTGAGTATGTTTATGTACTCGGTTATTATTAGACTAAGACGAAGACATTCATAACACACATTGACAAAGAAGTGGTTGTGTCGAAAACAAAAATTCAAAAACTTAAAAAACAAACATATGCCATCTACAACAAAAATAGCCTACAGGAATTTTGATGGTACTGGCACCAAATCCGTAAAAGCGCCAACTTAAGTAAATCCATTATTGGATCGAATGAGTGTCACATAAGCAATTACGGTATTTTTAATAAAAACGATGTCCTTTACCGGTCAGATCAAAATCCCTATATTGCTAGGCTTCCATACAACAGAGACGATTCCGGCTTAATGCGTTTTGTTTGCTCTTGTCGGGAGACGATGCTCCCTGCCACAACTCAGGTGCAGTAAGGGATTACTTAAATTACAATTTCCCGAATGACTGACCAGATACTGATGGTCCCATTAATTAGCTACCAATGTTACTTGATTTCCCAATTTTAGACTTTTTTTTAAGGGTGTTTATAAACAATCTCATTTACAAAAAATGCGACGAAACTATTAGAAGAATTAATGAACGCTAGAACAAAGATCTTTGAACGGCGTTGAGAGAAAACTATCCATTTATAAGAAATATAGAACACGCTGGCCAACAATTTGAGCGGTGGACAGTAAGCACTTACTTAAACGTTTTTAAACCTAGGTTAATCTTAATAGTTTATACTTTGATCGGTGAGTAATGTATAACTGTGTTATTTTTATTACAATGTTGCGCTACTGCTAGAATATATACAAAATGCGTATTTGTTAGTTACGCTTTAAAAAATATCAATATACAACGTGAACCAAAAAAACGTACCCCCACTACAAGTATATATTCTACACATAAATTGAAGACGAAAAGTCAGATAAAATGTTTCTCTAAAATGTATGACTACAAAGTGACAGGCCCTCAAAGTTGAATTTTGAAAATCGTTTTTCGGAAATAACTGGAAAACCATTAGGAATTTCAAAGTACTATCCCCAATGAAAATTATTTCTTTGTTGACGAGGATTTTTCTGGTTTGATTGGATTGTCTATGAATGGACTGGAAGTATTAGTTTTCACACTGTGTGTGATTTTTCAGGTATTTTGGTGACTTTTTTGAGCCCGTTATTTAATTTTCTGCAAATTTGGTCCTCTTGGTTGAAGTTGATAAAGTGAACGGTTTACGAGTTATTTGCAATTTCATGAATCACGGTCAATTAAATACTACCGCACCAAAATTTATTAAGTGCGCACTGGACTAAAAGTCATAGTTGTCATATTGTGGTTTTTGATCAGTTTTCATACAATTTTTTTTATCCATAATGAATAATAATCGATATTCCAACTCCGAAATGACAGATATGCACATAATGTATGCAGAGCTTTTGGTAATTGTGCTGAAGCTGTTCGCTTATATTCCTAGGCATTTCCAAATCGGCGGATACCGAATAAAAAGACGTTTGCCAACATTGACCGGCGTCTTCGTGAAAGTGGTACATATTATCAATTTATAAAAATTCTATTCATATAGGGTTCTCACAGGTTGTTTGAAGCCACCAAAAATTGACAGTGGTAGAAGGCGAACTGCAAGAACACCAGTTTTAGAACAAATAGTGTTCGATGCAATTGACGCTGATCCCACAACGAGCTCTCATCAATTGGCAAGAGAAAATAATTCAAATCAGTCCATGATATATAATATATAATGACCGAAATTATTCATCGATTATCTTATTCACTGATGAGGCAAGTTTCGCGAGAAACGGAACTTTTAACTTCCATAACAATCATTACTACCATTATCAAAATCCACGCGTTTTCATTGAAACCAATCATCAACAGCAATTCAATGTGAATGTATGGGCTGGTATTATTGGCAATAATTTAATTGGTCCATTGTTTTTGCCACAACGTTTAAATGGTAATTCATACACCAATTTTTTGGATAATGGTTTACCCGAGTTACTAGGAGATGTCCATCTGGATGTTAGGGGTAGGGTGTGTTTCATGCACGATGGTGCGCTTCCTCATTTTGCACTCACTGCTAGGCGCTCATTGAATCGAACTTTTAACGGAAACTGGATTGGGCGTGGAGGACGGTTCCTTGGCCTGCACGTTCACCTGATCTAAACCCTATGGATTTTTTTCTGGAATCATTTAAAAGACATGGTGTATTGGGTGCCAACTACAAACGTCCAACATCTCCAGCAACGAATTTTTGATTGCTTTAATTTAATAAGAGATAATCCGCAATTATTTTTCAACGTACGTCAGTCAATCATGAAAAGAATTCGTAAATGCATAGCAGTAAACGGTGAACAATTCGAACATTTAATCAACTAATTTGTTTGTTAATTAATACTTTGTTTAACTTAATGAACTATTTGACAACTATGACTTTTAGTCCACGGCTCACTTACTAAAATTTGGTGCGATAGTATTTAATTGACCGTGATTGATGAAATTGCAAATAACTCGTAAACCAAGAGGACCAAATTTGCAGAAAATCGAATAACGGGCCCAAAAAACTCACCAAAATACCTGAAAAATCACACACAAAAAAGTTGGAATAGAAAGTATATGGGAACAATGTGAAAACTAATACTTGCAGTCCATTCATAGACAATCCAATCAAACCAGAAAAATCCTCGTCAAGAAAGAAATAATTTTCATTGGGGATAGTATTTTGAAATTCCTAAAGGTTTTCGAGTTATTTGCAAAAAACGATTTTCAAAATTCAACTTTGAGGGCCTGTCACTTTGTACCCATACATTTTACAGAAAAATTTTTTTTAACTTTTCGTCTTCAATTTATGTGTAGAATATACATTTGAAGCAGGGGTTTTTCTGGTTCACTTTGTATAATGTAATACATCTTTTGAAAGCGTGGTTCTTTTCAATGGTGGTATGTTCTGCTACGTCTTCCATTAAAAAAACTACAAGTTTAGTCTATATCTCGAAAATGCTTAGATACTCAAATAGTGATAATATTCTTCAGAATATTTAGACAGGAACCGCTCTAGGAATTACCTACAGCTTCAAAATTAAATAACATCGTAAATATATCTGCACCAATGAATTCATGTGGAAAAAGAGGAAGGATTCATAAAAACGATACCAATCTATCTTTAATAATATGTAACGTAGCCAGCCACGCTCACTTTAATTATAAGGACACGAGTTCTTGCTCTCAGATTTCCGAGATGGGTATTGATTCATTTGCATACTTAGCTACCGTTTTGAACTGACAGTGTTTATTACGTATATTTGCTGATATTTTCAACTGTAAATAATAAATATTCAACAGAAAAATAATCGATTAATTAAACGAAACTAAATCTTAATCTAAAAATATATAACTTGAAGGAATACACATATAAATAAGGGAACGGTGCAGAACATACATAAAACTTTGCATTAATAAACTACTAAAACTAAATTGGGCTTTCTGAATCACGATCAATGTTCCTTAATTGCTGAATTATTTTAATAGAACAACTAGGACCAAGACCGATTACTGGATAATACTGGAAGAAAATACTTTAACAATGTCTAAAGGACCAGCGGTTTCAGCAGTTTAGTCAGGAATAATTTCACTGTGTCTCTGGATGGCCAGAAATATTCCGTTGAGAACCAAATGACAGGATTCAAAATTAATTATAAACTTATCATGTTTACGGGAAACACTGCATAAGCATGAAATCACGGCAACCTTTTATCAAGGACCAACAGGAAACTTTAAGTAATATGAAAATATTAATTATCTTTTTGATTTTTTTAATGGTGCATTTGTATATTTAACTTATACCAACTAAAGGTTTAGATAACACTTACAGTTATCTTCATCAGTAGTAATATTATAATAACTTATTTAACTAAGTAAAGTCTAAAAGGATGGCCATCAAGACAAACTGAGTTTTCTACATAAACTTCGTAAATTGTTTAAACTCGGGAAGCTTATATTAAGCAAATTTTAATAATATTCACTTCTGGAACAGGATTCTATATGTGGAGTTTTACGACAGAAAGTATTAGCGAGACCTGGACCCGTTATTCGTATTAAGGTGTTACTGCGTGTAAGGTGTAAATTTATATCAAACTTCCTAATATACAAGATCGTCTACCAGATCACTTCTCAGAAGAGATTAGTGTGAATAGCCGACGGTGGACCAATGTGATAACTGAGCGACTGCCCCGAGTCATTAGTTGCAAAATCAACTGGAGCTGACATAAAACAGACGGGTTGCATGGGGTAAATGTCCGAAGCGGCAAAGGATCTTGAAACAAAGGCTACTTTCGTTAGCGCGCCTTTCGGTTTTATACAAACACGCCATGGCCAGTTATGACTTCTGGTATAACGTATGTATCGTATGCAACCTTTGTGGTAGGTGGGGGTAAACAGTAGGATTTTGACGTAGAAAACAGTTATTGTAATTAATAAATAATCCATAAATAATTAATTGTGAGCCTTCAAGTAGTTATACCGAAATACCCAGTAAGCATGTCCAAAATAAGATACCCATAGACAGTCTTGTCGCAGTTTTATATAAAATTTGTTACAATGATAAGTAACTTGGGAACACAGAAACCGGTTTTCAATACGACTTCAATCACACCTATCTTTACTCTCCAAATCAACCCCCGTTTTTAAAAAACAAGAAATGTTACGTGGGAATATTGTCATATTTATTACTAAAAGTATTAATTTTCAAAATATGCATCGCCCGTAACAAACCTTATAGGTTTCGAATTTTCTAGTAACAAACAAAGATGTCTTTTGATTTGCGGTATGTTTCGACGTAATTAATTATTAAACTAGTGACGTTTTTACACCAAGAATATGCGCATAGAGATTTTCAACGATTCGCTACACTCCCTCGGTAAAGGCAGTTTCGAGCGGACACCTGCTTTCTAGTCTAATATATTAAATTTACTTGCAATTATCAGTATAGACAAAGCGAACATAATGCATACAGGTTCAGAAACGCTGAGTTTGTCACTAGCTTTATAAGTGTAAAACATAAATTCAAATGAGCACAAAGGAAAATAAAAAATTGAATAGCTTCGTTATTAAGATCGCGTTTGTAGCTTAAACAACTTTAACCAGTGAAATGAAACACATGCATTAACCTAAATAAGAATAACATTTATGAAATTCTTATAGGAGCAATCCCCTAAACAAGCAATTTAAATTTATATAACCCAAACGTTACTATAGTTTAGGACGCACTCTGTAGAATAGCGACCAATATACTAAGTTCAAAGTACATGTCCGAACAGCTGATGGCCTGAACTGTAGGTACACAGACATAAAACTATTCAAACAAATCGTGAGTTTTGTGTAACTGTAAGACTAAACACATACAAAAACAGTCAAAAATTTAAGTTAAAGGTTAACAGTTACCCACCCGATTACAGGTGTAAGTAGGCTAACTAGAATTTCCACTGAAACTTAACTAACGCTTGCAGTTAGAAGTACATAACCTCGTTCCATATGATCCTAATAAGAGGTTTTCTAAAAAGGATAAAAGTAAAATTACAATGGTAATACGTGATAATAGGGAGTTCCTAGAGTAACCCGAGCAATTGTATAGGTAGCGAGAGCCTCGTCATGCAGAATTAGTCATTAAAATGCACTCACCGGGTGATGTACGTGTGTGTATTACTTAGTCGAATGTATTACCAGATATAATTTATGTGTTTTAGTTAAGCGGATGGTACCATGTGAAGGAATAGCCATAAAATGTCCTATGCTTGGTTTAGGAGAGCAGTTGTACGTTATTTCATAACTCGGAGAAACGTTGACCGACTATACTGGTAGCATCGGGCAATAATATCTTGAGGACCGAAGACAGACGATAAAATCCAATAAGACGAAAAGAACCTCTTGATTGGAAGCGAAATGTGTGTTAGAAACTAATTAGATCCGTAAAAAACGATCACTAACCAAATTTAGTACAATTAGATATAGAGAAAGCCAAATCCAGTAATGATATAGTAAAATCATAGAAATCTTCTCCATATATCATGTTAGTTTTCTAAGGACGCATCAATTTTCTTAAAAATGGCGTTCCCCTTATCAAATAAGACCAGAAAAGAAGCCATGTGATTTTCTTCAACAAATTAGAATTTTTAAAACTATCACATGTTCAAATTTATTTGAAAAAACAAAGGTGTAATGTACACTGTTGCCAAACTAATATTGGAGTTAAAGTATAGGATGTTGCGTAATCAATAAGCATAAAAATTTCAATTCGTTCGAAAATTTCCTCACACAAAAGTTACACGTATCAAGGTATTAAAAATCCATTAATTATCTTTTTTGCGGGAACAATTGCGATTTGAAAATTTTCTCAGTCCGCTTCCTTAAAAGTAAACAGGACTATGAATGACGCACACGTAATTTAGGTAGGTAGTTTAAAGAAAAAAATTATCTTATCAGTTTTATGAATTATCGGTCGCCGCAGAAAACATATGGCATGCCAAAGATTGAAACTTAGTCCTTTAGATGACTAGATTAGTTAAGACTTAATCTTAGGATGAAGATTTTGTTACCGATCACCACTTTGTGTTTTGAAATTTTATATCATCAAATGGTTTTTGGTAGTTTTGATGGATAGCTACAGAACAAGATATAATGTTTGTACCTTTACTAAACCTTACTATTTGTAGACATATTTAGAATTTTCTTTTCCGTTTGTGCTCTGAGGACACACATCTGGCGCTATGCAGGGGCGGCCTGGAATATTACTATAGTAGATGTCACTGCTTGTCGTAAGAGGCAAACAGGGGTAGCTAGTTTGAGTTAGAAACCGAGATTCGGTGGCTTGAGTTGGGGAGACGGGCTACGTCGAAAAAAAATAATATTAAATGAATAATATGTACAACTATCCTAAAGTCAAAAACAAATCAATTCGCTTCCGAAAGCAAGTGATACGTAATCTTCCATACTCAAAACTTCAATAATAAATATAATTAATTGGTTGAAGCTTGCAAGTTCAAAATTCCAAAATCCAATAATCTTAAACCTTAATTTTAATTATCCAAATTATCATCAGATTGAACATGTAGAAAATATAAATTCTAGAGGTTTTAAATGCACAATAATAATACGCAATAGCGTGAAGATTGCCAAAGACGCTTCGGTAATTGTATCAGCTAGTCTGAAGGGCGTTATACGGTACTATGCAACAAAAATCGTGGTCATTCGCTTACCGAAACACAGTTATACAAGTTTTATTGAAATCATAAAAAAAGACACAGAGGAGAAATTACCTTAAGTTTGCACAGATTTTCAGTCTACCTTTTAGTTTCCCAGCTTACAACAACAAGATGGAATTCTCGTACGAATCATCCCTTGGTTTATTGATCGGTAAATACCAGTTAAATGTTCAATCGTTTCTTCAAACACGAACCAACACAGTGAACGGAAACTCTTAGTATCAGGTAAACTAACCAATTCTTTTAATTTACAATCGCAAAGGATCAGTGAGATATTTAACTTAGGCCAGGCGTTTTCAGTTAAGTGCTCACGTGGTTTTATTAACACAAACCACAATTTAATTATACGTAACTATTCGTTATATACACCTAAAATCCTTTATTGTTTATACACAAGCAATTCATTGTCTATCATTAAACTGGTTGTGGGCACAACAAGGTGAATGATAACAATCCGGCAGAACCTTTCCAAATCCGTTTAAACCGTAAAATTACTCCAAAAAGCAGGAAAGCATCAAAATCAGCACTACCTCTTCAATGGAAACGAAAACGTTACTACTAATCGACGAACATAAACAAAAATGCCCCGGGTGATTTAATCCTATCTATAATCCAGTGAGTGAAAAGGGTTAAGGATATCTTCAGGTAACACAGAGTGAATCGTAGGTATACTTTGAGCGCACGGTAAACTACATCACTCGTCCAAGCCCCTCAACCAACTCTCTCAACATCTTCTTACTAACTCACTAAAAAGAATCAAAACAAAAATCCTTCACCCTGCTAAATTCGCGTCATCGCTAACCACTAACACTAAAAGTTTCATAAAATGAAAACTAGACGTTTCTCACGCGTGTAGACGAAAACCCGATAACTACAATTGAGATAACCAACATCTTGTTTCCCAATACCAAACCCTATGATCCAAGTAAATCCTATATACTTTTCCCAATAACGCCTTTATCTATAAATAAACTGGTAAACTATTAAATATGTAGAATCCATTATCCACTTTGCGAGAGTCAAAGCATTGCGCTAACAAAATAAGGCCGAAAAACTGTTTCTTAAATTCTTTACAGCAACAAAATTTAAATTTAACTCTCTAAATAAACCATTTCCTGTGAAGGAAATTACATTTATTTAAAATTCTACATATGATATCCAATATACATAGTAATATTAAAAAAAAGTCAAATACAACCACACGCGACAAGAGTCAGCATGTGATTATGTATATATACTCGATTTTAATTTAAATGAAACATATTCAAATGTTAATTTCTTGCTCATACATAGTATTTATTCCGAGTCTAAAATTTGACAGTTGAGACTAACTGTCGCAAATACGAAACCTTTTAATGCTTCACTAAGAAAACCGGAATATCCAGACATCCTGTATATCTCATTTAAAATAATGCCAACCAAATCTAAATGAAAAATCCTATTAACGGTAATTATTAAGAGATAGTGTAATTATGTACGAATTAGGCTTATTAAAGTTTTAGATGTTTATCTTTTGTTGTTACTAAAAAATTACATTATCACAAGGTACTAAAAATCATACATACAAAGCGGACACGAAGACATGTCTCTAGGGCCTCTTTTTGATAGGTTTATTAGTCTCACATAATTTGAAACAGAAGGAAATTTCAACCAGCAAATAAAATTATGCAAATCTCGTTACCTTTTTGTTTTATGCTTTGCAAACACTATATTACAACATTTTGTAATCCCTTATCTTTGTAACAGACGAATAAAGTGTAAATAATAAATAACAAAAAGCGACCGCCAGAAGAAAAAAAAACAAGAAACCGTTCGTTTTTCAATTCATTCTCGATTGCACCAAAATTTACGGAAACACGTATACGGTTTAATCTATAAAAGATGTAATTCTCATTATAATTTAGTTTAATTTACTTTTGGTTAAAATTTCGTAACACGCTAACGTCATTCCCAAAGGAAATCGACGCAAACTAAAATTTTGACGGTTTCTAATTGAAAGCTTGAAACGTTGGCTTTTCTAAAAAACTCTGGGGGATGATATGTCTCTCCTTTCTCCTTTTGTGAAATATGGGACGACGTATGTGGTAATGTCAAAGTTTGTAGAGAGATCTATTAAAGTTGTAATTTAATTTTGAGATTTAACCAATTTAATTAATAAAATCCATCACGTTAAAACAAGTAGAGCGACAGTAGCACCTTTTCCGACCTTTTCAGATGTGATGGAAGATAACGTTGAAAATGACATAATGAGACAGATTAACACAAATGGTTTTATGTAATTGTTTTGTATTCAAAAACCAGAAGCACCTGAGATCTTTATACTGCTTATTTAATTACTTTTAAATGCTAATTTTGACGGCTCCTCTGTTTTGCGTATTATTATTTATAAACTGAAAAATATGTAAAATACCATCCCTACATTTCTCTTTTTACAAACTTGTATTTAAAACTACAATCTTCTTGTATACATCTGCAGTTTCAATATTAACCGGATTATATTAAAATACTGCAAACGTAATTTTTAGTTGTTTTTTTTACAAACAATGCTTTAACATATACATCTCTGTGTATATTTTTATAGTATTTCAGTCAACTGTAATTAGGAATACTTGCATACAGTTTTAAATTATAAACCTCATCCATAACAAAGAGATACAAAATAGTGATTGGAAAATTACTCACAATGTCTTTGAGGTAATAGTTTGCATATGATAGAACTATCGGTAATAGAAACACAAAACAAAAATAGTGGAAACGGGACATAATCCAATGTATCAACAAAACTGCATAAAAAGGCAAAGGTCCAGATAAGAGAACTAACTTCAACAAATATATTCAATGCCATAAAATTAGAAAGGTATTAAAAAAAAAACATAGATATAAATATTTATGTATTCTCAATATTTAACTCAACGAGTAGGTCCAGGATTCTTACTCATCTAATATTGTTTGTATTAATAGGAATCCACCTATTTACTCGGATCTAATCTGTAAATTTGACTCTGAAAAATAATCTACTTGAAACTCAGCTTCAAGCTTTCTTAATAAATCCGCTATATGTGATAATTAATTCACTGAATTTACCCAACATTCATATAACTTGTTACGGTACAAACTAGCAGTAAAACAAGATAACAGATAAACTTGGCTTTTGCTCTACTAGCCAGCGGCTGGGATGGATTCGGAGTACTAAATTTTGCGCACAGTAGGATAGTTTATCATATAGAAGTCTAAATAGGGGTTGAAACGACCAATAGCTCTCGCCAACCTGGAAAGCTTCAACAATATTTGTACGCTTAACTAAAATAATTGCGCGCCCCAAAAATCGATCACTAATTTGATAAAAAACAATACTCCATTGTTACGTTACGTTACTCAAAAAATTCAATTCTTAAAGTCATTTCATTTCAACAAACACTTTAGTTCTGTACACAACGACTTGAAATTAAATTCCTCAAATCGCAAATAATTATGCTCAAGACATAAAAGAAAATAATGAAATGATTCATCGGCCTCTAAATGTTACGTGAAAAGCTTTCGGCCGTAATTGTTTTACTTAAATTAGATACAAAATATTGACGCTAATTCAATGAGCAAATGCAAAGAAAATAAATACTAAATATGCGTGTCGTCGGATGCTGTGTAATAATAGGTTCAGATTAAACAAAAAAAGTGCAATAACCTAAAGATACGTAATGCAATTAAATAATATAACATCGGATACAATATTGTTTATGCGAGTTGCATCACCTAGTTATCTATATGGGCTGTGGCCCTAGCTAGGTCCATTAATGGTCTTTTACTAGAATCACTGTAATTTCGATATACCAAAATGACAAATATAGAACACGCAAATAAATTTATTTTATTTATTATTTATTTATTTATTATATGAATGAATGCACTGGTCTTAAAAATTTAAACGATAAAATAATCAGAAGCTAATCTCCAAAAGAACAGTGTGTTCATACGTTTGTACATATAAATAATATACAAATGAAATACACACAAGAATTTTATTTAACCTTATCAACCACACCAATAAAAAAAAACACATAAATGTTACCTTACTTGGGGAGACCCTTTTGTAACACAAACACCTACGATGGACTGAGGGGGTGATCTCGACGATATCAATTGAGGCTGAGGCGATGCCCGAAACTTCCAGTATCATTCAATTAGTGACTGCTTCCTTTTTCAGATCGCGTCTTGATTCAAATTTCAATTGATCGTGTATACACTTTTACTCTCCGTTAACTACATACAAAAGCTGGTTTATTTACAGCGCGTTATTTATTATCTTTATTCTAATAATATAAAAATTCTGTATAATTCTTAATATTTTTAAAATACGAAAAGCTTTTTTTATTTACAGCAGATTATTTGGTATCGGCGAACTATAAACTTTACGTTTGAAACTTTGGAACGAATGTTTCTCCGCATTAAGCGAAGACCTCTCTAGAGAACGACGAAAGCGCTAGGTAACTTCAAACACTAAACGCCTCTCTGGATTCCTACCAGTCCATACGAACCAATTGCACGTACCGATTAGGTCTCGTGAAGGTTATACATAATTATATGATCCCTTAAATGGGCAGTGAGGGGATGAGAACCCTGCTACGATAGTTCCTTCGACACGGACCTTGGTCCCCACATTAGTTTTTTTAATCCCTTCCATTTAATTAGCCAATTAAACAAAAGATTACTCAAATTTTCTAAATACGCGTATCCACGAAGTCCAACTCGAAAATCGTCGGGAGAAATTGCATCGTCAACAAAACCTACCTAAACAAAGAGAAATATTAAACCCGTTTTATTTATTTTTTCTACTATATTTGTATAAGCCCGTTGAACACTCTTAGCCGCATCTATTAATCAATCAATGAAGTAGCATATTGTCAATTTTGATAAAATTAAAACGTTTTACGAACGTTGTTACATTGATATTGTGTATTATTTTCTGAAAAAAAGGGTTTGTTGTTAAATCAAACCGATGTTTGATATTATTTTGTGGAATTGAGTTGTTATAACCATATTTAAGTTACATATCTGGTATTTATCACATTATAAGGAAAATTTTGTTACCACCATCGCCCTATTTAAAAAATAGTATCTGTTGATTTATAATCATCCGCAATTGACAATTTGCCGTCATATAAATTTTATTAAACTGAATTGACTTTAATTTTCTTTCTTTAAATAAAAGTAGTTTGTTCGAAACAAAACCGATTCTATTTTATAGCAACATTATTTTATTGGTTTATATACGAGGTTTCTTGCCTTTTATGATGTGAAATTTCGATAGTGCCATTTGAAAGATGGCATATTTAGATAGTACCGCTTATCGCAAGAGAATACGACTGTCCATTTCAGTTCAGTCAGAGTTTGAAGTGACCAAGTCTGGGAATAAACAAATTCGGCCCTAGAAATTGATCGTCCCATAAAGTTCATACAATAAAAAAAAACGTAGTGATTATCAATCCAATCCCTCGCCGAGTAAACCTGATCAGTTATTGATAATCGACCCAGCAAGGTCAGATGCGTCAAATGCAATGTGCTAAGGTCCAGACATATTCGATATTTGATATCACATCCACTTCAACAAACCAACTTCGACTGTCACGTTCTTATTTACATCTTACCTGACTACAGGAAGATTGTCAATTCAAATTACTCAATGAAAAATTCAAACGGAACACAATTTAAATTCAAATATTCCAAAAGTTATTATCCATCTATTGATACCCTTTTGGAATATAATTTCAATGCAACTAATTCTTTTACTCTGTAGACTTCAATAATTGAAAATATCTTATTAAGCAGTATCTTATGAATATGACTTCAGTGTTATATTAATAGTAACAATATAACATATGTAGATCTATTCATCCTATCAAAATTTGTTTAGTTTGACCTACATAATCTTTATCAATGTTATTGCAGAAAAAATAAGGCAATATACACAACAAACAATACGTAAAATATAAAGGATACAAGTACAATTTATAGTATTACTATACTCCTTTGTGTCGTGCAAACCATTGATACAGGCGTATAACTTACCTTAAAACAAATATTCTTAAGTCATTACCTGTAACAAAAAAAGGCATTAGTATTAAAAAAAATAAAGTTGTATATTAAGACAAATGTAAGAAATGGTTTTAATCTAATTAATTTTGTAGGTTCTTATGTAGTAGTCATATGTCGTATCAAACATCAATGAACAAAAACGTAGACAAAATTTCAGGCATGTAGAATTCGGAATAGCGTCTGTAAGTAGATTCAATGGCTCAAAAATACAGGTGACAGTAGTTCAATAAAATACCACTGCTTTGTTTGCTTAATTCATATTGTAAAGCACCTTTTCGGGTGGTAGCATTTTGAACTCCTTGAGGGGGCCAAATTAATATAATCGCTTTACTTTATGTATGTAAATAAATAAATGTTTGAGTTTTTTACACTTTCCTAACTCAAATCGGTGAAAAGACGGGAGGTCATTTACATGGCATAAATTTAGAGGAGTCAATACCTATAAAGAAAATTGAAGAACTAAAATCATATTCAAATACCACTAAATTGTAATTCTAGCGTTTTCAATCTGCAACTAACCGTGCATATCGTAGATCGAAGCTAAACTCTGGTGCTAATACTAGAACTATCTATTGACCAAATAATAATAACAATGGTGTCGTTTACTATTACTTTTATTTTATGTAATTACCACAGTGTTTTATTAATTAGTGGTGAACTGTGGCGTGAACAATGATAAATATAGTGGCGAAGATATTGTTTTAACTGATGAATGTGAATTGTAATAAAAATTCATGTTGGGTGTTCATCGATTGTGATTACAATGTTGTAACAGGAAACGTTTCAATACAATAAAACGATTTGTTACTAGTAATTAATCAGAAGTATATAACCTATAAAAGTGGAATATACAATTATTTTGACAGCAAGGTCCGTGAGTAGAAACTTCACATATGGAACGTTATCAAACAGGTCTCGGAGAGAAAGTGCATACATTCAACATTATTTTGGATACGAATTAATTCAATATTTATGTACATACGGTTAACTGGCTAAGTTGAATACGGAATATCTTTACAATAATAGTCATTATGTCCAACCGAGAGTGATTTAATAGATCAGGAAAGTTGTGTACTCTTTTCGACAGAAAAGACGGCAAACAATATTTCTGAATAGGATACTTAAATATTTTACGTATAAATATTTAGTTGCAGAAAAATTACAATTAATTGGGCAATCTTTTTAATAGACGCAATTATTTACTCTAGGCTTTTAACACTAAGCAGTGGCATCAGCCTCTGGATCTTAAGTGCTAATCTTATCTACAATTCTCCGAAGCAAAGAAAACAAAGGTAAATTTAGTTGTGGTGGTAATTAACCTTTTCCGCACGTACCCATTGACTTTCCATCCGTGATCTTGCCTACCAGAGAGGTCAAAAGGTTAACATTTATTCTAAAGAGTGGTTCGTATTTTGGGTAAATAATTCATTTTCCTAGGCGTGATTTGTTCAACTTGCTAGTAAGAAAATGAAACTCGTATTGTCTTCAGCACCGCTGAAAGTGTTGTCTAGCAACTGACTAAATCCGTTCCTGATTTATCTTCACTTGTTGGATTCATTTGGAATGTACTTGTAAAACAGAATGCTTTAAAATAGGTCAGGTTATGGAGCAGCTCTCTTCGAAAAATGTGAAAATAATTAATTTCTAAATAGTAAAAAGTATAATAACTGGGCGGTGGCGTTTTTGAATTTTGAATCAAATGTGAAAATTTCTTAATCCATAATTACGCGTACATACGCGGTAAAATTTACATAAATCCACATAAATGGTGTCCCATGTTTGTAATAAAACAATCTTTAAATAAATGAATGATGACCCAGTTTAGCAATCTAAAGTTAAGTCACCATTAAAATCCAAAATTGTAATTCAAGTTGTATAAAAAATAATATGTCGATTCAACTTCTTTTTTAAGTCATCTTGTACCTTAACTTTTAATATTAAAAAATAAAGTAAACCTTCTATTGAAGTTGCTCGATTAAAATTTTTATCATAATTTTACAGTAGTAAAACTTAAAATACAAAATAAGGGTAATTGAAGTCACCATTTAAAACTTTAATATTTGATATCCAAAATAACCGCCTTATACTTAAAAAAGAATATAATAAATTTAAACTGGATTGATTTCTAATTAAACGTAACCATATGTTTTTGTACAAAGAAAAACTTCTTTCTACATCCACAGAAGTTATGGGTGCATATTTTAATGCGGCTAATATGGCCAAATCTAAATTTATAACAAGATCATCGGAATTTTCCTCAAGTTTCAGAACTTTATTATTAAATTTTAGTAACAACTGATATCCACTGTTTTTCTGTAAAATTTCATTTAATTTATTAGAAATAGTTTTACCAACATTTCCTGAAACAGCAGAAATCAGCTGTTGAAATTTATTAATTATTTGCATAGATTCATTTAATGACAATGCTTCCGTTTCTAATTTAGCAATGGTTGAACTTACAAAATAGTAATTTGCTTTTATAAATGCCAGCTCATTGCGCAATTGTGTTTTCTTTAAAATGGATTGAGCTTTTTGAACGTAAGTACTTGAATTATCAGAAATTTCTAAAACTAACTCCTTTATTTTTTCCAAATGGTCTGCATAAAAAAAGAGCTGCATTTAACCAAGTACCCCAACGCGTAATCACAGGCTCTGGTGGTAGAGGAATATTAGGTAACTTTTCTTTGTACAATTGAATTCGTAACGGAGCTTTTAAAAACACTTTCTTTATACTACTTATTAAACTATTTACTAATGGAAATTGATTACGAATTGTTTCTGCTACTCTATTAATACCATGTGCGAGACATGTTACATGTATTAAATTTTCATAAAATAATTTTAATTGCTGTCCAGCTTTTACCATATACGGTGCTGCATCAGACAGCATTAAAACTATTTTATCTGTTGCAACAATATCAGGAATAAAAAATTGCATGAAAGCTTCGTTTATAAAGCGAACTATTGTTGCATGATTGGTTTTCTCAAGAACTTTGGAAGCGATTAAATATGATATACTAGACTGCGCCTCACTTAAATAACCAATCATTAAATTTGCAACATATCGCCCGCACAATCTGTAGTTTCATCTACTATAAAATAAAGATATTTATTTTTTGTAATTTTCTTTATATGCCCCATAGTTTCAAGATTTAAATCATTAATATACCTTTTTCGAAGCGTGCTTTCATCTGGCACTTGCTTTTTACTAATTTTTTCTAAAAATGACCTAAAACTAGGATTTTGCAATTTCTTTAATGTAATATTGACTTTAACAAGTGCACTACACAATTCGAAATTAAATTCCTCTTGTGCATGTCTTTTGGCCGTTTCTTGAAGCAACGACTGGCGCAAAGGTGTCTGACAAACTTTTGTGTTCTTAAATGTTTCTAATTTTCTTTTATGAAGAGAGGTTTCAATGTGCTGTGTAACTTGAGATTTCCTTTCGCACATGATCTAAGGAAAAATTAATTTTAAAAATAAGTATCTAATTGCGTTTAAATACTGATAAAACGGTGAATTCAATAACCTACATCAATTAATAAGGGTTTAATTTCCGAAATCAATTAAAAATATGTAATGATACTTACTATTTTTTCACAGGCCATACAAAACACTTTTTCATCATCCAGACGTAGCTCGGATATATTTTCTATCCATACTTGAACTAAACTATTTTTAATTTTCGGCATCTTGAAGTTCACTTAACAAAGCCGTACCATTCAGTTACGTCTTCGCCCAAAGAATGTTTAAAATTTTGCATTTTGTCCGTTACTCTCAAATTATTTTCAAGAAGGATTAACTAACTAAACACTTACCTTGAAAAAGTCCAAATAACTTTAACCCTTGATTGAGGGAATTACCTCAATCAATTCTTTAACTATCTACTTCATCTACATAATCCGGAAGTATTAACGTTGCACTTAACTGCAGGTAATAATCTTTCTTTAGACCTGTCTAATTCATATAAAAATACATTTCTTAGTTAGACACAATAACAAAATTTAAAATAAGTTAGAATAATGCATTTTAAAGCGAATTTGGAAGATATAGAAAAAATGCGAAATATATGTTAATTATGAATAAAAAGGCAAAATATGCATAAAATTGCAACATATGCAGTATTTGGCGAAATATGCAAAATATGCAAAAATTAATTAATGTCAAATGATTGCATTTAGTGCAATTCGTCTAAAAACAAAACGATATTCTTCAACTATAAAAAATAAGCGATATGCATTTTGCATAAAATCCTCACTCTATTAATAATTAATTGATTTTTTAAGATTTTCTTAATTGGTATATTTATTAAGGATAACAGTTGGCGTAGAAAACCAGATATGAAATTGAAGGAAGATATTCTATTCAAAAAAGAAATTTCACTTTCAGTAAAATATTTTAGAGACATTTTGTAATTCAAATAAGTTTAATTGTAATGTTGTTCTTGTGGAATGGTAACAAATTATAAAATCTAAAGATTGAATGTAACATTATCAAAAAACCTCAAATGCAAATTGAAACGAAATTAAATAAACAATATAACTTCATCAGAGATTATGAAAAGCTAACAGTAAATCAATTTTTATACGTATGTAAACATCTAATTCTATAAACGAACAAAAATATGAACACAAAATATCAATATAAAAAACCCACTAAAACTACAAATATATTTCAAACTGTGCGCCCTCTTTTTGGATGCAGACGTCGCATAGTCTTCTATTTGAATTTATAGATTATATATATATATATATATATATATATATATATATATATAGATAATGATGTTAATTGTATAAAAGTCACACGAACATTTTCTTTTAACTCTCTAGAGGCGAAAGATCGGGTGAACGAGCAGGCCCAAAATTGGTGCTGTCGTTCACATCCAGCTATTAGGAAAACGTAAATTTAAGTAATGACTAACTACACGGAAATTATGTGCGGGAGCTTCGTCTTGTTGAAATATGACATTGCAATATTGTGCTAAAAGAAGACTCTCTAGAAATCCCTCCAAATGAATTTGTAGAATATCGAGATATTTCATTGAGGTTAATGTTCCTTCATACATGTGAAAATAAAAACCTACGATTTTAATGCAGCACCACACATTTATTCCAAATTTCCCTTGCCTCCTGCGGACAACACTGACATGAGCGTTAGTATTTGCCCAGTAGGGTAAATTGTGATTATTAAATATACCATCACTACTGATATGCGTCTCGTCTGACCATGCAATAGAGTTTGAAACATTAGGTATATTTTGGCACTGACTTATGTACCAGTTACAAAACTCAGTACGCCGCCTTCTGTCGTCTATAGTCAAAAAATGTTCTTTCCGAAATCTATAGCAATGGTATTTGTGTTTCTTTAAAAATCGAAGCGCTTTGCTTCGAGACACGCCTAGATTAACCATTTGTCTAGATGAAGTTGTTGGCTCCGCTTCGACTTGTCCTAAGACGACCATTGAATTTTCTTCAGAATAATTTTGTTTAAAGTAAGTTTTTGGCCTGGGATTTTTAAAAGTACCGAATTGTATTAAATTTTTCTGTAACCTAAAATTAATTAAGATATTGTTTTGAGCTAGCAAAGATTTTAATTTCTATTAACGATACCGTTCAAAAATATTTTTATTCGGCTGCTGCCTTTCAGGAAAATTTGGTAAATATAGTTCCGATGCCACATTCTTATCACCTTCGGATAATATAAAACACTTTAACATGCAACATTTTTCTGAATTTGTGTAATTAGGCATGTTAATAACTAAAGTCCAAGTTCACTTTGTTGCACACTCCTAATTTTTAATTTATTATTTGACATATAGGTATCATTTGTTTTTACTTAAATAAATCTCAGCCTCCTATGCCTACTGTGTATTCTAATATAAAACGTAAATAAGAAAAAATTGAAAAATCAATTAATGAATTATTAAAATAGCATAGAAGTGTTACATATCATTTAAAAATGTCATAGCCAACTATGGTTCCCACATAAAAAAATACAGCTTTATGCCATATCTTTTTAAATTAAGGAGGTATTAAAAATGTGAATGTGTAATAAAAAAATAATAACTGGGTGTAGCAGTTGTTATTAATTCCACCCTTAATATTACTTATACTCCTAATAATAAATAGAAGATTTTGTGCCTTCATTTCAGTCGAAGATTAAACAGGCCCATGTTCTAAAAATTTGATTTGCTTTAATTATAAAACGTGTGTGTGGTTAGATATGTTCGCTTTACAAAAAAAGATGTAACTTCAACCTGTAAATAAATGTTAAAATACCTCGGACACCAACTTATTTTATGGAAAACAAGTAAACCGTAAATGTAATAAATGTAAAATTGAAAACAATAACAAGGTTTATTATAAAATCTTTAACTCAAGTTATAAAGTAGAAAATCTTAATACTAATGTTAGTAACTTAAAAATACCTTATAAACTAATGATTAGAAATGAAATACTGACTAAATCCGTTCCTGATTTATCTTCACTTGTTGGATTCATTTGGAATGCACTTGTAAAACAGAATGCTTTAAAGTAGGTCAGGTTATAGAGCAGCTCTCTTCGAAAAATGTGAAAATAATTAATTTCTAAATAGTAAAAAGTATAATAACTGGGCGGTGGGGTTTTTGAATTTTGAATCAAATGTGAAAATTTCTTAATCCATGATTACGCGTACATACGCGGTAAAATTTTACATAAATCCACATAAATGGCGTCCCATGTTTGTAATAAAACAATCTTTAAATAAATGAATGATGACACAGTTTAGCAATCTAAAGTTAAGTCACCATTAAAATCCAAAATTGTAATTCCAGTTGTATAAAAAATAATATGTCGATTCAACTTCTTTTTTAACTCATCATGTACCTTAACTTTTAATATTAAAAAATAAAGTAAACCTTCTATTGAAGTTGCTTAAAATTTTTATCATAATTTTACAGTAGTAAAACTTAAAATACAAAATAAGGGTAATTGAAGTCAACATTTAAAACTTTAATATTTTATATCCAAAATAACCGCCTTATACTTAAAAAAGAATATAATAAATTTAAACTGGATTGATTTCTAATTAAACGTAACCAAAAGTAAGTAAAATAATTTCCACTAAACGTCAACAAATTTCAAACTGCTTCAATCTTTTATACTTATGAAGTATCCCAATATGTGGTCTTTGCTTTGTGCCCTAGTTAATCAAAGACTTCTCATTCATACTTTCCCTTAATAAAAATTCTACAAATGATACCGATAACTTACGTAATGATTTCATTCCGTATATCTCCACCAACGTGCAGTACAAAACCGTTATATTTCGATCTGCTATACAAAGATGATTTCACATTTAAACATTTCAATGTAAAAACCAATTGTGATCTAAACTTTTAGAAAATGTTCCACCAAATCCACCTCAAAATTTTAACGACTAGTACTCCGATACGTCAAAACGTTCACAATAATCCACAATAACGTTTGAGGTAACACATGCTTCACATTACAGCTCAATTGTATAAAAAAACTGATCTTACTGAATTTTTCTCCATACGCTTTTACCTCTTTTAGTTTCATTTTTAGTTAAATAGTCTTGATATATCTTTTATCCAACGGGCTACACTTAGAATCCATGTGAATTTGCTATGGTTGCATCTTATAGCATTATAATTCATAATTATCACACATTTATTGAAAAATAAAACAAATGAAGGATTCTTTATTCAAACATTTTGTACAATTATTTTATCCAGTATTTTTAACCTCTTCTTTACTGTTGCTTGGTTAAGAATGAGCTTGATTCTTGGATAACCTTGTTTACAAAAATTGGTTCCATTGTTAGATAACCCTGAGGAGATTAACAGGTAGGGATTAGGTATGCTTCTTGACATTGTGGCATGACTGAATAGGAGGCTGGGGGCTGCTCCCTGCGTCCTTTGAAAAGTTCCGCATCCAGTAACCCTGGGCTTAAAAAGGTCAACAAACCTTGCAGAAGGGCGTGACCTAGACCTTAAACCCTGACTTTAGTCAGGATATAACGAGAGCAGTGGCCTTCAAGGAGGTAATCGGTAATAGGTTTGCTTCCACCATAGGTTCATTCATTGGTTAGGACCATGGCCGAGATGTTACAGGATAGGATAATAGGTTTGTTTCTTGGCTATGTTGATGACCTTGAAGAGATCATTCAATCATGCGTTTCAGACTACTTAAATAGCCTTGGTGTCGTTTCCTAGAATTTAATATAGCTTCATTTCTAATTAGATAACTTTGATATATGTTTTACCGTACGGATACTGAGCTGGTGGGCTGTGGTAACACGACCTGCCTAGAATTAGGGACGTAATCGATACCCGTTTCCGTCTACCCTGTATGACGTTTTCCAGCGAGGTTTCCTCACACTCATATATAGCGGAAAGATCATGTCTTATACGCACATAATGTGCGGTTGTTAAGACAAACTCCGTTCCTTACGATCCTATCCTGACCGCCCCTATCCTTAATCCCATCATACATACATACTAAATGTATGTAGGTTGGGAATGCATGACTGTGGTTGAAAGACTTTGAAAAGCTCAAGCAGCTCGCCCTCCCACTTGGGAAGCGAATAACACGTTGCCTTTTCCTTTTCTTTCCAACGGGTTACACTGGCAATCTACTTTTTAGATGGTGAATCTGACATGGTTCTATTTTAAGAAATTCTTTGAGTTTTCCTTAAATATAAAAGTAATAGAAATCCCAGAAATTACGGTTCTATGAAAGTGACTTAGTGCTAAAAATTATTTTGCTTTCAAACCTGTCCAATTTCATTAGATTAATATGTATCTAACCAACCGGTTTGACATAAATAGTCCATCGTTTCAATCCTTAAGTTAAAAATTTAAGTTTTTCATATTATGTCACTCGCAAACGTAGGTAAATATCGTTAACACCCTTATATTCACAAAATTTTCAACCCCAAGCATTTAGTTATACTGGTATAAACAAATGTCACCATCTTTGTTTCATCCTATAGCGTACTCAAAATAGTCCCCTAACTTCAAATAACAAACGTTTATCAACACCTATTGACAACAAATTAACAATGAAAAGGAATAACTTCTATAAGGGACCAAATTTCCTAGACAGGCAATTATGGAGGATTAATTATTTGCCTACAGATCACGAACCATAGGGTTGACGCCCCTGCGACCACAGGAATACACCGGCGCCAGCAGGATTCCCTAAATACCTACCCACCAGGGATCCCAGTATTTATTTAATTCCAGAATTAATTTTCTGTGTACTATTTAAATTTGGTGTTTTTTTTTCGTGTATGTGGCAGCTCTGAAATTTTACAGCTGTCACCTATAATTGTTCCGACTAATAAAAATGGAGCGTTACTCAAAAGAAGAACGTGTTATCATTGTGAAAACTCTTTACAAAAATGGAGAAAGTTACGCCGAGATCGGTCGGAAACTTCGCGGAATTTTTGGTCGAGAAAGTGCACCTAAAATTTGAAGAAACTGGATCGGTTGGGGACAGTACGCCTCCTCTGCGTCGACGTAACGGTAGATCTCTTGAAAACATTACTGCTGTGAACGGGAGTGTGGCCGAAAACCCGAAAACATCAATTAGGCATCGTGCTGAACAACTTCAAATTTCACGAAGTACTGCGCAGCGAATTTTGACGAAATATCTCCACTTTCACCCATACAAGATTCAGCTTACTCAGGAGCTCAAACCAGCAGACCATGCAAAGCGTCGGCAATTCGTTCAATGGGCAATAGAGCAAAGTGAAGCGAACGCCGATTTTTCGAAAAAGTCATCTTCACGGATGAAGAAAAGCATTTCCATCTGAATGGCTTTGTGAATAAACAAAATTGTCGAATTGAAGGTTTAGAAAATCCGCACGCAATCCTTGAGAAACAAACGCATCCACAACGAACAACTGTCTGGTGCGGATTTTGGTCAGGCGGTGTGATTGGTCCTTACTATTTTGAAAATGAGGCCGGAGTTGCAGTGACTGTGAACGGCATTCGTTACAGGAATATGATAACGGAGTTCTTGTTACCTCAACTGGATGGAATTGATCTGGACGACATGTGGTTTCAGCAGGACGGTGCCACCTGCCACACCACCCATGAAACAATCGATTTATTGCAGCAATGATTTCCAGACCAAATCATCTCACGAAATTCAGATGTCAACCGGCCACCAAGATAATGGGATTTAACGCCGTGAGATTTATTTCTTTGGGATTTTGTGAAATCTCGGGTTTATGCAAATAAACCAGAAACAATTCCCGAGCTCAAGGCCGAGATACAACCACATCTTTGTCAAAAAATCATCAAAAATTACATGAAAAGAGTAATGGACTGTCATTAGAGCCATGGGGGCTATTTGCCGGATATTTTATTCCATACATAATCGGAACATGTCTTATTTTTAATGCAATATAAATATCACAACTCAAAAAATACGTGTTTTCATTTTTAAACAAGTCTCTTATTGAGACACCCTTTATAAAAGCCTTAACGTTTATTTTTATTTTGTAATTTATTAAGAGAATAAATACCTGTTTTGCTTTAATTGTTTTGTAATACAGTATACAAGTTCTCACATCTCAGTAAAGTCCTGTGAAAATATAAAAATTATTTCTATAACATCCCATAGCACCAGAAGGGTGTTTTAAGTTAGATTGGCCTCATTTAGAGGAATGTGAGATGGTTTTATTGTGTAGCATTCTATTTTAAATTATTCTTAACACTTTTATTGAATAATAAAACGAACAAAGGTCCACTTATTAAAACCTTTCATACAATTTATCCGGTATTTGGCTAGGAATATGACCTTGAAGGGCTGAATGAGTCATTGGTTTGTTTCTTGGATAACGTTGGTTCTATTGTTAGACAAACTTGAAGTGATTAATAGATCAGCGGTTTGATTCTTGCATTGTGTTATTCATGGATAGGAAATTGGGGGGTTGCGCTCGCATGCGAGAACATTGCAAAAGTACTGACCTTGCACTTAAAAAGATCAATAAACTTTATTTTGCACAAAGGCGTAGCCTGGTCCTTAAACCCTCGCCTTAATGAGGACATGAACCAATCTTTTAGTCGAGACGCACTTATTTGAGGTAAGAACCCCTTGTACTTTAGTGTTAAAGCGGACATTCACCTTAGTCAAGATGAGAAGAAAAACTTTATCGGAGTCGCACTAACCCTTGATAGGAACTTCTACTTTAGCCAAGAAGCGAACCCTCACCTTAGGCTGTGTATAACCAACCCTTTTAACCGAGACTGTAATGTTCCGTTACAGTGAGTGGAATGCGTCCATTTTGTAAATATTGGTATATTTGACACATGTCTAAGTTGTTGATACCGTCAAGATTAACGTATCTAAACGTAACATCGTCTGACAAATTTCTATAAAAATCTACCTTATATTCTAATTAATTATCTATATAATAGTTGAATGTTATGTATGTGAAGTATTGAATCTATTTCCATTACAAAGTAAAGTTATAATTTGATGGTTCAACAAGATACGAATGAAAATTATAGAATTAGATATTTTTCTAACGAAAACATAAATCAAGAAGCATATTACGTTCAGTATCGAATACAATTAATAAGAAGATACCTTCCTACAGTGCGAATAAACAAACGTGTTTTGGTTATCATTACGTTTCGAATAAACGTTATTAGTACTGAAATGCCTTCGTTCTTTAGTAATCATGTAATTATTGTTTTCTTGTTTAATAGTAACTTACTGCCTTTATCGCATCTTAAAATATGGGCATAATAAGATAATAACATTGTGCCTTAAACAGTTAAATGTGTTATGAAAATGTAAACTTTCACCATTAACACTCATAATAAAATATCTTTTTTGGGATTTTTTAATGGTGTACTTTAAATTATACAATCTAAACGTTTCGATAACACTTACAATTATCTCGTTAGTAGTAATGTTTGTTAAAAATTGTTAAAGATGTAGTAAACAATTTTGTCAAATTTGAAAAATTCAAACATGTTAAATGTGTTATCGTTACTTAGACTTGGTGAAATAACGTAACTTTAAATTAGATGCTTTATCGATAGCTATAATTATTATATTTCGTTTATTAGCTTACAATTCAACATTTATATTTTACTAGTTGATCACAACCAGTAAACTAATCGGAATATGTTTATAACATTAATATTGTATACTGAAGAGCTTTCTTTGATTTTCAATATATATATATATATATATATATATATATATATATATGTACTGCTGATTTCTCGGATGTTGATCGGCGTAGCTCTTCTGGTCTCCAAAAGACCATTTGTTGCAAAACGATGTTTCAGCAAAGTCTCATTTGCCACCCTCAGGGTGGTAACTGTGTGCTCCTGATTCGAGTTACTCGAACTAAACTAACTTCGTGTTTTGTGTGCTACTGCTTATATACCCTATTGATTTCACTCACTTTCACTGCTTTCACTATCTTCACTGATTTCACTGTTTGCTTCCTTGTTTTCACTTCTACTTTTCTTGATTCTGTTGTGGATTTTGGTTGTCTAGGGATTAATGATGTTTTCCATATTGATGGTAGTCTCAGAGCATCGTCTCTTGTGTTGAGATTATGTGGGTGTTTCTCAATCTCTAGGGCTTTTCTGATAATTCTAGCTGTGAAGTGATCGATGCTTGCCAAAGCTTTTACGTCCTCAAATTTAATTTTGTGTCCCTGTTGTGATTACGTGTTGACCCAACACGGAACCACAACAGGACACAAAATTTGAACTTAATTGCAATAACGCAAATTCAAGAACAATAATGTCACTATTACTTAAATTACTTGCCTGCCTTACTTTGACTTTCCAGGCAATAATTAAAACATTAGAATTTATTGACAAGTCTGATATTTAATTACTCGCACACTCTGATCAAACGAAGTGGCCGTCTAGTGTTAGGTACGTTGTGCTATCTAAATTAGATAGGCTGGATGAGGTAAGTGTTGCATCATGAGGGGCAGGTAAAAAAATGAAACTACTCAAATTAAAATCAACGAGTGTTGCGCAGCGGTGGTTCAGCCCGTTAATCTACTATTGTGGGAAAGAACCACCAATAAAACCCACTTTATTCATAAATGAGTAATTGTACAAGTACATTAATAAATCAAATAACACAAAAAAACAATGAAAGTGTTAAATATATAACAAAACACCATTAAATCAGGTTAAACTGCGTACAAGATTATAAAATTAAGAGCAAATGAATCAAACGCAGTTTACTTACACAGAAACACAATAATAAAATAAACACATGTAGTCACACGCACAATTGGGTCATAAATAATCATAATAGAAATCGTAACACCAAACACGTGGCCCTTTAAAAACCAATCATACTGCTCTTTAAGATAATCCGCACGTAAAACAATAAAGCAGATTACGGTACATATAAAATACAACAACGGTAAAATTGCACAGATGATAAGGTAAAGGCAAGAACAAAGGAAAACAGACAAGGAATTTATTTGCACGCACCCAATAGTTTAGTGACCACTAAAGCACAGAATACTTAAATTACAATAAAGCAGATACAAAGTGAAATCAGCTCGCAGACAAATAATTCTATTTAAACAAACTGACAAAAAAAAACTCATTAACACAAAGCCTTACAAGAGTAAGTTATAAATAGATCACTAACATCGTGACCGATATATAAGTTTGAGTGCGTTAGAAAAATACCGTGTTCCCTTCTCCGGTTACACACTCATCTATACAACAATAAAAATAAAATTAGAGGTGTTGAATGGTTACCTGATCTCGGGAGTGTGTACACGCTTGGTAATTGCCTTTTACAATTAGTAACCATAGAAGTATGATATACCCGTTCATCAGCCCACCTCTACCCAAATATAAATATAAACAACAACCAACAATGCTAATTCGCACAAACACCAGAGTGAGAGGGCCCTGTACTGCCTTTTATTTTAGAATATTTCACCTTAATGAGTCCGCGTACGAATAAGATACCTTTGCAAGGCAATGTTTGATTCTTTTAATACGTTACATAGGCTGGTAAAATGATTCGCTGCGAGCTTTCAGTTATATAAAAATACATACACTAGAATAAATATTCCCTTAATTGATCATAAACACAACGTTAACATACGAGGTTTAACCCCGAAAGAAGAGACAACTTAGTGTAGTCTCAAAAACACATCCTCCATGGTTTTCTGTCGACTGCATTTTCGCGAAAAATCTTCCCGAAACCGTTTGCACGATTCTTGTGCGTCTTCCCACATCTGCCCTATTGGCAATAACGCACAAGAAATGATGTCCGCGCCATGTATAAGAAGTTTGTGGACGGACGTAGGCATATAACACCACGGATACAGGACCACAAACTTCTTAGCTGTATCCAAATTGAATTCCTGAAAACGGTTAATATTCACATCGTGTCTGCTTTGTCCAGTTGGCTTTGTTAATACAAAAAGTTGGTTTGTAAACAGAATAGCAATTACTAGTAGCTGTTTTTTTGCCCAAAATGTTCGTAATGACATTACCTTTCAGCGACGGAAAAGCATTTGATCGAACATGACAGAACAGACAACTTTTTTTATGCATAAACAATTTTTTTTGTGTTAATTTACAGCAACAAAGATTGTTAATTATGGTATTAACCAATTATTTATTCATATTCTGCTTAGGACACTATTATTCTACTTACTTTCAGGAGATAAATCCATTTTACGGCGACAAAATCCGTTCAGGTCACGTTATAATATACACTTAAGTAAAGCAGGTATAAATACCGGTTGGCGTTCGGGTCGTTTGCGTACCGCTCGAGGGTCATTTTTCTAATGGTCCCTAAGCCTAAGTACACGTCATAAAGCAAATCTGACATGCGGGTTCGATGAACAAAATACCAATCTATAGAACTAGTAACTTGAAAATCCCTAGATAGTAACTTGATTTTTTGACTTTTGGCCAGCTTTTCGGCGTTTCGTCCCACTGTGCGCCGCCCCTTCAGTAAAGCATTTTTAAGCGTGCACCTGCCCCTCACCCCCCAACATGTGTTTTACAACCCTAGACAAATATTAGTTACAAACAATCCTACATTCCTTACATAAAAATATAGAAAGAAAATATTTTCAAAATATTAGCAGATTACGACGTATTTATTAAGGTATTAAAATCCACTAATTATCTTTTCTATCGTGGTAACAATGGAGGTTTGACAAACGTTTATTGCAATAATAAAATTTTCGCGATTTGCTACCTTAAATATATATGTATATATATATATATATATATATATATATATATATATATATATATATATATTATATATATATATTGGTCTATTAAATAATTAGACCATCTTCAGGGGATGAACAGAAATCAATGTGCACTTTAAGGTCAAGTTGATTGTGTGTTAAATTCTGTTCATAAAAAATAATTGAGAATTTTTGGTTTTGAGCTTTTCTTCCACTTCATTATTGAATATTATATTTATAAAATACTTATATTGTGTTGTTTATTGCAACGAGAAGAATACATGAACCCACCATTGCGCAAATACGACTGTGCTTGATTATTTTATTATTTATGTATTTTATTCCATTTTACTTTTATTTTTGATATGCCACTTGCATACTGGCGCCCCACAAACAAAATAAGTACTGCTCACGTTTCAGTGGTATGTCGTTCTCTCCCTTGACTAGCCCTTACTTGTACACATTCTTTTTCTTTTATATTTTTTTATTCCTACAAAGTGTACCTAGCCGAGATAAGAACTCTCTCTACTTTAGTGCGGAAGCAAATTCTCAAGGTCTTCACTTACATATTAATCCTTGATATAAACAAACCATTTAGCTAAGAAACATGTTACCCAAGATTTTAATCATCCTTGCTCTCTCTCACTTTCCTATGATACTGTCTCTCTGCTTCCCATGTAATTGTCTCATGTAGTTCAGAAGTAGGGTAGCTATGCTACTCTCTAGGTTGATTAATACTTTGTAACTTTAATCACAAGAATTTTCACAATGGTCATATGCAAAATAAGACATGTTATGTAAAGGTTTCGGAAATACTTATCCTTTTTTTTTCTCAAAACGCCTTCAATACAAATTATTTCTTAGAGGCACTCTTATTTGAATGATTAATGATAACCTTAGTTATAAGAAAATCGTTTTATTACTACGAATATAAGAGCGTCTACAAAGGAAGACTCGATCAATTATGGTTTTTTTTAGATACGTAATGTATTATTCACATCAAATTTCCAGAGAAATCTAAAACGAAACCTATACGCCAGTCTCACCTCAAAAAAACTTTAGGACGTTTTCTCTGTAAATAAGAAATAACGAGTTATTTAAAAAACGATTATAATCATTGTCGAACATCTCAAGGGGTATTAAAAAAACGCGAACGCTCGTTACGTAAATTCCTGACAGATAATTAAGTGTAAAGTTGCTATAGGTTGAGTGATATTTTTATAATTAATGAATATTTTATAATAATTAACTTACAAATTTGTTGAAGGAAATCTGGCATACTAAATACAAATCAAAATTTTTATTTTATTTTTGACAAATGCGTTCTCAATATTAAAATATTAAATTATATGCTGGTAAAACCTGAATTAGGTGTAACTTTAAACTGTTTAAATGATTTAATTGAATTCTACAAATTAAAGCCCCCAAAAAACGTTTTAAATCGATAACTAAAATGCTTTCGAAAAGGTATTTTTATTTTACCTATTAAGACTATTCTGGTTAATTAATTTCGAAATACCTCAATTTGGGGGAAAATGCGTATTTATGAGAAAGGCATACCAAGAGTAATAACGTATCTAAATATAAATAGAAGTTCTGTTGCTAAAGGATTTTCTTGTCAATTTACGTTAAACGTACTACATCTATAAAAGCCGAACGTTTGCATTGATTTTGGAATTAAAATTAAAACTGAAAAACAATTAAAGGCTTATTTACGAATAGCGGAAATCGCAATATGAATTATGTTATGCTTCAAAGGATTACATTTTAAGAAAGGATCCGTAAGTTACGCCGTCACTTTTTACCAAACAATGTTCTGGCATCATAAAACGGTTTTCTTATTTTAGTTAAAAGAAACACATTTCTCACATTTAGTTAATTTTGAAAAGATTAAAAAAAACAATTTAACTAATTTGATAGTGGATTACTTTACTTAACCATCGTCCACTCTGAGATTATTTTGACGCACTAAGTATGGTTAGCGTACGACGATTAAAATGTTTAAGTGGTATGAACGTGTTACAGAGTTTTTTTACCATAATGTAAGCTTGGTTTAAACGTTACGCCACTGGAATTTGTAGTAAAGCGTAAAAGCATATTTAGAAAATGTGTAAAAGGTGTATGTTGAATTTATTTTTTAGTAAAAACCGTGTTGGGACAATGAATGCCACTGTGAGTAGCTTCTGAATTTTTAAGAATGAAGGTGTGAATTGCTATGAATGGGTAGAGTAAATTAATTAACGATATGTTGATATTATATTAAATAGTAGAAAGAAAATGTATGTATTTTTATTCGTATAAATAAGTTGAGATTTCTCAATGAAAAAATTGTATGTACAAATAAAACTGAATTTTACGGAAAAACGTCTCGCGCGTTTGCAAAACTTCCATAAGAATTTCAGTTTAGTTCTGCATATTGTACTGAGGGTATATGAAAATCGGATGTTATTACGTTGTTTTGAAAAAAATTAAAGATTCCGACAAAAACGCTTTTTCGTTTGCTTTGCTTCCCTTTTCCAGCTTGGCTACCGGCAAAAGCACGTGCCATTTAAACCCCTTGAGAATGATTGGTTTTTATCGAAAGACAGATTTTGAATCTATAATAGAGGAAGATTGTGTAAAACTTTTCCAAAAAGTGTATCAAAGTGTTTACGCAGATTTCAAATAAAAAGTGACCGTTATATGATGAGCAAGTGTTGAGTATAAAATCCACGTGACCGTAAAAAAAACTTTAATAATAAGCCTATAAGCCTTTGTAAATTTACTATACAGACCATTATGAATCAAAGAATGGCCTGCCTATTTTATACGAACGTGTTGAAGACGCGAGTGAAGGACATCCATTTCGTTGCACTAGTAAATTGGGACCTAGTAGTTGAGGTCGAAATGCCGGTCCTGCGCGTGTGTACGTGTATCCCCAAAGGATTAATTAAAGAAATACACCCTCACTAACCAGAATGCTCAATTATAAAGGAATAGAAAGAGTTATAAGTAAGAACCATTTCTTTTGTTTGGACATAAATGATAAATGACAATTTATCCTAATTACTACCTTTTCTTTTTACGTGTACACCTAAGCTTAACGAATAGAATAAGTCAGTAGGGCAAATTACATTGCGATATTTTTCTGCCGTTTTGACAGCTACTTCATTCCGAAAGCAACTGTGCATTCATAATTACTGTGCAAATTAGTTTCATTTAGTCATTAAACTTTTTTGATTAATCTGATTTGTAATGGACCTTCCCTAACGATTTTAATGTAGGACTTCATTAAAGTAAAAATTCAATCTAGGAACTAAAAGTTAATAGCGCGTTACTAGAGTTCTTTGTATTCTTTTGTGTAAAGTTACACACAGGGTCGCGAGGATTTAATCTAGCAAATTTTTGTTAATTTTGGCTGTATTGATTACGATTGGCATGATTAGTATTTATGCAGGACAAGCCGATTAACAAACTTAACTGCTATATTTCGTAGATTTAATCAGACAGAAAATATAGACCTTTACGGCAGTTACTGTTTATCATAGCCTTCGTAATTATTTATTTATTTTTCAGAGTACGTAGATGAAAACAAGAAATTACGTTTTGAATCAAGGCGATTCATACGTACAAACGTTTAAATATATATTGTAATGATAGAAATTGTAACCAGTGTTTGAGAGAAAATATAATTTATAAAGTATATAACAAATAAAAAATTAAAGGTGTTCAACACAACTATACAAGCCTACTTAAAATTCAAAATGGAATATGATCAACACTGTATTTAATAATAAAACGTACACCTGACGGAGGTCAACAACATGACAGCTAATATAGGTTATTACTCAAATGTTTTTGTCTAGAAACAGAAATCAGCAGTTACTTTACATTATAACCGTATCAAAACAACACTATACTGATTTGTTTACTTAAAACGTACTTTGCATAAAAGGTAACTATTACTTACATTTTCTTGTACTCAAAATAAATATATTAACTTCGTCTTAAAACGAACTGTAGTATGAGAATTTCATTTTCCATTCATAAAATAAACATACGGTAAAGTAAGGTAATTTCCATTTGTCAACTTACAAATAAATGAAATGTAGAGCATATATTACGGTAAGGTAACTTTCATAATATCTTCCACATACAAATAATGGAAATGTAGATCAAACTACAAAAGCAGGCTTCGAACAAAGAAAGCTGGCATTGGACGACGAAAACAGATATATGTACCCAGCATGCGTTATTGATGCAAAACAAAGGTATTTCCATTTATAACTCTGGAAGATGACATTGCAATATCATTCACGCCATTTTATGCATTTTTCTTCGTGACGTCATCGACCATGCTTTTGCAACCATACTAAATTCATTATCATAAGAGCTTCTTCTTAACACAAGCAATTTCCTTTAATATATGGACCTACCCTTGTTTCCAGTTTGTTTGTGCCCTATTAAATATAATATATACAAAAATGTAATTAAAAGCCATTACATACCTTACACAGAGGAAGCAAAACTTAAAAAAGATAATGTAATGAACGGGACAGCAGAAGAAACTGAAATGAGTTAAGCCTGTTCAGATCGCATTGAATTGCGCACAAAACAAAATAGATGAGTCTAAAATAGCCCTTATAGACCATAACTATGTACAGGGACGTTCGTAATTACGTACACTAAAGAGAAAAAATCGACATATACCAAAATTTAATTATTGAAAGGAAAAAGATAACAACGTATTGTAAATATATTAATCAATAATAACACAAATTCAAAACTTAAGGTAACGATAGCCAAAAATTGGCACGTTACCAGTACGCACAGATCGTTACGCTAGTTTTAATTTTGAGAAAGGAGTGATTTTGTGGTTAAAAATTAATAGACTTAATTATTTTCCAAATTGGGTAATATTTATTCATTTCCGAATATTGATCACAATTATAAACCAGTTCATATTTATACGATTTATACGTCTTGCCACCTTTTATTTTATGAATAGGCAGGGTGCAATCAATAATTTTCTAGTAACTTCAAAATTTCCTTAAGCTTTGGGCGATTTTGTTTTTAACTGAACTGAACTTAATTATTTGTTGCTTTTATGTAAGTGGAATGTTTTTGAAGGTAACTTTTAACTATTTTACGTCTTCTATCGAACCCGCGCATCTCCATTCAAGTTAGTTTGGAAACCCGCGTAAGCCTCCACGACACTACGGTTTGATCGCTGAACACCACAATAAACCATGTTAAACTATGGCACAAACAAAACAGAACTTTATATTGATTTGATACTAAATTAAAAATTCGGCGATGCATTTTGGAGTGTTGGAATAATTGATTTCGTTGTAAAAAAAACGTAACAGAATACGCTACACATGCACTATTAGTACAAAAGTAAATAATTAATAAAAACTGGTGAAATGTTCTCATTGCGTGACCGTCTTTATTTCTCGCTTTATAAAGTAGTACTGCATTAAGAAACTCAAAAAGTTAGAGGATGCCGCTATACAAAGAAATATAAAAATCTATACAGTATTCGCCAAAATAAACAGTACCGAAAACAACAACTCTATTAATCTGTTTAATTTTTGTATTTTACATGTTCAAAATGAGTACCATAACGGCGTAAACAAACGTCATAAGTAGTATAGCTATACGGATCCTAATCCACTTTTCTACTATACTTTTTCTACGAGTGTTTCTGCTCAAGGTCATCACATTGCCTATTTGAAGGGGTAGCAACCATGCTAAGTCAAGGTCACGTGTTAAGGTGTGTAATCCTCTTCAAGGTCATGCTTGCACGAGTCCTTCAAGGTCACTAGAAAAGTTACTAGATTGTTGATTGTCCTGAAGGTCATTGCCCTAGGTCTCAGACAAGTCTATGCATGTTTCGAGGCCGCGCCCTATTCTGAGAAACAAAGGTGGCCCATTGTTTAAAGTCTATGCTTTCAAGGTCAGAGAAAAAAGACGATCTATTGTTTTGGCTGAGTCATTCTAGGAAATCAAGAACAAAGGCGGTGCATTGTACAAAGTCTATGCTTTCAAGGTCACATGAATGAACAAAGACTATCTATTGTTCAGTTAGAAATAGATTGTTATCTCAATTCTAGGAAATCAAGAACAAAGGTGGTCTATTGTCAACGCTTCAAAGTCTATGTTTATCATTTTCAAGGCACATGAGAGAACAAAGATGATCTATTGTTATGGGATGAGTCATAGCTTCTAAAATTCTGAGAAATCAAGAACAAAGACGATGCATTGTCGACGGTTCAAAGTCTATGCTTACAATTTTCAAGGTAAAAGAACAAAAGCGATTCATTCTTCTGGTCGAGTTATAAAATAAATTGTAATCTCAATTCTAGGAAATCAAGAACAAAGACGACTTCAAAGTCTATGCTTACAATTTTCAAGGTCATGAGAGAACAAAGACATTCCATTGTTCAGGTTGAAAATAGATTGTTAAATACACTTCAATTCTAGGAAATCAAGAACAAAGACGATGCATTATTCACAAAAGTCTATGCTTACGATTTTCAAGGTAATGAGAGAACAAAGACGATCTATTGTTTTGGGCGATAGCTTCAAATTTGAGAACACAGACGATGCATTGTTCAGACTGATTAGGTCATCTAACAAGTAAAACGTTTTTTTTTTATAAGACTACCACAATATACAGATAAAATTGATTTAAGTAAATACACATATTATGGGAAGTTTGATGTACTTAACATACTTTGCTGGATCATATTACTCCAACCATATGTAAACATGCTCATTTCGTAGTGTTTAGTCGTAGTGAGGTTGTGGACAAGTAAAGTCATGAAAAAGCGATAAAATCGCTCCTGGATACTTCATGTAACAATATGAATAATAATTTAACATTTTGTTGTTCATGCTGTCAAAATAGTGATGGTAGTAGTAGAAAAATGATGAAGGTTATTCCGACTGGTCATCATCATTTCAAGATAGGGCTGAGGTGTATAAACAGGCAGCTAATGAATACTTAATCGATTGTGCTTCCTATAAACTATCGAACGATACGCATATTGAAATTGGATACAGTACACACCTTAACCTTGCACCAGTAGTGCGTATGAGATCTGGCAACAGCGTGATATTAGACGTGAAGGAATGGAATGAACTTCTAAGATGGTATTCATAGTAGAAATACAATTTCTTCGATCCCAAGAAATTGAAAGCCAAATTGATTGGTCACATGTAAACGAGGAGGATATAATACATGAGCAAGATTACGAATCTCTATCTAGTAATCTCGGTATTTATTACAATTGGGAATTGCTTAAAGGATATGAGAGAATTTTGAAAACTGTTATGATAGAAAACTACAACTGTTGTTCGTGTACATTCAATGCCCATAACATAGAGGAACTATTCGATTTGAAGGATATAATAAGCTATAGATTGGAATTTCTTGAATCTTACAATCTGGTGTTTCTATGAAAATTCATACGCAAGTGGTTGACTACCGTCGTTTTCGTGAGAAGGAATTCTGATGATGACATTTATAAAGACATTGATGATGTTATAAATGCCAAGTATAATATTAATTCACATAACACTGTATGCTTAATGGAAATATTGTACTATCGCCCTGCTATCTAATGTATAGCATTTACTAAAAATAAAGTTTTTACACGATTTTAGGTATAAATACCCTACCCTATCCCTCAAGGTGAACAATGATAGGTAAGAAGCGGAAGAGTGCAGGTGGTTTAGTGAATACGCTAATCAATAAACTACCGGTGGAATTGCATTTACCGGTTACCAGTATTGTGGTCCTGGTACAAAATTAGAGAAACGACTAGCACGCGGCGACCCCGGTATTAATCAATTAGATGCGCAGTGCAAACTGCATGATATCAGTTATAGAGACTACCAAGATTTAGAAAGTCGACATAGAGCAGATAAAATTTTAGAAGAAAAAGCTTGGGAACGCTTTAAATCAGCAGACGCAACATTAGGTGAACGAGCTGCAGCTTTAGCAGTCGGTACCACCATGAAGGCAAAGAGAAAATTTGGAATGGGGTGTCGGTCCAGAAGAAGAATGGTGAAAGTTTATTGCATGTACGGAAAACAATAGCTAAAGAAATGAAAGCTAACGGAGATTTCACCGACACAATAAAGTCAGCACTGTCAACGGCAAAACTGTAGTAAAAAGGTTGGGGGAAAGAAAACATTAAAGTTCCTAGAGTAATTCCCTTACCTAAACAAGGAGGTGTTTTGCCATTTCTTATTCCGTTATTCGCAGGATTATCAGCAATCGGTGCTTTAGCTGGCGGTGCATCGGGAATTGCCAAAGCAGTCAATGATGCAAAAATGCCAAAAATTGCAAGAGGAGACATCGCGCCATAATCGTATGATGGAATCGATCGCTGGTGGCGCATTCTATCTAAAACCATACAAATCTGGAGTGCATTATACTTAAAACCGTTTCCAAAAACTGAGTAGATTACCCGAAAGAGCGTTAACAGATATTGATTTAAAGAAATATACAAAAGGTGTACCATACTTTAGGGGTATTTTTATGAGAGATAGCCTGCCTAAATTACCACAGAAAAATGAATCTGGAATCATCAACTTAGATAGTCAGAGTGGACCGGGTACACATTGGGTTTGCTACAAAAAGCGTGGTGAAAAGGTATGGTATTACGATAGTTTCGGTAATCTTCGACCACCAGTTGAAGCGATTAACTACTTTCGGGGATGTAAAATTTATTATAATTACAATCAAGATCAGGAATTTAATAGCATTATTTGCGGGCACCTATGCCTACAATTTCTATATAAATAATCGACATAACCTTAAATTGTTTCAGTTATGTCAATAACATTCAGTTTAGAAGGTGTTGGTAACATAGCTAGCTGCAACTTCTACCCAACGATAGAGCTAGATTTGGAGAAGAAATACGTTGTTGGATTGGTGGGATTTTACGGTTGCAACAGCATTAGAAACATTTATACGGGCAACGATAGATTTTATTTTAGAACAAATTCATCTCATTTGCGAGTGATTAATATTCCACACGGTGCCTATGAGTTAGATGAAATTAGTGCTTACTTGAAATCAAAGATACCCACAGAAAAATTTTTCATTAGGGCAAACAACAATACGCTTAAGTGTGAGATAAACAGTTCATTTGAGATCGATTTTACTAAAGAGAGTAGCATTGGCCGCATGCTCGGGTTTGAGCCTAGAGTACTAAAAGCGAACGTTCTCCACACATCTGCGTTAGACATCCAAATAATTAAACACACTAATCTGCATGTGGAGTGCAACATTATAAAGGGATCTTATCGAAACGGTAAACCTGCAAAGGTAATATACGAAATTGACGTTTCCGTACCCTCGGCTATCGTTTGGATAAAGTTCCAACCAACACACAATATTTAGAAATAAACACAGACATAATCAGTAATATAACAATAAAATTGACAAATCAAAAGGGTGAGTTAATAGACTTTGGTGAAAGTGAACCATTCACGGTACGCTTAGAACTAAAAGAACATGGGTCTGCGAATTAATCACAGGACATCTTCATACAAAAGACCTAATCAACCCTCATTGCAGTTAACATCTGCAGAGAAATACTTTTAACATCAATTGGATTGAAAGTTCTGAGTGACCAAACCATTAAACGTGTTTCAAAGCGTACATTTTAATAGAATTAATGTATCTCTAAGAAATATTAAATTTGTTAGTGTAAGAGACCTTGAATGAAGTTTACTTTAATGTCTATCTCTTTTCCACAATGATATGTCCTGCTTACACATCTGAAGCTGAATGCATTTATCTAAAATATGTAATGTTTTATTGAACAATGGACTTTCTTTGTTAATAATAGCATTTGCATTCTTAAAAATTTGTAGGAATGTATAAAAAAATTCAAGCTAATAAAGACTTTCTTTGTATAAAACACACACATCTGCATTCTTAAAATTATTTTTAATCACTTTAAAACTTGCCAAAACTACATCGCATAATTAGTAATATAATAATTAATGAAAATGAAAAGGATTCGCTATAAATAACAATAGGTTTTCATTCAAAAGTATGTAATTTAAAAAGTGCAATATTTAATGTGAACAAGGATTTTCTTTGCATAACAATGAAAGCTTTATTCTTGAAAATATAAAGTAAACAAACTGTAAAAGGGATAATTAATAACAATTAATTTTAAAAGTTTGAGAAAAAATTTATATATAAGACATCATCCCTTTAGTAAATCTTTAATTACTCATCAACCCTCATTGCATCTACACAATGACCGAATCATTAAACATCTTTCAAAACGTACATTTTGATGATGCTATAATTAAATCAGATATTCACACCTATCTTCCGTATGGCTCTTCTAAGTATGGACCTTCCGAAGAAATACGCATTTTAATTCAAAGTCAGGATCTAATTACAGCTACTTATGATAGTTTTCTGTACATAGAAGGTAAGCTGAAGAAAGAAGATGAAGGAAAATCATGCAACTTAACCAATAATTTCCCCAACTTCCTTTTCGAAGAGATTCGTTATGAGTTAGGCGGTCAAAGAGTGGACGTTTGCCGAAATCCCGGCATAACATCTACCTTAAAGGATATATTTCTTATACGACAAGCAAGAGCAAAGCATTAAGCCATTTGGGGTGGTCACCAAAGAATGAGGAACCATTACAAGTAGAATTCGATGAGGAAATGGCGAAAATCCTTTACAGTATGCATACCATTGAACCACATATTTGGAATAATGGAGGATTATCGTCAAGTGATCGTGAATATGCGTCAAGAGTTGATTTTAATTCGATCTAGAAGCGATACAAACTGTTACTATGGTGACGTTGATGCGGAAATAACCCTAAATAAAATTCAATGGAAAGTACCACACTTAACCCTTAGTGATGCCGCGAAACTAGACTTGTTTGAAGGAATAAATAAGAATTCTATTGTTACTGTTCCATTTCGTCAATGGGAGTTATATGAATTACCTGCTTTAAAACAAGCAACCTCTGATATATGGCCAATAAAACGTCAACGCAACTGGAAAAACCGCGCTGGATAATTGTTGCATTCCAACAAGGTAAAAGGTACACAAAGTCTGCAAGAGCCGGAAATTTTGATCACATTAACATCAGGAACCTTAAAGTACATCTGAATTCGAGTATTATCCCTATGAAGCAATGCATTTGAACTTCAGTGCTAACCAATACATACCTGCCTATCGCAATTTTTTGAACTTCCGATGTGACTACTATGATGAAGATAATACAGATGCGTTATTCAACTACACCGAATTCAAATCATGTCCAGTATTTGTAATGGACTGTTCTAAACAGAATGAATCCTTAAAAACTCAACAGTAGACATCAAATTGGAAATGGAACTCTAACACCTTTCGATAATGGAATCGTTGCCTATGGTCTTATTCTCCACGATGCTATTGTGCAGTACAACCCACTCACCGGAGAAGTGAAAAAATTATAATCTGTATTATATAAATAAAAAATGTTGTTATTATTCGTTTAGTTTCATTTCATCCATCGAAGATGAAAGTAGTTGCGCAGAAACAAAACTACCAATTCAAAATCATGACTTTGATGAAAAGTCTGGTACTTCAAAACATGCGATTTACTTCCTAATAGTATACGTGGCATTATATGTGGCCCCTCCAACTGCGGCAAAACAAACGCAATGATTAGTTTGCTTACTGAGAAAAACGGTTTGAAATTTAAACATGTGTACGTATACTCCAAGTCATTAAATCAAAACAAGTACAAACTTTTACAGGAAATCCTACTTCCGATAAGGGATATAGGTTACTTTACGTTCAGCGATAATCAAGATGTGATTGAACCGAATTGTGCAAAAGCAAACTCTATCTTTATCTTTGATGATATCGCCTGTGAAAAGCAAAATAACATAAGGGCATATTTTTCTATGGGTAGACATAACGATATTGATTGTTTCTATTTGGGTCAAACTTACAGTAAAATTCCAAAGCAATTAATTCGTGACAATGCGAATCTAATTATATTATTTGAGCAAGATGAATTAAACCTAAAACATGTGTATGAGGATCATGTAAGCCCCACCATAAGCATGACATTGTTTCGGGATATGTGTTCAAAGTGCTGGATAGATCCGTTTGGGTTCATAGTCATAAATAAGGATGCTGAAGTCAATAATGGTCGCTATAGGAAAAGGTTTGATGAATATATAATACCTTAGCCTGATTTCAGTGGTTTAGTAGTTACACATCCGTTTAGGTATTAACAGCCCATTTGCTACAATGGATAATAAGGAGATGATATTAAAGCGAAAAATTATTCAGGCTCGTAAAATAATACAGCAGAAATACAACAGTCTTAAAACTGCCCGCATTGATAATGAAAGAACGTTTGAAAGTACTTATAAACCTCTAATAGAACCCCTAACTGAAATAGCGAATAAAATGCATCCTGATAAGAAAACAAAGGAGTCCGTTAAACCCAAAAACTCGCCCATGTTCATATTTCGAAGAAAACATGCTACTACTAGCCCACCACACTTCCTTTCACCAAGGAAGACAAGCCCCCTAGCTCAACTTCCGCTATTTCAAATAAATCCCCCTCCTCGTACACCACCTTTCCTAGAAACATCTGTCGTAGGAGAGATTACTGCCGAGGAAGAAGAACCTCTTAGTATCGCAGATGATTCCTGTAATGAACCCATCTCTGAAGAATTTCTCGAGCAGTACCACGAATTACCTCGTATATATGTTGAACGGATTATGAAGGATCTTGAAGGTGCTATTGATCACACTTATGGAGTCCACTACGACGCCAAAACAGACAAATGGGCAATTGGTAATACCCCCATCACAATTAAAGGAAAGGATATGATCATTAATGGTGTCACGTATAAAGGGACTCCAGGTTTATATGATCTGCTTATTATGAATGAACCTGATTTAAATCTAGTAAATTCAAAGGATAGAAAGAATTATAAACGTATTTTAGCAGCTACGAATGTTGCAAGGCGAGATTATGATGTAAGTGGACAGATTCGAGGAAGCCGCAGCAAAAAGTATACACAAATAATCAAACCCTTGCTGTCATCACCCTCAACTCAAGGAGGTGGAGCTATGTTTTTTAAGGAATTAACAAACAGGCCGATTGAATATAAGTATTGGAATGATGTACATGAACTAATTCGTGATCTAGAAGTATTGTGGGCAGAAAAATTGGCTGGAAACACCGGTGTCGTAAACGATATAATATCAATTGTAGAGAAATTGTATGAAGATGGATACATTGAAAGACCAAACACTAGTTTTCTGAACAATATAAATCAGACTGCATTGATGTCGACATATCATAACTAAAATGCCTCTTGATAAATTTGGACGGTCACATGCCCAGTATCAATTTAAGAAATTAACCCCTCAGTTTCAACTTATTGCTGATAATCAATTCGATATCGAGAATAAGAGACTCAGCAATGTTGCCAACCCCATAGATCCTCAAGATGTCATCACCAAGCAATACTATTTATCGACAAGGTTGAATTTGGATGGAAACCGTTTGACCCAGTTGGCGGATCCGGAAGAAGATGGTGATGCTATAAGTAAAGGATACCTTGATTTTTGTCTGCAAGCAATTCAGAAAGCTGTTAAAGGAACTTTAACGCTTATCTAGTGTTGGAGGAAAACTACATCAACTTAAAGAATCATGTCCAAATTACAACTCGTCAATGAATTGCACAAACCCGCAAGAAAAATTTTAAACGAAGGCGCACAATAATTAAGGGATATGATGACCTCTGGCAAGCAGATTTGGCCGAATTTAACACATATGCCAAACAAAATAAGGGCTACAAGTATATTTTAGTAGTTATTGACTGTTTTTCGAAATACTTGTGGACCAAAGGATTAAAAACAAAACGGGCTTGAAGTTGCCAAGGCCATGCAGGCAATCTTCAAAACGGGCCGGAACCCTTCCAATTTGCAGACAGATGCAGGAAAAGAATTCTACAATGACCATTTCACTAAACTAATGCAGCGTTATGGGGTCAACCATTACTCCACCTATAGTACAAAGAAGGCAGCAATTGCGGAACGAGTGATCAGGACCGTTAAGTCTGCCCTATACAAGTCATTCAGCCTACAGGGTAAATATAAATGGATTGATACAATTGATACCGTAACGATGGATTATAACAATCGTAAGCATAGAACTATAGGAATGAAGCCCAAAGATGTCGGTAATCATACAAAGCTAGATGCTTACACTCACATAAAAATAGTTGATAGGAATCGTTATTGTGTGGGTGACATAGTACGAATCAGTAAGTTTAAAAGTATTTTCGCTAAAGGATACACCCCAATTGGTCAAGTGAACTATTCAAGATTGTGAAAGTTTGCATTACTAACCCAACCACCTACATGTTGGAGGACATGAAAGGATCACCTGTGCTGGGAGGCTTTTATGAACATGAATTACAGAAAACAAAGCATCCGGATGTCTACCTTGTGGAAAAAGTGCTTGCTCCAAGAATAACAAGTTATTCGTAAAGTGGTGGGGATTGGATGAAAGATCATGGATCAATAAAGACGATTTAGTTTTATAATATAGCTGTAGGGATTGTAACTTTTAGATGAATTAAAACCACATAAAAAATTATAATTGTATTTATTTAAATATTACATCATCTTATAAACCTAAAGTATTTCTATAATCGTTTAAATTACTAGACGGCCATATCCCGAATCTGGTCCACATCTCCATCCCAAGCAGGAATCACCTTTCTCAATGTTTTCCAAAATCCAGCTGTAAATTTTGTGGTGTTCCTCATTTTCCCACGGTTGAAACTTATATGTAATGTTTTGTTCTAACAATACTTCAATTAAAATAGTGAGGCACTTGTAATTAGCATAATATGCTGCTGTCTCGACACATTCACTTAGAGAAAGTGTCTTTATAAACAATATTTTGTACGCTAGCATTTGTACACAATGAATCACCCCATAATAACTTGTATATGTACATTTTAAGGGATATGTCACCAAGTAAATTCATGCCATATTCTATTTACATCATTAGAGGTTAACGAACCTTTATCTGTACACAAGTTCATAAAACTTTTAATGGTATTGTCTAAGCTAATTTTTCTATCAAATAATGTCTTAATAATTACTGCATTTGCACATTTTGAGTTTACACCAGTTAAAACACTCATCGGGAATAACAATATTTTGCAATATATTCAATATAAATGTATAGTTTTCAGGAGAGGTCAAAGAACGCTTCAGGTACTTTTTGTAGATTTGATCACTACTGCACTGCAGCTCTTCCTGCTCATTGTTTACTGAAAGTACCCCAGGGTCTAGTATCAGTGAAATCAAAATTTACTAGGCGTTTATCATCATAAGGATTGAGTATGACTTTATTTTGTTTAATGGTAAATACATCATGCTTTCTTTGATCTTATGAGGTGTTGATAGCGCCTTATTACGCCGCCATCAAACAAAACCTGTTTATAATCATTAATAGTGATCTGCCTCACACTTGCGTGGGTAGAACCCTTTGATTTTTTTACAACCTTTTCATCAACCGCGTAAGCATACATTTTTGCACGAAGTCCTACAAATTCAACCATAATTTTGCCATGATTTTCATCTTTCATTAAGCCGGGGACCTTTTTATTTACTAATGGGAGTCCAAAGATGTTGTCGGGACTATAATCAGATGTATCGAATTTATCAATGTCCTCTTTAATACATTCATAGATATCGGGAACCGAAAAGGCGTATATGAGACTATCCGTATCCGTGTACAAGAGCTTAGCACTATTATGGAACTTGGGTAGCGTGTAACCGTAATGAAAATTATATAAAAAGTTTTGAAACGTCTAAAACACTGAATCCTGCATATATAGGTTTATTGAAATATACTTCAAGCTTATTCATTTCAATGATAAGCATATCATTGTCAAATATTGTACAACTATGAAAATTTGGTTTTGATATGTAAGCACGAGCACCATAGCGACCCTCCCATTTCGTTACTAGCCGTATGTCCTTATGCTTACGTACATTTTCCATCAGCTTCCCGAAAACACTATTAATCATTAATTTATAGAAATTTTTGTCGAATTCATTTTGAGATTGCTGACGCATGGCTGTATTTAAATCTATGTATTTTTTAACCACGGGGACTGTTTAAAACGTAATATACGGTGTACTTTTACCAACTTCAATCCATATTTTAAATATACTTTTAAATTTCTGTAATGAATTACATAATTACGTTTTGGATACAGGGTAAGCAGTAATTTTTCATTTTGGAATCAGGCGTGGGTGGAACCATATGTTCGGGTGCCAGCGGTAGATCACTGTGACTCTCATGTAATTCTATAGGATAGTCTAAATCACACTCGACTATATAACCAATTTCCGAATCATCAGGATGGTTTATTAAATCTAAACTTTCAAAATTAGCTTCATCAACAAAAGAAAAATCGCCAAATGGTAGAAATTCTGACATGGCGGCTCCATATAAATTATTCACGTCGTAGTACATTAAATACACACTTTCGGAGGTGGGATCAAATTTTTCCCCCATGTACTTATTGTTAGCTTTAGCATACCGATTTGAACATTGAGCTACACCACCTATAATCCCTCTTTCAATAAACATTAACATATCAATGTCTGTAAATAATTCTAACTTTACTTGTGTAATTTTAAGCATAGCATCGAATGCTAAACCGGGAGCTGTATAATAGTGTAGAGGATCAAGGTCGTAAGTACTTAAACAAGTTTGCCGAAAGTTCTCGAAAATATCTGCTAAAAGTAGAACGTCTGTTTTTAGATACAAATCGGAGTACTCCCCTAACGATTTAATGCTAAATTTGTTCCAAACGTTAACCGCATGCGCAAAACTCTCATCACTGATTCCCTCATTATTAAGATGACTGAAAAATGCTTCTTTGGGGAGCGTGGTCTCATTCAATTTATCCCACGTATCAATATACTCATAAGGAAACACACCTTTGCGAACTACTAGAGAAAATTCCTCCTCATTGTTGCAACTAGCGCGGAAATAATTTTTACTATCCTCCAAATAGTCAGACAAATTTTCAATACTACTACTCGTAAATCTGAAAGAGTCAATAAATCTAAACTTAATTTTGGTGCCTTCCATTACCTTCGTGAAAGAGATATATCTTTCTTTGTTTATGGGCAGCAGTGAAATCAAACCGGGAACACTAGCCAATTCTCTAATGATGAAATGAGAATCATAACCTGATAAATTATGGAACACAACTGGCAGAATGTGGGAATCTGTATAGTTTAGGTTACACGCCTGGTGCGCTGCCCCCCGAAATGCCCCCGTAAGATGATTATGGTCTCTAACTTTTATATCAGAATTAGTAAATGGTTTTCGACAAATGTGACAAACCGTGGCGCTTTCAAATTGCTCAACCTGACTGAGACTTAAAGTAGCCATAGGAATTATTTGATTGATTATTTCGGTAGCCCAATGTGCAATACTTTGAAGCTCGTTAACAAACCATTGAATGCAATCCTTTCCTCTATAAAGACTAAATCGATAAAGAATCATCATATGAACACTTCAAATAGTAAGCAATTCTGAAAGGTGTGTGTTTGGAGTGAAATAGAGTATTACCTTCGAAACCATTTGCACACTTCTCTAAAATACTTTCTAAATCGGCATAAATGACAAATGGCACCTTTTCTTGAAATGCAAAATTTTTGAACTGTAAATTCATTTCCGCTTCGGTAGGCAGCCTAGTAGAGCATTGATTAAGTTGCTGACAGTGAGTGGTATGTTTTTGTAGAAGACGATCTGAAGAAAATGGTTCAAGCATCGGTAACAAATAAATTGCTTGCCCTTGCAATTCGATATCTGTTTTGAAAATAAAGCTGACATATTTTTAATCCATGTGAAATGGTATACAGTGTCATCCGCGGTCGAAAGTATTAAAAGATTTATGGGTTCTTTATCGCTTTGCTGATTACTCAATACAAAGGGTACAACTTTTTTATCATTTATGCAGTACAAATTAATGCGAGGTTGTTTAGCTTCTCAAATTTTTTACATCATCCAGCTGAATGGGAAGTGAATTGAATCGTACTTCAAAACATCCCTAAAATGGGATAACTTTGAACCCTTTCCGTATGATATTCGCGGATATAATGCTGAAACAACGGCCCACAGGAAGCAAAACTCATCGTTATTTTTAACATTAACAACAGCACGCTTTACTGCTATGAAGCGAGGAACTTTAACATAGGTTGAATGACCGCCTCTAAATGGGACATAGCTATTAATATTTACTTTTAAATGTAAGACTTCATGTACTGCCCAACCGGAATCCTTTCGGAAAACTCCTCTAATTTTATCCGTAACTTATCATACACGTTTTCATTGTACCAGACACGTACATTGGTTGAAATATCAATAACGCAATTTTTGTGGCAAAAGTCTTCAACTCAATACTATGATTTTGGGGTTGCATGAAATTACAGCCTAAGACCACATTTACCTTTAGCATAGATTGCCTCAACATTAATTTCACCTTACGTGCAAAACTATTATATGCGTTTAGTAAAAAATCAAAGGGTCCTTAATGTTTGACATATTGATTATAATTCCTGTAAGCAGCCTACCATTGAAACATGAGTCTAGGGGTACCAAGCGTAATTTATGCATACCTTTTTATTGACAATTCCACTACCAACCTTCTCTGAAGCGTTCTTTAACCGTCTCAATCTAACCAGATAGCACTTGAGCAATGCTAAATTGCTCTCAAGCTTAAGCAAGCTTTCATTGGTCTCACAATAAATTTTATGTTTAATTATATCTTGCAATAGCTTGATATTGGTGTTAACTATACGGATATGCCTGGCAAATTCCTTTTTGTCTTCAATAAGGGAACAATGCGCTTTGTTAAATTAACCATCTCACTACTACTTGGCATACTCATAGCTAGCAATATGAAGCACACACGTAACAATGAACTTGTAACAAAATGCTCTTCACAACGGTTCTAGTCACGATTGTAAAAATATGATGCACAAATTGGTGAGTACTCTTTACTTTTAACAAATTGCTCTTCGGTTTACAATAAAACTTTTAGTTAGGATTGTAAAAATATGATGCACACACTGGTGATTAATAATAGTTGCTTTTTACTTTAGGTAATTTGTTGTTGTGACGATTGTAATGTATCGACTGACGTGGGACTGTTCTTTATCTACTTATATAGAGATAAGATCGGGTAAGGTCGGATAAGTTCGGCTCACCTTTTCATAAGCTTCGACTCAGCAATGAATCGTCTTTGTTCTCTCACCTTGAAAATTGTAAGCATAGACTTTGAAGCGTTGACAATGGATCACCTTTGTTCTTGAAAGAGATGTATTTAGAATGTATTTTTATAAATCAACCAGAACAATGGATCGTGTTTGTTTATTTCTCAAAGGTGTGACCTTGAAAATTGTAAGCATAGACTTTGAACCGTCGACAATGCATCGTCTTTGTTCTTGATTTCTCAGAATTTTAGAAGCTATGACTCATCCCCATAACAATAGATCATCTTTGTTCTCTCATGTGGCCTTGAAAATGATAAACATAGACTTTGAAGCGTTGACAATAGACCACCTTTGTTCTTGATTTCCTAGAATTGAGATAACAATCTATTTTTTATAACTCAACCAGAACAATGAATCGTCTTTATTCATTTGCCTTGAAAATTGTAAGCATAGACTTTGAACCGTTGACAATGCATCGTCTTTGTTCTTGATTTCCTAGAATTGAGATGTATTAACTCGACCTGAACAATAGACCGCCTTTTTCCGGGGAAACGGTTGCGAAACAGCTATCTGTTTTGGGAAACGGCTACCTGTTTTTAGGAAACGGCTACCTGTTTTTAGGAAACGGCTACCTGTTTTTAGGAAACGGCTACCTGTTTTTAGGAAACGGCTACCTGTTTAGGGAATGGCCACCTGTTTAGGGGCGTGGCTTTGAAACATGCACCTCAGGGCTCTTGATTTCTAGAATTGAGATGAATGGATCGTCTTTACAGAGGTGTGACCTTATACGCATAAACTTTAAATCGTTGACAATGGATTGCCTTTGTTCTTGAAAGAGATGTATTTAGATAACAATCTATGTTTATAAATCAACCAGAACAATGAATCGTCTTTATTCATTTACCTTGAAAATTATAAGCACAGACTTATTTCTCAGAATTGAGATAACAATTTATTTTTTATAACTCGACCAGAAGAATGTTCTTTTACCTTGAAAATTGTAAGCATAGACTTTGAAGAATACATCGCCTTCATTCTTGATTTCCTAGAATTGAGATAACAATTTATTTTTATAACTCGACCAGAAGAATGTTCTTTTACCTTGAAAATTGTAAGCATAGACTTTGAAGCGTTGATAATACATCGCCTTCATTCTTGATTTCCTAGAATTGAGATCACAATTTCTTTTTATAACTCGACCAGAAGAATGAATCCCTTTTGTTCTTTTACCTTGAAAATTGTAAGCATAGACTTTGAACAATGCATCGTCTTTTTGATTTCCTAGAATTGAGATAACAATCTATTTCTAACTGAACAATAGATAGTCTTTGTTCATTCATGTGACCTTGAAAGCATAGACTTTGTACAATGCACCGCCTTTGTTCTTGATTTCCTAGAATGACTCAGCCAAAACAATAGATCGTCTTTTTTCTCTGACCTTGAAAGCATAGACTTTAAACAATGGGCCACCTTTGTTTCTCAGAATAGGGCGCGGCCTCGAAACATGCATAGACTTGTCTGAGACCTAGGGCAATGACCTTCAGGACAATCAACAATCTAGTAACTTTTCTAGTGACCTTGAAGGACTCGTGCAAGCATGACCTTGAAGAGGATTACACACTTAACACGTGACCTTGACTTAGCATGGTTGCTACCCTTCAAATAGGCAATGTGATGACCTTGAGCAGAAACACTGTAGAAAAAGTATAGTAGAAAAGTGGATTAGGATCCGTATAGCTATACTACTGTCATAGCAATTTTGCAGATCATTGAACATATTCATAAAGAGTGGTTGGCGCAGTTATTGGAAATAAGTTATTATTGTTTGCCGTAGTTCTGCAATAACCATTGGTGCATCATCAGAGCGGAATACTGACTCTTTCATCATACCAAGTGGCGTAAGGTCAGGTCAATGTGAAGGGTAATGGAAGTTCGTTCCATGAGAAATTATTCTGTTTCCAAAATGATCGCGGAGGAGTTTTGTCTGGTTGTATGGCTTGTGGCGCCCCTGTTGAAACCATTGTCTGTTCAACGGCATCTCTCACAAAAGGTATGGTAATCTTCTGCCTGTAACGCTCTTGATTAACAGTAACTGTGTGTTGATTCCCGTTCTCAACAAAATAAGGACCTATTATACCGTGCCCCGATACAGCAAACCAAATCGTAACTTGAGCACTGTGAGGTGGTTTTTCCACAATAAGCGTTCAAATCCAAGAAATCGAATTGACTATCGATACAGCTATTTAGGAGAACAAGACTATCGTCTGAAAACCATACACTTTTCAAGAAATCGGTATCTTCGCTCAACACGCATCCATAATAAACTTTTCTTGAACGTTTGTCCATAGCGATTAGTCGTTGTCCAGTTTGAAGACGATATAGATAACCACGAATGCCTTTTGACATTCTACGTGTGGATGTTTCACTGATGCTTAATTTATACGAAGTTCGTCGAAGACTTCTTTGTGGCGACTACAAAACCTGGTCAAGGAACCCGTTCATTATTATCGATGGTACTTCGACGACCTGAAGAACTCTTGCGCTAACAGAACACACTACGAAAGCGACAAAATTTATATTAATTGTCAATTAGTGCAATCCGTGTAACGAAGAGACATAATGCAAGTTGTACACCGAAAGTGAGCTGCTGAAATTTTTTTTTTTTTTTAAGTTAGCATGTATTTATGTCTATTAATCTCTATACGACATGAAGTTTTAAACGTCATTCTGACATAGATTATTGTTTTTGCTTTTAAAATGTTGCCTGTTTTCGTTATGAACGTATAACAAAAAGATTGCATAGTTGCAAATTGTAATTAAAATTATTTCATCTCTTTTAATTTCCATTTTGTAGGTTGGAAGGTCGTGTGTAATTTCACATCAGGTATTTTTTGAGTTGTCAATGCACCGACGCTTCGGCCTTCAGTATACTTTCAATTTTAAATTAATTAAAGTGGTAATTTTAAACTTGCAAGGATCAAAGATTAATTAATATTTTAAGCAATTCCGTACAACAAATTATAATTTACAGTCCATTATAACAGATGAAATATTGTTTTACTATATTTTATAGATCATTTTATTTACAACTGGAACGTTGTTTTTTATTTTTTGTTGTTTGCAGAAAATCGCGCGAATTCCAAACAGGATAGTCCCCTTGACGTTGCAGTGCGACCCTTTTGATTCAGGTATCTTATTTATTAATAGATCATGTTACTGAAATTATAACATTTTATGTGTATAGAAAGTGTGATTTCCAACCCAATCCACATTAATTAATGATTTACGTAAAACGAACGTTTGAAGAAACTAGCGTCATTTAAAAATCGGAAATGAAAATAATTGGGGTCCTGAACACGACCAAGAGATTATCTAAACGGCTACCTTAAATTTTTTCGTTTCATAAGTGAGAGCAAAATAGGAATTAGAAAAATAATTCCAGAGTTTAGAATCCGTGTAGAAGAATGTGGATTGCGCCCATTTGGTACAAGTGTAATTCAGCAACACAATAACCATTGGAACACCAACAGTACAAAGAAAGAATTGAAACGAGTCTTCTATGCTCAAAGGACTGTCAAAAGTTATGGATGGGTCTTTTGTAAGGTAATCGAGTTATCTGGTGTAAAGTGCTCCTTAAATTTGTACAAAAACCATGTTATCCGCGCAGCTGCATTAGTTACTGCTCAACCACGTCATTCCTTACATAGTAATAAACTCTGAAAACTTATGCAAAACGTCTGCAAAGTAACAGATTGGGTTGGTTGTTTAATATTTATGTATAGCAGAAAAACCGTAAGAGCTCTCTCGATTTCATCAGCTCCACCCATTTTGGAACAGGTTGTGATAAATAACTTAAATGGTTAAATTAATATTACAAATAACTCTTACCCCGTTGTAGTCGTCGGTTCTATTGAAAACTGTCTTAACTTTGGGGAAGCTCATGAACCCGAAAGAAATAAGACATCCCCTGTGCCACATTTACTTCTAACTCAAAAAGATAGAGAGAGGGCGACTGGCCCACTGCCTAAAGAGGGGATAGTGTAGGCCACGAAGCCTTTGATCTAAACAAATTTTCCAACAGCCCTTTTCTTAAAGTTTTTTTTCTTAAAGGGTGTCAAGAAAAAACGCAGGATAGTGACAACATATGCTTCTAAAAATTCTGCCCTCCTCCCCTTCTACTAATAGGCTAACAAGGAAAATCACAAAATAATATCGGAATTGGCTAAATTATGTGATTCTAAGAAAAAAATGTACTTACAATTTTGTCTGAAAATCCTTTCCCTCTAAAGTATCGCCATTTGAAAATTGGAATTTCTAGCCCTTAAAAACGTGTTTTTGATTGATTCTTCTTCAATAACTCAAAAATTATTGCACTTATAAAGAAGTTTAACGTGAGAGGTAAAGAAAATAGGATTGTTCTTTTTTCTGTTACTAATACAAACGTTGATAAACCGGATGCTTCTAGATAAAAATTTGTCAGGACTAATTTTGTAAAGGTTAAAATTGCCCATAATTTAAGACCGATAATAAGTCTATGGCATTAAATAAAAGTTTTTTTTTGTTTTAATGGGGCTAAAAGAGGGCTACCCAAGAGAAAGGGTGGGTGGGAGGCTCGGAACGAAAAATTCAATTAGGGATACTTAATTTTGGCTACCTTAGATGTAGTACCTTTAACCCTTGCTTCAAAACGTGCAATTTCAAAATCGAGTTTCAATTGTTGAAAAATTATGAGAAACATATTGGAGTGAAAAAAATGTAATTACCAACATTGTAGTAGACATTTTTCCGAATATTTTCGTTTTTTTTCATATACAGTGCCCGTCTAAATGTGAACCATAAAACAGAAATTAATAAAAATTTTCCAAATCGAACTAAGGCACATATACAACGTTTTTGATGGTATTCAGTGACGTAAACATTAATAATGGCGGACAGCCGCGATTTTGTAAAATAATTTTAAATGGGATCATATTCCAAGTAATATCTCATTTGAAAGCTCGTTCCAAGTCCTTTTCAACCAGATCAACAACATTAAAATATTACTACTGATTCACGAATTTCAACCCAAAAACGCCAATTAATGCTTTGAGGTTTTGGGTTGACACCCATAAATCAGTAGTAATATTTTAATGTTCTTGATGTCGTTGAAAAGAACTTAAACGAGCTTTCAAATGAAGTATTACTTGTCGTATGATCCCATTTAAAATTACTTACAAAATAGCCGCCATTTTGTAAAATAACTTTAAATGGGATAATATGGCAAATAATACCTCGTTTGAAAGCTCGCTCTAAGTCATTTTTAATGAGTAAAACAGTAAAATATTACCAATAATTCACGAATTTCAATCCAAAAACGCCAATTAATGTTTTGAGGTTTTTGGGTTGAAACTTAGAAATCAGTAGTAGCATTTTAATGTTGTTGATGTCGTTTAAAAGGACTTAAAACGAACTTTCAGATGAGGTATTACTTGCCATATGGTCCCGTTTAAAATTACTTTACTAAATAGCCGCCATTTTGTAAAACAACTGTAATTGGGATCATATGTTAGAATTCATTTGAAAGTCTTGTCTTTTCAACGACATCAACAACATTAAAATATTACTTTCCTACTGATTCATGAGTTTCAACCCAAAATCGCCAATTAATGTTTTGAGGTTTTGGGTTGAAACTCATAAATCAGCAGTTATATTTTAATGTTGTTGAAGTCGTTGAAAAGGACTTGAAACGAGCTTTCAAATGAGGCATTACTTGACATATGATCCCATTTAAAATTATTCTAGAAAATGGCGGCTGTCAGCAAATTTGGATCATTACGTCACTGAATGCTATCAGAAACACTGCATATGTGCCTTAGATCGAGTTCCCAAAATTTATTAATTTCAGTGTTATGGTGGGGGGGGAGGGAGGACTTTTCACACGGGCTCTGTATGATGAGATGTAGCCTAAAATCACTTTTTGCTACACCCAAATTTAATATTTTACTCGAAAATATCACAAATTCCTTATCATCAAAAATAACAATTACCACACTTAATTTTTAGATTACAAAATTTCCTTCAAATTGCTTTTTTCTTTATTTCGATATCTTAAACTAAACAATTTTAGGGCTAAAATTTTTCTATTTTCAAATATCTTTAAACTAAATTAAGATATATTTAAATAATTTTTTTAAAACTTTTGAAAACCTTAACATTTTTGTTTAAATTTAACATATTTCTCAACAAATTATTTGTTATATTGAGAAAATACAAACAAGTTTAAAAATTTTCTCCAATTTCACTAAATACTTTGAATATTCTGTTTAAAATAAATGATTATTAAGCAAAGAAAACTAGTATTCAAAGTTAAGCTTTTTGAATATATTTACTGTACGTAGCGGACCGCGAAAATGTTATTATTGTAATAAACGTTTGTCAAATTTACTAATGTTTTCCGAATATTTTTATGGTTTATGTAAGAAATGTAGGAATTTATGTAATTGATATTTGAGTAGAGGTTGAACAGAAAAAGGAAACCTGTATTGGGATAGAGAATCAGGTGTTCTGCCGAAACTGACGTGACGAATTGTTAAAAATGTCTATACGCGTCCTCGTGATGTAAAAATGTCTCTAGTTGGTAATTAATTACTACCGGTACACACCGCAATCAAAGACGTCTTTGTTTGGCACTTGGAAACTCAAGACCTAAATGTAGGGTTTGTTACGGACAAATGTATATTTTTAAACTTAAAATGTGCAATAATTAATATGAAACTGTTCCAACGTAAATTAATGTTTTTTTTTATCACTTTTCAAAGACTGGGGTTGATTTTCGTGAGTAGACATGGTTAGTAGAAATCAGAAGGGAAGGAGTTGCTGTTAAAATTTTTATTGAGCCAGACGCTTTCATGGGTTTTAATTAGAAACTCCCATTGTAAACAGTTTGTCCTTAAAATATTTCGCGCGCGTGCATTTTCTTTGAATTAGCCAACACTAATTTGTCTTTTCTTTCGGGCGTTATTAATCTATAAATAACAGTCACGCTTTCAAGTTAAACCGCGTATGTTAACGATTTGTGTCTGTGATCAATTAAAGGAATTGAAGTGTAAGTAGGTATTTTTATATAAATTATGGCTGGCAGCAAATAATTCTACAGGTCTATATAACCTATTAAAAATCGAGCATTGCCATGCAAAGGTATCTTATTCGTACGCGGGCTCATTAAGCTGAACTCTACTAAAATAAAAGACAGTACAGGGTTCCCCCATTCTTGTATTTGTGTGAATTAGCATTGTTGTTAATATTTATATTTGTGTAGAGGTGGGCTGATGAACGGGTACATGATACCGCTGTATTATTAATTGTAAAAGGCAATTGTCCAGCGGGTACGCACTCCGGGGTCCAGATAACCATTAAACACCTCGAATTTTATTTTTTTTGTTTTTATTGTTGTATAGATGAATAAAGGGGCGCTGTATTTTTCTAATGCACTCAAACATATATAGCGGTCACGATGTTATGATCTATTTATAACTTATCCTTATAAGGCTTTGTTTTAATGAGTTTTGTTTGTGTCTGTTTGTAAGTGGAATTATTTGCCTGCGAACTAATTTCTTTTTATATGCGTAATTTCTTGTAACTGTACCTGTATGCTTTAGTAGTCACTAAACACTTTCCACTTTCAATTAAAAAGAAAAAAAATGATGAAAAAGAGAGACTGGGTTGTTTAAATTTGAATAAATCAATTTCGTTTTTTTTTGCTTTTGAACAATTAATTTTTTTTGTTCAAAAACATGTAAGGGTGAAGGGTTATTAACGTCTATTATGAAGAGTTGGGGGGGGGGGGCAAGTCAAATAAAACATATAAATAAAGATTTTGATGTAATAATTGTGCACAAATTTTTTTTTCTCTTTCACTGATTAAGAAATTTTTTTAATTACGAATTGCAATTAATATGGAAAGCGTTGACTTCTCAATTTATTAAATTACTGTATTTGAGGACAGTTGTATTATCTAATGGGAGTTGGTGTTTAGATTTTAGCGTATTACACTATAATATTATTACTTTTCCTGGCTTGTTTGTTGACAATTGATCCTGGTTATGTAACATATTTTGGGGAAGGGTAAATGTTTATTTATGGTGAACCGTTTCAAGCCCCAGAGGTACAAGTACGTAACTGCGTAAGTATGTAATGATTGAGATTTATGGTGAACCGTTTCAGGCCCCAGAGGTACAAGTACGTAACTGCGTAAGTATGTAATGATTGAGATATATATATATATATATATATATATATATATATATATATATATATATATATATATATATATATATATATATATATATATATATATATATATATATATATATATATATATATATATATATTAAAAATACTAATGTATGTAGGGCTTGAAATGTGTTATCTATGCTAATTGTTGGTAAAAACGTGTCTAGAAGCCGGTGCTCAAAGTTGGTCACCCGAGAACTCTAACATGCGTTATCACACAGAAGGAAGGTTGTAGCCGAATATTTTCTGAAACAAATTAATGACTATCGCCTTTTTGACCCTCTCATCTCCGAGGAAGTTATTTTATACGAAATTATGCGTCAATATCCCTTTGCCACACAATCATTATGGGGAGCTTGTTCAGACAGGGTATTGAAGCAAAGACGTTCCGCAAGTCCATGCCGTCAATGCTGCTAGGGAGTTACTGGCGTCGTTACCTTCTTTTAGCGTACCTCTGCCATTTTGGATCCTTAATGCGACCCCTCCTCGCTCTCTTCGGGAAACGACCGTGGTGGAAAATAGGTTTTTTTTCGCGAGCTAGGTATATGATTTTAGGGCCTGAATTACGCCAGTTTCTAATTCTATTACGTTGATGATCTTTTGTTTGTATCTGAATCGTGTTGTGATCATATACATCTTCGGAAACTTTTAGTTCGATTTAAGGAGGCCAATATGACCATAAATATTAACTGCATGTCGTTATATATTGACGGACAGTAAATTCCTTCGAAGGCCTTAAAACTATACTTTATAGCTAATGGTCTGTATGTAAGGACATACCACGCCTTACTCTGCGGTACGGGTATTCCTTTTTTGAATGAGATAAACGATATATCGAGAAGCGATTATCCCAACAGCTACTGTTGAATGGCGTTTGACCCCTAACTCCTGACTTGTCTGCAAACGCTAGCACGCACTGGAATTTAGTTAGAATCGGTTCTCTGTGTCTGGAAGTCGGCTTTTGCGGAAACGGTCAACTGTTTGGTGTATGCCGAATTCGATAACGTGATCGTGATCGATAAACATCGGAATGTTGTAGATTTTACCGGTTAAAAGGGGTAACTCTAGATCACAACCTTCAGTGTACAGCAACAGCTGAAAGAAGATGGACGCATACTTCGAGGTACAAGGGTTTAGAAGTGTTAACAACGAATTCCTACCGAAAGAAATTGCTGTAGTTATAGATCGTGGTCATTTATTGCTGATGCCCGTAAAACCACCTCAAGATTAATTTATTACAAAACCCATCTCAAACCAGATAAGGTATTTAGAGAATATCACAGACTGAAACGGGGTTTGTACCCTACAACGATCTTTAGGAGGATTTAATAAGCACGTTACTGCCTTTTAACAAAGCTCACGTTAAGGGTGCCAGTTTTTAAGATTTCTTAACAAACCAATACTAAACCTGGACGAGATTGATTGTCCGCCGATTAAAAAATTAAAAAAGGAAGCAAAAGCGTATAGTTGTTTAAACCATATCATCTAGGCCCCTAAGTGTGCTCCAAAAACGCATTCCTATTGCAGGACTGGATGCATACCAACTCCAAAGATGTATGCGGTACAAGTGTTGAAATGTTTGAAATTGATCCCAAACCACCAGAATGTTTTTCGACTTGTATGTGCTTCTAATCAGTTATCAGGCCAACATTGAACAGATATCTACATTGAAGAGAATGGTAACCGGGAGAATTTTGATTCCTTTGGACGACCTTCACAAGGATACCATTCACGCTTTCTGGAGAATAATTCTAGATAGTTCCATCACAACAAAAGGACACTGCAGGATTACTATTCGGATGTGTGTGGACTACATACGATAATGTTTTTTGTATTTTAGATTAAATAACTTACCAAGGTTGATTTTGTAAATAAGTTTTTCACTACATGTTTAATTATAAATGATGAAATAATCAAGTTATAATACAATGCTACTCTGATAAATAAAAAGAATTTGAGCACTATTAGTGTTTTTAATTACGAGTTAGAGTGACTGTAACATATGATTCTAGGTTGGAAGTTGTTTCGGCTAGAGGTACGTAGATACAGGAATAAGACGTAAGTCTTATCCCTAATGGTGCCATAACAATCACAGAACCTACATCTACTTTTAAAAATATACCACTAGGTCATTGAGTAATGTGATGTAGTAAATAGGCGCAATGTTACGGGGAGTTTTGTCGATAGAAAATTGCATCGAGAACTAAGCGGCGCGAGTATCACGTGACCGTCTTTCACTACACGGTCACGGCAGTGACGACACATGATACTCGCGCTGCCTAATTCTCAGCCCAATTTGCTATCGACAAAACTTCCGGTAACATTGCGCCTCTTTACTACATCATTACTCAATGACTAGGTGGAGCCACGATCAACCTTTAGTCACAAACAGTGTTGGGTAGGATCTAGATCAAAGTGATCTAGATCCAGGATCTAGATTCACTAAACGGATCTATGATCTGGATCTAGATACTTTGCTCTGCTAGGATCTAGTATCTGGATCTAGATCACATTTTAACAGACCTTTAGTACTTGAATCCAAAGATCCATTAGAATATTTTAAAATGTATTTTAAGGGTATTTTGTGAAATTTTTAACTGGCTTGAGGCAACAGAGCTTTATATTTAAAAAATACATTATGCTCCGTTACGACCGTTACATCCGTACCCACAGAGATACATACACATTTACACAATTACCTACTGCCTGAGGCATGTTAAATTCGAAATAACCAATAATAGAACTATTCATTTCCTTTGTTAATATTTCCGTCGGTTGTTTTTGTTTCCCAAAGCTACAAAGGCAGGTAATGACAGCTAAGTGCTAATCTAATGACTTAATGAGTAATGACAATGGGGTCATCCATCCATTAAAGTAGGTACTTAAGTTAAGTGGAACTGGAATTCCTTGTTGCTAATTTAATCGAACAAAAGGAGGTATAGAAAAACAACAATCTTGTCTTCAGTTCTTAAGAATACGACTTTAAGTAAAGCACATTTGTTAATTGTTAGTTAGATCAACAATGAGTGACGAAGCTGAATTAATGGAAGTTCCGCCAATCTTAAGCGGTAAATTTTATAAAATTTTATCAAAATATGACAACAAGATAGTGACCCAGTTCTAAATTGTCCCGCACAAATACAAGGTCATGTGACTTCAACAGGAAATTTTATTCAGCATATGAAGTATGTATTAATATAGTTTTTGGCAGAATTTTAGTATCATTTATTGGATTCTTACGAAATACATCATCTGATATATCAAAACGTGATTTGTAGACTTAATTTTTCTTATTAAATTCTATATGAATTACGTAAAGTATTTTTTGTTGCAAAATACTTAGTTTCTCGTGTGTAAAAGAACGTTTACAAAAGGTTGAGATTTATTTCTTAAAGTCCCTAATGCATCAAAAAACTTTTTTAAATGTTCATGATACCTGTATTCATAAAAAGATGGGATTCAGTCGCTTTCAAAATTGGTGTTATCTAAATTTTGACTCAAACTTGAAGTGACTTCAATCTGAATTTTATAAATTAACATACACTTTCTCCTTTTTTCTAGAGAAAACATCCAGTAACATTTAGCAAATTCGATGCAGAAAAGACAACAAAAAAAGTAAAACCGAAATTTTATCAATGAAGAATTTCAACAAGACTAACATTTTTCAACGATCTACCAGTTCTACCACAAAGAACTCGGTTAACAAACTCGTCTTAGATTACATAATTGAAGAGATGAGGCCTATTTGTACAGTCGAAAAACCCGCATTTATTAGGTTAGTAGAAGGACTTTCTGGCAAAAAACCTTGTGACCGAAAAACGCTCAAGAGTAAATTAGAAGAAGAGAAATCAGCAGTTATTGGTGCTGTAATAGAAGAATTAAATAAAACCAAATACGTCTGTACAACTGCAGATGTTTGGAGCACCAATAACAAAAGTTATCTTGGTATGACTGCAATTAAATCTCGGTAAAATTTCAGGAACGGTAACAGATAACGCAAGTAACTTTAATAAAGCTTTTAACGTATTTACTGCTTCGATAGCGAATTAACAGAGTTGCAAAATCAAAATGATGTAGATGTTGAATCATTACCTGCTTTTGATACTGACAGTACTTACGTGCTTTTGCCCGAACATTTTAAGTGTTGTTCGCATACACTCAGCCTTGTAATTACAATAGATGCAGCTAAAGCATTTGAAAACGTAAGGTATAAAAAAATGTACGATACTGTTTTTGGGAAAGCTTATTCTTTATGGAATTTAGTGAGTAGGTCAACTAAGGCGTCGGATCAGTTAGAAAATGTTTGCGGTGTCAAATTGAAAGTTCCTTGTCCTACTCGTTGGAATTCCATGTATGACGCATGTGTTAAACTAATTAATATAGAAGCAAAATTAAGTGATGTTTGTAAGTTATTAAAATTAGACGTGTTCCAGCTGTCAGATTTTGTGTTTTTAAACGAATATATTTCTGTTACAAAACCTATAGCCGTTGCAATAGATATTTTACAAGATGAAAAACTTGTAGGTACTGTTTTGCTAACACTTTTCAAAATTAAAGCTAGCTTAGAAGCAATGACAAAACTGACATTTTGTTCTAAATTAAGAGAATGTTTATTGAACGGCTTTACAAGACGTTTCTCTAATATAATGGATATTAAAAATTCTAGTAGTCCACCATACCTGTTATCCACAATTTCTAACCCAAAATTTAAATTATGGTGGTTAAAAATTACCCCCTTTAAAAATGAAACGCAATTATTGTGTGAACTTAACAATTCCGGATTTCAAGAAAATCTTAATAATTCAGAATCAGAAATTCAGTTCACACTTACTGAAAAAAAATCCTCTGCCACGGACGAATTCTTTGATTTTTTAAAAATAAATACTCAATCGCAAAGAACATTTGATTCAGAATGCACAAATTATTTTAAAGACACAAGCACTAACTATGAGCAATTAAATATGTACCCTGCTATAAAAGAAATCTTTTTAAAATATAATTCTATACTTCCTTCATCTGCCCCCGTTGAAAGGATATTTAGTATGGGTGGACTAATTTTAACTCCTCGTAGGAATAGATTAGGTGATGATATATTTGAGATGCTATTAATTTTAAAACAAAATAAAATAAAATTAGATAATAAAATGTAATTACGTAATGTATACTTATAATAATTTAGATAAATGTCCTTATCCTTATAATTGTATAACAACTATGTGTTAAGTTTAATTAACAATTAACATTGCAACTTGCAAGTGTAAATGTGTACCTAATACTAATTTTGTAATTTATAGTGCGTTAAATAATTAATGTCAGTTTTCAATAAAAACCTATAAAAATTATATTTGTATATTATTTTTCTTAATAATTTAACCTTACGGACTAATATTTGTATTACATGAAAAATGATCATAGGAATGGGAGTACTACTCATCAGTAGCAATACAATACTAGCAATTAAAGATAATATTAATAATTAGAAAAATCTCGAAACAATTTTAGGAATGTCGGATCTTTATAAAAGATCTAGATCCCATTTCAAGGATCTTTGATCTTTATCTAGATCCATTTTTACGTACGGATCTTGGATCTTTATTTAGATCAGTTTTTAAAAATGTGTTTGGATCTGTATCTAGGTCCTAAATAAATGGATCTTACCCAACACTGGTCACAAACAAACAAACAAACAAAACGAACTAATCGAAATTCAGAGCTTTAGACCTCCAATCAATCAATGGTCGCCAAAACAAAAATGGCCGTCAAAACAAAAATTGCCACCAAAACAATATTAACAATTTACACCCTAACATAAAATTTACACTAGAGAAAGAACAAAATAAAGTAATTCGAAATTCGAGACTATCCTTAAGGGCAATGATGATGATACATTATCAAAAATTGTGTCCCGCTTATTAACATTACTTCATCTTATTAATTATTATTATATTCTTGATCTGCGATCTTAAAAACCCCTAAAAGTTAATTTTCAACAAAATATAAGTATGCCTATTGTGCCCCACCAATTATTGACTCAATTCATCATTTGAACTATGTTTTCCCGTTGGAAATTGTTATACTTTTAATATAGTAGTTTTTACCCTTTGGGTGTCCTTAAAGGAAAAAATAATTGTTATGTTCCTGCGTTTTGGGTAGACACCCTTTTAGAAAACTGCTATTACAAAAATTGTTTAGGTTTGATGAAAACTAGGTCTCGTTGACTACAGTGAGATGGAGAAGCTGCCGCAAAAGGAGAAGATGGTCATTAAAAGCCACTTAAGGTATATTAAAAAGCAAAACCTCCGCATGCCTTCACAAAACAACATTTAATGTTTACATTTTTGTAACAAAAAAGACAAATTGGATGTTTTGGAAGCATTTATAAACATAAACAGATAGTATCGTTAATGAACAAACAGGTTGACCTTATAGACACCGTTAACAGACACTTTACATGTAGAATTATAATTTACGTCAAATTTACTGTTTTACCTTAACGATTTGTCACCATAACTACTCATTATTATTATTAGTTATATATTTTCTCTTGATACCTGCTGAGAAATAGATATTTGTATAAAATATTGTGGAGTTATATTAATTATATTTGAAAAATTATTGTTATTAATTATGGAATTCCAAGAAGGTTAAAGAATATAAATTTAACGTTATTTCATCCATTCAAATAAAAAACCATACGAAATACCTTTTCAACTGAAATTAAAAGAAACGACAAAACGTCGAAACCAGACAGAATAAAGAGAATCTATCAACAATTTATATTCAAGTATATAAAAAGAAATAAAAATAATTTCCGGTATGTCAAAATTAACTTATCGATGTACGAATTCATCCATTTAACAAGATATCCCTGAGGTAATTTTCGTGCAGAAAATTACTTACTGACTGAACATCATTTCAATTACCTGAGGAACTCAATGGTATTTAACACAATTAATTATTTTTTCTTTTTTCAAAATTTATTTGTCTCGTAAACGTGTAGGTTTTAAAACTTGAAACATAAAAGAGAATTCTTTATGTGGATGTTATTGTAGGGGTTAAGATAGGTCACGAAAATTATTTTGTTACTTAAATGTGGGTGTCGAATGCTAACTGTGCGTGTATCAAGTTACATTCTCGAATTTCCGTATATTTTTGTGTAGTTTAAAGTGAGATAGTTGGTCCAGAATATCTAGAATTAAGTATTTTAATGAGGTGAGATGTACCGTTTTGCCCTTTTAGTAGAGGAAAACTAACATACAGAGTGTGGCTAACCAGTAAAACCCAAATTCACACAATTCTGCTATCCGTCGAGGACTACTGAAAGGGGCAAAGCAACCAAAGGATCTAGTTTCTTGAAATTAAATTTCTAAATTAGCATTTGAAGGAAATCCATTAAACTGTTTCGCTCATGTTTGTTTTAATTCAAAAAACTCTCCTTTACGCCTTAATAGTTTTAAGCGTCTATTGTGCAATCCTTTTTCTCTATATATCAGAAATCATCGAGTGTACCAGAAATACAATCGTAATCAGGAAATTATGTTGGTAACAATAACCATAAATCACGAAAACCACTATTGATCTGTTGAAGTACTATCTCTCATTTTCCTCATTTCTAATATTCTTTACTTTAACCACGAACCCAGAATTTTTTAAAACGACAATAACGACTAACGAGTGTTGAAAGGAAAAAAACTGCTTATAGGAACGGTATTTAATCAAAAATTCATTAAAAAATTAATAATCCTTTAAATAGTCCTCACAAAGAAATTTGTTTTTTAATTGAATTGCGCTTTATTCAATGCAATCCTTCAAGATAGAATTAATTAAGTCTCTTAATATTCTTTCCAAAAAGTAAATGTTAATTAAACTTTAATAAGAGAAACTTTTTACGCCTACTTCTGAAAATTAAGAAATATCGTTAACATAAGCCGACTAATTATATTTATTGGTGGTCGAAATCAATTGTCAATTTAATAAACGAATTCATTTAACGCAAATTTTAAAACGATAAAAATAAACTTATTTTAACTAGAAAAGGCGTTATTATTTGAGATTGCCTTAATATGTCTAATTTTGGTAATTTTCTTCTTTATTTATATTAACATAACCCAGTTTTTTCGATTTTCTTTTGTCATTAGAGACCGAATGAAAATGAACGATAAAGAGCGTTACTTAAAGAAAATCTACGTACGTGTAAGAGCCAAAAATACAAAATTACGAAATTACGAAATTGCGAAATTGCGAAATGGCGAAATTGTGACATTACGAAATTACGATATTATGAAATTACGAAGTTACGAAGTTACGAAATTACGAAATTACGAAATTACGCAATTACGAAATTACGAAATTACGAAGTTACGAAGTTACGAAGTTACGAAGTTACGAAATTACGAAATTACGAAATTACGAAATTACGAAATTACTGTATTATGAAATTACGAAATTACGAAGTTACGAAGTTACGAAATAACCAAATTACGAAATTACGAAATTACGGAATTAGGAAATTACGAAGTTACGAAGTTACGAAGTTACGAAGTTACCAAATTACGAAATTACGAAATTACGGAATTAGGAAATTACGAAGTTACGAAGTTACGAAGTTACGAAGTTACGAAGTAAGTTACGAAGTTACGAAATTACGAAATTACGAAATTACGAAATTACGAAATTACGAAATTACGAAATTACGAAATTACAAAATTACAATCATTCCCATAATTATATTTGAACAAAATAAAGAGTACCCACAAAAGCAAGCGTATTCGTAGGGTATCTGTCATGTCTATAAATAAATGTCTACTAACTAATATTGTAATCCGCTAGCTAATTAACATTGCTCAAAATTTTCACTGTCCTATTCAAAATATTTGTGTAACACTACACCTTTACACATTTTTTAAACCTACGTGGTACCTATGTCGTACATTACATATGTGCACGTTATTCACGAAACACCAAAACATAATTGCCATTTATATACCACTTTTTTTTTGTTTTGGCTGTAACTGCAAGGTTATTAGCCTCTCAATACTCTACTTATGTTCCATCCATTTTTATTTTATTCTATATTTTGTAGAAAATTCCTATCTCTTTCTGATACTGTAATGCATTGGTAATTTTTTCTTTGTCGATTTTAAGGTCTATTTGCATTTGACTCATAATTCCTAGCCTTGTTCTGATGTCTTTTAGCTCTCTATAGGATTCAAGGACGTATTGAATCCCTGATTCTATATGTATGCTGCTTATCCGACTCATTTGATAAGTCCCAATAGCATATCGTATATCTTTATGTAACGTCTAAGGGAATATGTAGCGGACCATAAGCTGTAGATCCATAGTCAAATGGACTTAAAATTAATGCTTTATAAACCCTTATCAGAACTTCCCTATCTGCGCCCGATTTAGAGTTGGATAGAAACTTGATAATGTTCAACCTTTTTCGGGCTTTAGTGACGACATTTTCTATATGCGATTTCCATGTTAGTGTATGGGCAAATATTACTCCTAAGAATTTATGGTTTGTGGTTTGGAGGATGATGAAGGGCGTCTGAGTTTACAAAAATTCATGCATGTCGTTTTATCCGGGGAGAAACGAAATCCTAGCTTCTCTGCTTCTTTTAGTACCGCGTTAACAGCGGCTTGCATTGTTGCATTATGCGACGTAACACCTTTAGATGAAGTGTATACCGCTAAATCATCCAAATACATACATCGGCCTATTTTACGATGCAGTAATTTTGTCAATTGGTTTACTGCGATAATAAACAAGGTTACGCTTATCGGTGACCCTTGGGGTATGCCATTTTCAAGTCGATGTTTAGAGGGTAGATGATTGTCAACTCTAACCTGGAAATGTCGTTGGGTTAAAAAGGATTTTATAAAATTAAATATCCTCTTCTGTAACCTGCTTGGAGTTTGTCGATAATTTTTTTGTTTTCCAAGTACTCTCTTAGTCTTTTGTTGACCATTCTCTCTAATATTTTGCTCATACAGCTGGTGAGTGATGTGGGACGATAGCTAGATGCAATTAGTTTATCCTTGTTGGATTTTAGAATAGGTGCTATACTGGATGTTTTCCATGCTAAAGGGTAGTCTCCTCCAGCCCATATTTTGTTAAACACGTAAGGAAGATTTACAATTTCAATATAAGGCAAATTTTTTAGCATTGAGTATGTGATTTTGTCAATACCGGGAGAAGTGTCTTTTGCACATCTTAGCGCTTCTTTTAATTCCTCTTTTGTAAGTTTGTTTCCGTTTGTTCAGTAGAATTTAAGCAAATCTACTATGCACTGTTTCCTTGAATTTTGCTGTATATAGGTTAGAGCTACTCATTTTCTCGAAATATTGTGCTAGCTTTTCGGATACGTTCGTTAGCTCGGTAATAAGCATTCCATTCTCTTCTAGGATGAATGAGGCTTTATTTGAGTTTTTCCCGGACACTTATTTCATTTTATTCCAAATTTCCGTGTTAGTTGTTTTGGTATTCATTTCTGTTACTATTGCCAGGATTTTCTTTTACTGTCTAGTATTAGGCGACATGCTACTGCTCTTGACTTTTTAAATTTTACTAGATTTTGTATAGTTGGACATTTTCTGAATATTTGAAGGTCCTTTTTTTTATCACATTTGCAATTTCCACATTCCACCAAGGAACTGCACGTTTCTGTTAGGTTGCCTTGTTTTGTGGCATTGATTTTTCTCCTGCTTCTGTAATGACAGTTGTTATATTATCCACTAAACTGTTTGTTTCTTGGTTCTTATTTATGGGCGTAATGTTAGCTTTAAATTTTACCCATTAATAAACACGAAATATTCAATCACCACTGTGTTTACTTAATAGCAGTAAATGATCACCAAAATTATCCTTTGATACTTATTTAACATAATATAATATGTTAAATAAATTGAGTCATGAAAAAGTTAAAAAAACACTGCACTTATTCTCACTTTGCGCATAGCTCAGTTGTGCATCTAAATCTACTTTTAAAAAATTAATTAATCGGATATTTCACCTAATTCCAGAAAATATTTATTTATTATTGCACTACTAGTTTCAAATGCTAAGCATTCATTTTCAAGTGCTTTTTTATAACCGATTTAAAACTAAATATTTGAAATCTATCAAATAAACAGATACTATGATTATAAATAACAGAGGGTGGTAGGGTAGGTAACGGTAACAGTATGTAAAAATTAAACATAAACAATAAAGGACTAAACTAAATCTAATAATATGGTTGTAGTATTGCCGGAATCTGAGTTCATCAATTTGGTTTTATCAAATTTGGTAATATAAATCGCCTCAAAATGTCTAGATGGCATGGGTTTGATACTTTTTAATAATTTCATTTTATTAATGTCTATGTAATGGCCATAATTCAGTAGATGTTCAGCCACTAGATTTTGAAGGTTCATTGTTTCTGAAAGCCGAAATGTTCTTTAAATCGTGTTTGTAAATTTCTAGACGTTCTTCCAAAATATGTACAATCACAACCATCTTGACATGAAATTTTATATATACCTGAATTTTGTAAATCTGGAATGATGTCTTTAGGGTTTCCTAACAAAAATTGCAAAGTATTTTCATTTTAAAACGACACTAATATTGTTTCTTTACAGCACTTTTGTATAGAGTTCGTAACTGATTTAAAAAAGGTAAACTAAAACGGATAACAGGGTCTAAATTTGAAACTAAGGTCGTAAGAGTTTTTCTTTGCCGAACTCTTTCATGTTTCTGAATAACTGCACGAATAGTTTTTTTAGAATATCCATTAATTTCACCTAACTTCAGAATGTAGTTATATTCTTTTTTATAGTTTTCTTGATTTAAAGGTAAAGAAACTAAGCGATGTGTCATAGAATGGAAAGCGGCCATTTTATGTTGATAGCAATGGTATGAATTTGAAGTTATATATCTACCTGTAAAGGTAGATTTTCTATAAATATCGAAAATTAATTTGTTATCTATTCTTTCTACCATTACGTCCAAGAAAGGAAGATGGTTGTCGATTTCTACTTCATATGTAAATCTTATAGATGGAAATTGTGAGTTTAACATTTCCAAAGTTCTTATGATGTAGCGTTGATTAACTATAGCAAAATATCATCTACATATCTCACCCAAATTCGTGAAAAGTCAGTTGAGTTTCTTTTAGATGTATTTCAAAATAACAAAGAAACAACTCCGATATAAATGGGAGAGAGCATTACCCATAGCTGTGCCTTCATGCTGGACGTAAAAATTATTTCTAAAACTAAAAATATTTTGTTTCATACACATATCAGTGAGTTCTATGTACATCTTAATCTTATTAGGTTCTACATCATTTGAAACCAACCACTTTTTAGTAATGACATGGTATATTCTATAGGAACACTAGGAAAAGAAACTATATCAAAAGATACCATCTTTTCATTGCGTTTCAAAGAAATATCAGAAACGCGTTTCGTAAATTCTATACAATTTCTAACTGATAGACCATTAGGTGGAGTTAACATAGAATATTCTCTAACTAGCCATTTAGAAATTTTTTCGGTTGGTGCATTAATATTGGAAGCAATTGGTCTCATTTTAACACCTGGTTTGTGGGTTTTAGCTAAGCAATGTAATCTTGGAACTTGTGGATTGCTGTGTTTAAGTTTTTTACAAAGTTCAGTTGTCAAAATGGTTTTATACTTTTTTAAAACAACTTCTACTTTATAGAGCATTGAAGGTAAAGGATTTTTTGTTAAAATTTGATAAGGACCGTCTTCAATTAGTTTATTGACTCTCTGATCGTATTCCAGTTTGTCCAAAATTACCACGTTGTTGCTTTTATCTGCTTTTATTACATATACGTTTTTTCAAACTCAAAACAAAGATCCAGATGTTACTACTTGATATCAATTTTCTAAAGAAGTGTAAAAAGTACGGTATTATACCAAATTTTATAAACATATGGACAAAAATTAGAAATAATCGCACATATGATGTAATTAAAGAATCTAAAAAAATATGGCTAAAGAAAGAAATCTCCTATCACTACTTTCTTCTTAGTAAAACTGAACTTCAAACATATAATTTACACTTAGAGTTGCATCGTTTATATGCAATGAATAAAATTCCCTCAGAAGATTTGTTTACCTTTTTTAGACATGTAAACGAAGTAATTGGTACAAAAATTATCAAAAAGAAAAATATTTTGAATACAAAATTTAAAAAATTATTATCAGAGCAAAAATATGGTGAATTTGTAGAACATTCACGTATTATACCTAGGCCAATTGACAACTTTGTAATAAATCAGTCTTCGTGTACTTTTGATAAAGATGAGTTGGATTTACTTAACAATGGTTTAAAATTTTCTATTTCTCCATTAAAAACGCCTGTTAACTCGTTGGTTGCACATGTACATTCTGCAACTGAAATGATGAAGTCATTAGGTGACCATGCTGCTAATAGAAAAATTACACAAACTGCATATGAGACTATAAGTACATCTAAAAGGTTATACCGTGCACCAAAAACCTTAAAAAATATATATGATACCATTAAGAAAATTAAAAACAAAAATGTATATGTAATAAAAGCAGATAAAAGCAACAACGTGGTAATTTTGGACAAACTGGAATACGATCAGAGAGTCAATAAACTAATTGAAGACGGTCCTTATCAAATTTTAACAAAAAATCCTTTACCTTCAATGCTCTATAAAGTAGAAGTTGTTTTAAAAAAGTATAAAACCATTTTGACAACTGAACTTTGTAAAAAACTTAAACACAGCAATCCACAAGTTCCAAGATTACATTGCTTAGCTAAAACCCACAAACCAGGTGTTAAAATGAGACCAATTGCTTCCAATATTAATGCACCAACCGAAAAAATTTCTAAATGGCTAGTTAGAGAATATTCTATGTTAACTCCACCTAATGGTCTATCAGTTAGAAATTGTATAGAATTTACGAAACGCGTTTCTGATATTTCTTTGAAACGCAATGAAAAGATGGTATCTTTTGATATAGTTTCTCTTTTTCCTAGTGTTCCTATAGAATATACCATGTCATTACTAAAAAAGTGGTTGGTTTCAAATGATGTAGAACCTAATAAGATTAAGATGTACATAGAACTCACTGATATGTGTATGAAACAAAATATTTTTAGTTTTAGAAATAATTTTTACGTCCAGCATGAAGGCACAGCTATGGGTAATGCTCTCTCCCCATTTATATCGGAGTTGTTTCTTTGTTATTTTGAAATACATCTAAAAGAAACTCAACTGACTTTTCCACGAATTTGGGTGAGATATGTAGATGATATTTTTGCTATAGTTAATCAACGCTACATCATAAGAACTTTGGAAATGTTAAACTCACAATTTCCATCTATAAGATTTACATATGAAGTAGAAATCGACAACCATCTTCCTTTCTTGGACGTAATGGTAGAAAGAATAGATAACAAATTAATTTTCGATATTTATAGAAAATCTACCTTTACAGGTAGATATATAACTTCAAATTCATACCATTGCTATCAACATAAAATGGCCGCTTTCCATTCTATGACACATCGCTTAGTTTCTTTACCTTTAAATCAAGAAAACTATAAAAAAGAATATAACTACATTCTGAAGTTAGGTGAAATTAATGGATATTCTAAAAAAACTATTCGTGCAGTTATTCAGAAACATGAAAGAGTTCGGCAAAGAAAAACTCTTACGACCTTAGTTTCAAATTTAGACCCTGTTATCCGTTTTAGTTTACCTTTTTTTAAATCAGTTACGAACTCTATACAAAAGTGCTGTAAAAGAAACAATATTAGTGTCGTTTTTAAAAATGAAAATACTTTGCAATTTTTGTTAGGAAACCCTAAAGACATCATTCCAGATTTACAAAATTCAGGTATATATAAAATTTCATGTCAAGATGGTTGTGATTGTACATATTTTGGAAGAACATCTAGAAATTTACAAACACGATTTAAAGAACATTTCCGGGCTTTCAGAAACAATGAACCTTCAAAATCTAGCGTGGCTGAACATCTACTGAATTATGGCCATTACATAGACATTAATAAAATGAAATTATTAAAAAAAGTATCAAACCCATGCCATCTAGACATTTTTGAGGCGATTTATATTACCAAATTTGATAAAACCAAATTGATGAACTCAGATTCCGGCAATACTACAACCATATTATTAGATTTAGTTTAGTCCTTTATTGTTTATGTTTAATTTTTACATACTGTTACCGTTACCTACCCTACCACCCTCTGTTATTTATAATCATAGTATCTGTTTATTTGATAGATTTCAAATATTTAGTTTTAAATCGGTTATAAAAAAGCACTTGAAAATGAATGCTTAGCATTTGAAACTAGTAGTGCAATAATAAATAAATATTTTCTGGAATTAGGTGAAATATCCGATTAATTAATTTTTTAAAAGTATATTAGAATTTCAGAAGTTGCTCAATTTTTCCTTTTACATCTAAATCTGCTTAAAGCACGTAAATATAAGGAATTACAGCACGCGGTTTCGGTAGTCTTTAAATAATTAAAACTAAATACACAAATATCAAAGAAAGCACGCCTCTAAACTATTTATGTCAAATCATACGTTATCAACGCTCTCCGATACTTTTTAGCCACGAAATTCATATAGCCCATTGAAACATAACATAGAAAAAAGACATAGGCCCGAAAATTACCGATCTTTTCCGTTTCAGTCGTACTTGAAGTAAAAATCAAGACCCATCTAAGTCACGGAAATTTACAAATTACTTTTAAAAACTTCAATTTAAACCATAAAAGAAAACTAATATCGACTTAATATAATTTTAATAGTATTCTCTCAGCATTAAACGCTTAAATGAAAAGCAACCATTTTATTTAAAAGGAAAATTACTAAACTGATATTAAAATATCGTTTACAATATATATATATATATATATATATATATATATATATACAATATATAGACTATACAATATTAATCTAACTTTTATGAATAAAAATTTATTCAATAAATTACACAACCTACTATTAAAACAAAAACAATGTTTTATATACGATCTTAAAGTTTGCATAACACTGTAACGTGCCAATTCTTGTCTATCGTTGCCTTAATTTAAGTTTTGAAATTTGCATTATTATTGATAAATAATACATTACATTAGTATCTTTAAGCATCTATTTTTCCTTTCAATAATTAAATTTTAGTATATGTCAATATTTTCACTTTATTCTACATAATTACGAATCCCTGTGTATATTAGCAACATCTATTTTTGTTGTTTTATGCGCAAACGCGTATTGAACACTTCCTTCCCGTTTCTTCTGCCATATAGTTCATTACATTACGTTTAAGTTTTGCTTCCCTTTTAGTAGGTATGTAAGGCTTCCAATTACATTTTTATAAATATTATATTTATTAGGGAACAAAGAAAGGGTACGTCCCTACATTAAGGAAGGCCGCTGGTGTTCAGAAAAAGCTTTTATTTTGATAAATTTCCGTATCGTTGTAAAAGCATGGTGTGACGTCACGATGTAAAAATACATAAAATACCTTAGTACCATTACCGCTTGCTGTTAGTTTGGCTGCGTTTGTAGTTATTCCATTATTGGTATGTGGAAGACATGAAAATTACTTTACCTACATGGGTTTGTTTATTTGTACGTTAAAGACAAATGAAAATTATCGCACCTTACCTTACGTTCATATTATGAAACTTACGTTACCTTCATTTATGACCTACAGTTTGCTTATTAGCACGTTATTGACAAATGGAAATCATTGTATGTTATCTTATGAATTGGAAATGAAGTTTTCCTACTACAGTGCATTTTAAGACGAAGTAATATGTTTATTTTGAGTACATGAAAGTAAGAAGTATCCTTTTATGCAAAGTACGTTTTAAGCAAACAAATCAGTTAGTGTGTTGATACGGTTATAAGGGAAGAGCTGATTTCTGTTCCTAAGATAAAAACATTTGAGTTCATAACCTACATTAACTGTAATATCTGTTACCATAGGTCAGCATACGTTTCATTATTATTGAATACAGTGTTGATCATATTGCATTTTGATTTTTAAATAAATATAGATTATAAGCTTATGTAGTTGTGTTAAATTTAGTAATTTTAGAATCATAATCTTTGCGATAAATATTGTTTTAGTTATGTTATGCTGATATTATTCAGACATTTTGCTTTATTAATAAATATAAATACAGTTATGCTTTAAGGTACAACTTTCTCAATTTTTGTTGTATTTTAATTATTAAACCTATCAATTGAGTGGCGTCCAACAAACAAAATGCTAATACTGGTTATCCATACGGATACATCTCTGCCTCCCTCACGAGCTCTTCAAAATGAGTTCTCAATTACAGTAAGTTTGTATCTCGCTGAGCTAGACCGTGGTGCAATTTGCCGTTTGTAATATAATAATCAATCACTTAAAAAGAAGTACACGAGAATGTCATACAGTACCTAAAATATACAGTAGCTTTTACTATATATTCAAAGAACGCGATAAATATTCTACGGTATGTTTAACTAGCAGTATCGTAATATTTGGATAATATACTTTACATATAGAAAAAAAGTTCGCGTACAACCATCATTTTTTTCATTTTACTTGTAAATTAAGATTCTATTTACGATCGACTCACAATAAAATTTTTAAAATATACTCGAAAACTATGGATTTAGGTATAGAGAATGCTTAATAAAACTTAAAGGATTAGCAGACAAAGCGATAAGTGATATAATATACAGGCTCTTCCATTACAACAAAAATTGAAAATTAAAATCTTGCATTTTGCTTTACTGTATATAGTTAAAATGTTGTTTTTTAACTATAAATAATGTTTATGAACAACAGTTGTAATTTTTAGTACACTTTGGTATCTGGTATGTTTTTACTTATACAGAGAGCGATAAAACACTAGTTGAAAACAAAAATAGACATAACTTTTGATCAACTCAGAAAAATAAATTAGTTATTTTTAAAAATATTTTTTACATATGAATATTGTAACTACCCTGTACAACTTTTGCAGTTAACATTTTTTCTGAACTCTCCGGAGGTGCTATATACTAAATGGCGACACTGTATAAGAGTTTAATTAAGGTGTACTTCTATACATCTAAAATAAAATAAAACAATAAATAAAACGTAGAAGTCATTAACAGACGAAACTATAAGTGATAATTACACGATTTAAACAAAAATTGGAAATTAAAATCTTGCATTTTACTTTGCTCTGTATAGTTAAAATGTTTTTTTTTTAGATACAAGTAGTGTTTGTGACGAACAGTAGTAATTTTCTTTTTTGAGTACATTTTGTACCTGATATGTTTTTATTTACACAGAGAGCGTTAACAAAAATAGACATAACTTTTGATGAACTCAGTGTAATATATTAATATAGGGTGTTCTATCTATATTTAAAAATATTTTTAAAATATGAATATTGTGCCACTTTTTTGTAACCTTATCTCCCGAGTAATTATATACTACTATACAAAAATTTAATTAAGGTGTACTTTTATACATCTAAAATAAAACAAAATAATAAATAAAATGTAAAAGTCTTTAACATACAGTACTAAAGGAAAAATTTAAAATTAAAATCTTGCATTTTGCTTCACTCTGTATTTATACAGAGGGCGTTAAAACAGACAAACACTATTTGAAAACAAACATAGACATACCTTTTGATCAACTCAGTAAATACATTAATATAGGGTGTCTCATCCCAAATTAAAATCTTACATATTGCTTCACTTTGTACAGTTAAAATTTTTTTTTAGCACACGCAATGTTTGTGAACAACAGTAGTAATTTTCCTTTTTGAGTACATGTTGATACCTGATATTTTTTTATTTATACAGAAAGCGTTAAAACAGACAGGCACGATTTGAAAACCAAATTGATATAATTATTTTTCAATTCAGTATAATATATTAATATAGGGTGTTCCATTTATAATTAAAAATATTTTTAAGATATAAATACTATAACCACCCTGTACAATTTTTGTAATTAACTGTTTTTGTAATTCTTATCTCCTGAGTAATTAGACACTGTGTCCAAAATAAGGATTCTCACTACGCGGATCACGGAAATGGTAACAGATACAACTCCGGTTAAATGGGGAAAAAGTTGTGTAATTAGGGGACAAATAAAATGACAAAAAAATCGATGGTGTGATTTTTTGTTTTTGAGATATATGAAAAAATTTGAATTTTTGAAACTTCTATTTTTTTGCGTTATTATAAATACTAGAGCAAGAATACAAACGCTTCTTCATGGCAACTTCTTATAGGCTTTAACAAGGCATAGTCAGTTTTTCAATCAGACGCTTCCTATTTTTATAGCCATAATCAACTTTTTTTAAATACGGTCGTGATATTTTGAAAACTAATTTTCAAATGTTTTTTTATTACAAATTCAGCAATGTATCACATTTGATGGTCTGATCGCGTTTAGAACCTTTTATGGACCATCATCATGAAATTTTTGTATACAAACCTGCATTTTCAAAGAAGTTTATTTAGTTATCTTTCATTGTGATTAACATTTTATAAAATAAGGAAAAGTACTACAATAAAACATTGTTAATTATGCAACTTAACATACAAAACTAAATGCTTGTAAAATTAACATCAAAGTTACCTAATTAAATGATCATTATCAAACAGTGCTAAATCCATATGTATAATATCAAAACAAAAATTGATTTTTCCAAGCTGATAAGGAGTTTTTCATGAATCTCCAAAGATAAATAATATCTTACAGTTCTATCTGCGACATAATAACAACGATGTGATATGCTAAAACAGAATAAATAAAAACAGGCGTCTGAAAAAAATAAAAATATACGGCTTTGAAGTAATTCAGTTATAACTTTGTATTGTCAATTTTGTATTTAGCTGGTACTAGTATTTAGAATTAGTTAATTTGTGGTAATTATATCAAAAAGTATGGCGCAATTTTCAAATTTAGAAAAATATGATATGCTATCGTGTTACATATTGTAGGTAGCAGACCGCGAAAATTTTATTATTGTAATAAACGTTTGTCAAATCGCCATTGTTACCACGACAGAAAAGATAATTAGTGGATTTTTAATATCTTAATAATACGTCGTAATTTGCTAATGTTTTCGAAATACTTTTATTTATATATTTTTATCTAAGGAATGTAGGATTGTTTGTAACTAATATGTATGTAAACACATGTTAGGGGGTGAGTGGTAGGTGCATGCTTAAAAATGCTTTACTGAAGGGGCGTAACGAATCATTGGAATATCTTATGCGCGCTCTTGATGGAAAGAATGTCACTAGCTTAATAAGTAATTGTGTCGGTACAGACCGCGATCAAAAGATATCTTTGTTTGTTATTTGAAACTTCGAGAGAAATGTAGGGGGTTACGGACGAATGCATACTTTTAAAATTAAGATGTCGTGCAATAATTAATATGAAACTGTTCCAACGGAAATTAATGTTTCTTGTTCTTTATTACATTTGAAAAACGACAGTGGTTTTTCGGGAGTAGATATAGTTAGTTTTGAAATGGAAGGGGGAGCAATTACAGTTAGAGTGCCAATCGAGCCAGTTCGATTTTTGGGTTAACTAAATACCTTCATTGTAAACAGTTTGTCTTTAAAAATATTTCGTGCGTGTACATTTTCTTTTGAATTAATCAACACTAATTTGTCTTTTCTTTCGAGTGTTAGTTGTAATATGTGTTTCAAATATTAATCTATAAATAACAGTCGCCCTTTATGAAGTTAAACCGCGTATGTTAACCATTTGTGTTTGTGATCAATTAAGGGAATAGTTATTCTAGCGTAAGTATGTATTTTTATATAACTGGAAGCTCACAGCAAATCATTTTTACCAGCCTAGGTAACATGTTAAATACCAAACATTATCTTTCAAAAGTATCTTATTCGTACGCGGACTCATTAAGCTGAAATCTGCTGAAATCTGCTAAAATAAAGACAGTACAGGGTCTTCTCACTTTGGTATTTATGCGAATTAGCATTGTTAGTTGTTGGCTATATTTATAATTGTGTAGAGGTGGCTGGTGAATGGGTATAGGATACTGCAGGTTACTAATTGTAAAAGGCAATTGCCAGTAGGTACAAACTCCAAAGCCGGACCATTAAACACCTCGAATTTTTATTTCTATTATTTTTATTTGTTGTATAGATGAATGTGTAACCTGAGAGAGGAGCACTGTACTTTTCTAACGCACTCAAACTTATATATCGGTCACGATTTTAGTGATGTATTTATAACTTACCCATGTAAAGCTTTGTTTTAATGAGTTTTTTTGTCAGTTTGCTTAAGTAGAATTATTTGCCTGCGAGCTGATTTCTCTTTGTATCTGCTTTATTGTAATTTGATTTAAGTATTCTGTGCTTTAGTGGTCACTAAACAAATGGGTACGTGCAAATTCCTGGTCTATTTTCTTTTGTCCTCCCCTTTGCCTTATCATCTGTGCAATTTTACCGTTGTTGTATTTTATATGTATCGTAATTTGTTTCATTGTTTTATGTGCTTATTTACTTAAAGACCGGCATGATTGTTTGGTGTAGATTTCTATTATGATTTTTATTTTGATTATTTATGACCTATTGTACATGTGTTTTTTTTAATTATTACCTAACTAGGGGTCACTTCGTTTAATCAGATTTGAGGTTTGCGAGTAATTAAATTATTTATTGCCCGGAAGGTCAAAGTAAGGCAGGCAATTAAGTTGAGTAATAGTGACATTATTGTCGGTCAAGTCAAGATAAATCACTTAGCGATCGTTTTGTTCTTGAATTTGCATTATTGAAAATAAGGTCAAATTACGCTTCTTCAAGATAGGGTACCTGGAGGACGCTACAATATTATGTCAACGAAATTCCAAAGAAGCCAAACACATGTATTTAAACAAATATCCAGAGAGACAGCAGCCTCATAAAACCACATTTAGGAACTTGTCAGTCAATTTAAGAGAACATGGTGCATTTAAAAAGCCTGTAAATTCCCGTAAACAACCTTGCAATGAAGAAAAAGCAAATAATGTTTTATTAGCTGTTACTGAAAATCACGAAATTTCTACACGACACATTGAACAAACAATTGGAATGGCATATTCTACTGCTCATTTTATTTTACAAAAAGAACAAATATGTCCATTTAAATTTAGAATTTGTCAGCGACTTCGACCCGGGGATTCAGCGAGGCACAGAAAGTTCTGTGAAAATCATTTGGTCAGATGAAAGTCAGGTGACCAATAATGGAATTTTCAACAGAAGAAATGCTCACTACACTACACAGCTTATAAATTGCGCAGACACCAATACCGTTTCGGTTTTAATATGTGGGCTGCAATATTCGGAATGCGTATAATAGGTCCATTTTTCTATAACAGATCTTTAAATTCTGAACGCTACCAAAATTTACTAGACAATGAAGTAGAAGCAGCTTTAGCTGATTTATCTCAAGCTGATATTGAAGATTATTGGTTTTTACAAGACGGTGCTACGGTACATAAATAATTCTAGGGTCGTCCAGGAATATTTATCGGCAAGATTTCCAGCAAGATGGATTGGAACATATTCGAGAGTAAGATGGCCAGCGCCGCCCCCGATACAGGATATAACACGCCTTGAGTTTTTTCTCTGGGGATATGTCAAAAATAATATTTACCGACACAATATTGAAAAATGACAATCAATTGCGGAACTTAGTTCTCGTAGCATTTACGCCTCAAATGCTTCGCAATGGTTTGAATTCAACTGTAAGACGGTATTATTTGTGTTTGGAAAATAATGGAGAACTTTCTGAAGAACTAGTATAAGACTTATAAGTAAGTAATTATTACTTTAATTTACAGTAAAAACAAAAGGAATTATTAGTTTTTCCTTTTACCGTCAACTTCTAATATTAAAAAAGCTTATTATGGTGCGTGTAATAATCATACGGGAAAGTTACTGTATCAACTTCTCGAAAATGCAGGTCTGTATTGAAAAATTTTGTGATGATGGTCCATAAAAGGTTCAAAACGCGATCAGACCATCAAATGTGATACATTGCTGAATTTGTAATAAAAAAAACCTTTAAAAATCAGTTTTCAAAATATCAGGACCGTATTTAAAAAAATAAGTGGATGATGGCTACAAAAGTTGTATGTATCACCATTTCCGAGATTCCCATAGTGAGAATCCTGTATACTAAACAGCGTATACTAAATGGAGACACTGTATAGGAATTTAATTAAGGTGTACTTCTATACATGTAAAAAATAAAAAGTAAAGGTCATTACCAGACAGGTGATAATATACAAGATCTTCCATTAAAGCAAAAATTGAAAACTAAAACCTTGCATTTTGCATCACTCTTGTAGCGTTCCCCAGGTACCCTATCTTGAAAAGCGTAATTTGAACTTATTTGCAATAATGCAAATTCAAGAACCAAACAATCGCTAATCTTGATTTGACTGACAATAATGTCAACTATTACTCAACTTAATTGCCTGGTTACTTTGACCTTCCTGGCAATAATTAGAACATTAGGATTTATTTACAACTCTGATTAATTACTCACAAACCTCAAATTTGATTAAACGAAGTGGCCGTCTAGTATTAGGTACGTTGTGCTATCTAAACTAGATAGGCTTGATGAGGTAAGCGTTGCATCATGAGGGGCAGGTAAAAAAATGAAACTACTCAAATTAAAACCAACGAGCGTTGCGCAGCGGTGGTTCAGCACGTTAATCTACTATTGTGGGAAAGAACCACCAATAAAACCCACTTTATTCATAAATAAGTAATTGCACAAGTACATTAATAAATCAAATACAAACAAAAACAATGAAAGGATTAAATATATAACAAAACACCATTAAATCAGGTTAAAGTGCGTACTAACTAACATTAAGAGAAAATGAATAAAAAGCAGTTTTGTTACTCAGAAACACAATAATAAAAAAACACATGTAGTCACACTCACAATTGGGTTATAAATAATCAAAATAAAAATCATAGTAAAAATCGTAACACCAAACATGTGGCCCTTTTAAAACCAATCATGCTGGTCTTTAAGTAAATAAGCACATAAAATAATAAAGCAAATTACGGTAAATATAGAATACAACAGTAAAAAAGGTGATAAGGTAAAGGCAAGAACAAAAGAAAACAGGCAAGGAATTTGCACGTACCCAATTGTTTAGGGGCCACTAAAGAACAGAATACTTAAATCAAATTACAATACAGCTGATACAAAGAGAAATCAGCTCGCAAGCAAATAATTCTACTTATATAAACTGAAAAAAAACTCATTAAAACAAAGCCTTACAAGGGTACGTTATAAATCGATGACTAACATCGTGACCGACATATAAGTTTGAGTACGTTAAAAAAGTGTCGTGCTCCCTTGTCCGGTTATACCTCATCTATACAACAAATAAAAACAACAGAAATAAAAATTCGAGGTGTTTAATGGTCTGGCTTGGGAGTGTGTACCAACAGGCAATTCCCTTTTACAATTAGTAACCAGCGGTATCCTATACCCATTCACCAGTTACCTCTGCACAATTATAAATATAACCAACAACCAACAATGCTAATTCGCACTAATACCAGAGTGAGAGCCCTGTACTGTCTTTTTATTTTAACATGTTTCAGTTTAATGAATCCGCGTACGAATTAGATACCTTTGCAAGACAATGTTTGGTATTTAATATGTTATCTAGGCTGGTAAAAATGTATGCTGCGAGCTTGCATTTATATAAAAATACATACTTACACTAGAATAAATATTCCCTTAATTGATCACAGACACAAATCGTTAACATACGCGGTTTAACCCCGAAAGAAGAGACAACTTAATGTTAGCGAATTCGAAAGAAAAATGTACACGCAAGAATTATTTTAAAGACAAAATGTTTACAATGAAGGTACTTAATTAACCCAAAAATTGATCTGGCTCGATTGACACCCTAACTGTAACTGCCCCACTTCGATTTCAAAACTAACTATATCTACTATAATAAAAAACAAGAAACATTAATTTCCGTTGGAACAGTTTCATATTAATTCTTGCACGACATCTTAATGTTCAAAATATGCATTCGTCGTAACAACACTACATTTCTCTCTCGAAGTAACAAAGATACCTATTAATCGCGGTCTGTACCGCCGTAATTAATCATTAGATCAATGACATTTTTACATCAAGAGCGCGTATAAGAAATTACAACGATTCGTTACGCCCCTTCAGTAAAGCATTTTTAAGCGTACACCTGCTACTCACCCCTCAACGTGTGTTTTACAACCCCAGACAAGTATCAGTTACAAACAATCCTACATTCCTTAGATAAAAGTATGTAAATAAAAATATTTTGAAAACATTAGCAAATTACGACGTATTATTAAGATATTAAAAATCCACTAATTATCTTTTCTATCGTGGTAACAATGGCGATTTGACAATAATTATTACAATAATAAAATTTTCACGGTCCGCTCGCTACCTACACTCTGTAAGTAATGTTTGTAAACAAACGTAGTAAGTTTTTGTACATTTCATACTATGATTTTGATTTATACAGAGTGTTAAAACAGACAAGCACGATTTGAAAACAAATATAGACATAACTTTTGATCAACTCATTATATGTTAATATAGGGTCATCTATATTTAAAAATATTTTCAAATATATGAACATTATAGCCACCCTGTACAACTTTTGTAACTAACATTTTATCTAATTCTTATCTCCTGAGTATTATATACTAAATGGAGACCACTGTATAAGAATTTAATTAAAGTGTACTTTTATACATATATTTCAAATTTCGTATTTTCTCTCATTACATTCCAACTTGAAAAGTTTAATTAAAATTTGTAAAGATAATTGATCCAAGGTGTTCACAAACTAAGCAAGCCGTAAACAAAAACAATCTGCAATTCTCAGAGAGCGCACCTTCATGAGAACTTGTGAGACTTTATAATATTTTGGTTTCTAACAGAACGTTAAATGTTTAAGGGGTTACTGTACAAATTTATTTCGTTTTCAATTAAGGAAATCTTAGAATTGATTATCAATTATAAACATTATTAAAAATTTAATCAAATTTGAATTAAAATTGACGTAATAAAAAAAGTACAAATGTAGAAATCATTTTTGTGCTTTATTTAATAATGATAGTAAACATGTTTCACCATTTATGTTCAAGTACAAAAATAATGAAAAATAAATTACAAATCGTGCTTTAATTTGGACACTGTCGGCGTGGAGTCAGATACTTGAATATTTATGACATAAAATCGATACTAAATATTGTGATAACAATTACAGCCTTGAAAATGTACACAACGATAAATTATAACTATATTGGCTACTACGCTAATTATACTTGATTAACACTTAACTTTTTGCAATATAAAATTAATTACTAATGGCCAAATTAACATACAAGTGTACATGTTCGTGTATGGTTTATTTTTGTGCAGTAACAATTTTTTATATTAAAAGATAAAGAAAATGCAAATTTCACCCACTATTATAACTTTCTAACAAGTAGGTTATGTATATACTAACTGAACGGGAAAAGTAAATGCAACCGCAATTTTCAATCAACAAAAATTCAACAAAACGATTAATTAAAGTAGGCGCTGTTTACTACATACGGTATATAATTTGATGATTACACTGTGGGATATCAAACATTAAACAATTTGCGTGCTGTGTACATAATTGAATAATTTTATACCAAAAATAGTGCTTAACTACTTATTTTTTTCATATACTTCTAAGCAAAATAGTAAAGTACACAAAACACAGTTTGATTATTATTTATGAGGCTTTTGAATTATAATAAACAGTTATTGCACAGTTCAATGCACGTTTGAATGGCGTTTTCGTTCAATTAAAATTGTTAATAGCTTATGAATATGAAATCGATAACACAAGTAAGCTCTTTCGTTTCGATACATAAGTGCTAAGTAAGCTGTGAAACCAAAGTATGTGAATAATGTCATAAACCACCAGATCCCCATGTAAATATAACTAGGTTAAAAGTATTAAAAATCTGGATATTTAACCTGTACAAAAGTTGCGTGATTAGTTCGTTTATAATTTTAATAAAAACGTACGCAGTGATAAGTATCTACAAGAACGAGCCATCAATTCTGATTTTCAAGATTGAGAGAGGGGAATTATAATTTATGAAAAACTTACCTTCATTGTTCGACGACGTCAGGAAGTACACCATTAAATTAAAAACTATTCTTCAACTTCATCAACATTTACGACCTGTAAAGAAACTTTATACTTAATAATGGATCACGAACAAATTTTGGTCAATAAAAAATCACATAGATAATAGACGTTTAAGCAGAATACATTATACAAATTGGGAGAAGGGAGTTTTTTATAATTATGTGTAAAAATTAATCTTTACCAAAGTAGTATTTACTGTTTTGCTTTCAGAATTAAATTTAAATTGCAACTTATGTTTAATTAAAAACAACAAATTTTATTGTATATATGTATGATAAATTGCACAACATCAAAACAAAATATTTTCACGGTGTACGAGAGGTTATGTTTTAAAATAATTCTTCTCTTAGCTTTATATCATGGTTTTGCTGTTGTTATATCTCTGAGGTTGCTTTGATGCAGTTAAATCAGCAAGGAAAATGTTTAGTATACAAAGAGAAAAGCAATCATAATGCTCGAACTATTTGTAGTGGTTATTTTTTCTTGCTATCATATAAGCATCATATTATTAAGATATTTTGCTCTTTAGCAATTTAATTAATCTGACATAAAGCCATTAAGTTAGCTTAAAAGTGCGCTTTTCCTTTCAACTTAAAGTTCATAAAAATTTAACAGGTAGAATCGATACGTCGATTGGTATTTTTAATTAGCCATTGGGGGATGTAATTTTAAACCCGGGCTTTAAAAATTCAAATGGTAAAATACCCCTTGCAATACCTGAACAGATAGATTTTTTTATAATGAATACAACTAGCGTGGAGCTTCGCTCCGCGCTATGGTTACAATACACCCCATTAACCGTTTTACGATATTTACTTAAAGGTAAAATTTTTCTTAAATTTTCTGTTGTTAAAAAACGCTAACATTATGCTTTTTTTAGTTAGAAGAATAATTGGTCGTACCGTGGACATGTAAATGCTACGCATTTAAATTAAATATATTCTGTTAAAAATGGTATAGATGTAAAAAATATAATTAAAATGAATATACCGCCGTATTTACTTTCATTGTATACTTGATTGGAATGTAGTTAATATATAATATTGAAAAAATATGAAAATTGCAAAAAAAAATTCACTTGACGTTTAATGATACCAAACTAACGTTCACAACCACTGAACTGTACTTACTCTGGAACGCGCATTGGAGGTCTCTGCCATAGAAAAGCAGCAAGGCGAGAGAGATAGCGCGCAAGGGCCACTCCTGTTCTTTTCGTAACTCTTTGCGCATGCGCTGCGTGAAAGAGCAGATACCGTTAAAGTACGTCACTCCAAAACAAACTAACCAAAACGTAACTTCAAATCGACAATTATCATTTACTCATTAATTGATGATTTTTACTATACTGCTTTTTGTTTGTTGCATTTATACACCGACTTATATAATTATTGCCAACACGTTTGCTTTTTTACGGTTATATTTTTTAAATATCTTTACAAATTGATTTTTATATACCGATAACGTAGAATGTACTATGCGAACACATGTGTAGTAGGTAGCGGACCGCGAAAATGTTATTATTGTAATAAACGTTTGTCAAATCGCCATTGTTACCACGATAGAAAAGATAATTAGTGGATTTTTAATATCTCGATAATACGTCGTAATTTACTAATGTTTTCAAAATATTTTTATTTATATATTTTTATCTATGTAGGATTGTTTGTAACTAATATATATGTAAACACATGTTAGGGGGTGAGTGGCAGGTGCACGCTTAAAAATGCTTTACTGAAGGGACGTAACAAATCATTGGAACTTTTCTTATGCGCGCTCTTGATGTAAAAATGTCATTGGTCTAATGATTAATTGTGATGAGACGGACCACGATGAAAAGATATCTGTTACTGGAGACCCGTAAATATAAGGTTATTACAGAAGAATGCATATTTTTAAAATTAAGATGTCGTGCAATAATTACTATGAAACTATTTCAACATAAGTTAGTGTTTCTTGTTTTTTTATTACTTTTGAAAGACGGGGGTGGTTTTTCGGGAGTAGATATAGTTATGTTTGGATCGGGAGGGAGGGCAGTGACAGCGAGCTTTTCAATCGACCCAGATCGATTTTTGGGCTAATTAAATACCTTCATTGTAAACAGTTTGTCTTTAAAATAATTCGTGCGTGTACATTTTTCTTTTGAAATCGCCAACAATAAGTTGTCTTTTCTTTCGGGGTTAAACCGCGTCTATTAACGATTTGTGCCTGTGACCAATTAAGAGAATATTTATTCTAGTGTAAGTATGTATTTTATATAACTGAAAGCTCGCAGCAAATAGCTTTACCAGTCTGGATAACATAAATACCAAACATGGTCTTGCAAAGGTATCTTACTCGTACGCGGACTCATTAAGCTGAAATACTAAAATAAAAGGACAGTACCCCTCCCTTTGGTATTTGTGCGAATTAGCATTGTTGATTGTTGTTTATATTTATAAGGGTGTAAAGGTGGCTGGTGATTGGGTGGAATAGGATTCCGCAAGTTATTAATTGTAAAAGGCCTGTTGGTACACACTCCCAAGCCAGACCATTAAACACCTCGAATTTTATATTTATTGTTTTTATATGTTGTATAGGTGAATGTGTAACCGGAGAGAGAGGCACGGTATGTTGCTAATGCACTCAAACTTATATATCGGTCACGGTGTTAGTGATCTATTTATAACGTACCCTTGCAAGGCTTTATTTTAGTGAGTTTTTATTTCAGTTTGTTGAAGTTGAATTATTTGCCTGCGGGCTGATATCTCTTTTGTATGTGCTTTATTACAATGTGACTTATGTATTTTGTGCTGTAGTTGTCACTGAACAATTGGGTAATTTTTAAATTTCTTGACTGGTTTCTTTTGATCCTGGCATTTACCTTATTACCTGTGCAATTTTACTGTTGTATTTTATATGTACCGTGATTTGCTTTATTATTTTATATGCTTATTTACTTAAAGACCGGCGTAATTGGTTTTTAAAAAGGGCCACATGTTTGGAGTTACGATTTTGGTTATGATTTTTATTTTGATTATTTATGACCCAATTGTGAGTGTAACCATATGTGTTGTAACAACTCTTTTTTAGTGTTGTATAAAATATACCTCAATTTAGGATCTTTCCTTCATTTAGTTCTAAATACAAGAAAATTTTAATTAATGAGATATTGGTATGAGGTAGGTAACTTAATTTGCATATCTACATAGTGCATAAAGATTTATAATCCTGCTTTCAATTTTTATTCATTTCTTATCTGATATATAACGCGTCGGCGTTAATTTATTCTGTTTCTATCTTGTGCGCAGGACCGCTTCATCTACTTCAAAATCCTCCATTTTCACTTCCTGTTTTAATGTCGAATCATGAAGCTGCTTCTTTTTGATTTTATCTAAATTAATGTGAAATCGCCATCAATTTGGTGGTAAGATATATTTTTATTACATTTACATAAAATTAAAGCATTTTGTTCTTTTTAGGCGTTTTCTTTGGGTTTTCTTGATGTTTTTTTTTACGTTTTCTTTACGCATTTTTTACCAATTTTTACTTTAATTGTACGTTTATCATTCAATTCAATTTACAACGTAATTGAATTTTAAGTACATATTTGATTTTATGATTGCAATTTTTTGAATGGATACATCCAATCAATGCAATAAGAAGTGGATTTAACAGTTTTAAGAAGAAATTTATAGGGATTTTTTTAAAGATAAATTCAGTTTGGGGTGTGGCTGATAATATTATGTCAAGATTGCACCATGATGACGTAAGAATGACTTCATCTTGTTAACCTCTTCGTAATCATATTTAGATACCAGAGGTTGTCAAAAAGAAAAGTTTGTGTACAAAAATTTCTAAGGTATTTATGTAGTGTTTTATTTAGTATTTTAAGCATAATTTTAAGACCTTCATTATTTCATCATTACATATCATAGTCTGTATATTGTTATTTTTTTACATTTTTGTAACGTCGGTTTAATTGTTCCGATGTTTAAAAAAAAAAACAATTTGGCGCTCGAGATAATTTCATTCGTTTTTTACATTCTTTATTGTTGATGGTAAGTGGTAATTAAGCAAATCATTTTTTATGAACCAACCCTATTAATCACCGACTGAGTCTAAGGCACAATTATAAATGGTGTAAGGTTAGTATTTTTTGGAGAATTTATTATTTAATTATCTTAACTTACTTTTTATTATTATTTTAAAATTTTAAACACGTTACACATTTTTTTATTACAGTGTGCTTTTTTAACATTGTGTTTCTGCTTTTTATTCATTTTCTCTTAATGTTATAATTGTGTACGCACTTTAACCTAATTTAAGTGTGTTTTGTTAAATATTTAACCCTTTCATTGTGTTTTTTTTGTGTTATTTGATTTATTAATGTACTTGTGCAATTGCTTATTTATGAATAAAGTGGGTTTTATTGGTGGTTCTTTCCCACAATAGTAGATTTACGGGCTTAACCACCGGTGCGCCAAGTTCGTTGATTTTAATTTGAGCAGTGTATTTTTTAACCTGCCCGCATGATGCAATACGTACCTCATTCAGACTATCTCATTTAGATAGCATAACGTACCTAACACTAGACGGCCACTTCGGTTGATAAGGTTTGAGGTTTGCGAGTAATTAATTATCAGACTTGTAAATAAATGCTAATGTTTTAATTAATGCCCGGAAAGTCAAAGTAAGGCAGGCAATTAATTTGAGTAATAGTGACATTATTGTCAGTCAAGTTAAGATAAATCACTTAGCGATTGTTTGGTTCTTGAATTTGTGTTATTGCAAATAAGTTCAAATTACTCTTTTCAAGATAGGGTACCTGGTGGACGTTACACATGTATCTACGTTTAATTTATAAAATGTACTTTACTTCTTTTATGGTTAATAAAAGTCCGAAGTTTAACGCATACAATTAATTATACATTCAAATTATTTTTATAGTTCATTATTTTTGAAAAATGGCTGAGTATAACTGTAGGTAAAATGAGTTTCAATGCCCATGTTATTAACAAATTATCATTAAAGTATTCAAAACACATCAAATCCTTTTCAAACGTTGCTACTTGACAATGGACTGCTCCACGCATGCGCGTACGCCCGATAGTAGGACAGAGATGTCCCTTACAACTCTCTCTCTAGGATCGGGATCAGTGTTGACGACAGTACCAACTTAAACATTTGAATAAGTAACATTTTTAACCTCAATTTACCAATTTACCAATTATCATTTAAAATTTTAAATGTTGCCAAACTATATTTTTAGAAGCATTTAACTTTTTGACATGCAATCTTACCAAAATCATATTGATGTAAGTACCAACCTAAACATCTTAATAAATAACATTCTTAACCGCAGTGTCTGACTTGACCAATTGTCAATCAAAAATTTAAATGTTGCCAAACTATATTCAACTTTTTGACGTGCAATGTTACCAAAGTAATTTTAATGTAAGTACCAACTTATACTTTTCAGTAGGTAACATTATTAACCGAAATGTTTGATTTTAACAATAGTCACTCAGAATTTCAAATGTTGCCAAATTAAATTTTTGGAAGTATTCAATTTTTTGATATGCAATGTTACCAAAACAATATTTATGAGTGTACCAATTAAAACATTTTAATAGGTAACATTATTAACCTCAATATTGGACTTTGACAATTGTCATTAAGAATTTTATCTGTTGCCAAATTACATTTTCATTTACTGTCTTTGGACATACAAAATAATATTTATAAACTTAATAATGCTACCACAGTTAAAATTATATATTGGGAAGTATTCAATTATTGTAAAATGAAATGTCACATTGACATAAAACACTACAAAAATAATATTTATGAAAGTAAAATGTCATGAAAGTTTAAACGTTGCCAAATTATATATTGGAAAGTATTCAACAATTGTAAAATAAAATGTCCGTTTCACATGCAATGCTACCAAACTTATATTTTCTGCAAGTATAATTAAATAATTATATTAAGTGGTTGACCCTCAAAATGTCGTTCAGACCTTTAAGGCTAACCAACTTAAAGTTTTGATATATTTCATCAAATTGTGGATACATTCAAATCACAGCAATATTTATGAAAGTAAGAACTAAGAAATTAGTATTAAAATATATTAATCAAAAAAGAACAATGTGATATGTGAATGGCTATGATAAAATACAACATATATTCAATAATAACTTCTATGTATTTAATTTATTAATCCAAATAAATTGATATTTGTTGTAGGAATGAATTAATTAAAACTTATAAACTCAACAAAGAATAAAGTATAAAAACGTCTTGTCGAACAAAGTTTACTTCTTTTTGGTATAGTAAAAGTTAAATTTAAAAAACAACAGTACAAAGGTTTAATTAAATGGTGCATATATCGTCCTCAATAAATGGTAATATAATTAAGATTATTTTAGATGAAAACATTGAAACGTTTAAATTTTATAAAAACGTAAAAGTACTTTAATTATGTGTGATAATCGTGAAACTTTATCATTACAATCGTGTTTGATTAAAAATAAATTGTGATGACATACCCAATCTGAGGAAGACCCATTGTTGTCGAAACAATTGCTATTTTAAACAATATAGTAAAAACGTAGAAACAGTGTTAGTTTTATTTCTAGTTATGTAATGTGGAGTTTCCATGCAGTAAAAGATAGCTCAATGAATATGTTAAAAGAATACTTTTGTATGAATTAGGATAGCATTCGGATACATTTATACCAATATGAATAAATTGATTGAACCATACATAATTTTATGAAAGAACTCGGGTATGTTACTAATACGATTATTTTCAACCATATGCATTAATTAGAAGTAATATTTTACATGGTAGGTTAGAGAGATATTAACACATAGTACATACAGTTAATTATTAACACACATAAAAAAAAGTTTAAATCTTGCGATATCCAGTTTCATTAATAAATCATGGTGTTTTAACAATATACTTCAAGTGTGTAATGTACCCATAGAATATATTTGTTTAATAAAAAAGTATTTAATATGTGTATATACAACACAAACTTATTAGTGCTTATTTCAACTTAACTTTTTTATTATTTCCGTTTGATGCACGTCGATAGTTAATCAATAGATACCACTTGAAGGAATCTTTATATTTGATTGCATATATAAAAATATTTTAATATGGATACAATCGATGTTGACACAGAATAATATAAAAGTTACAAAAGTACTCAATGTTACATTTTTGCAAGTTTTTAAACAATCTAAAAAGAAATGTTAATGAGAATAAATATTAAATAACAAATTTTATACTTACAACCTGTATTGAATAATACGTTACTAAAAATTAATATTATTACACTTATATTGAGATTTTTAGAGATGTTTCGATAATCTATAAATAAACACATAGTTGTTTTATTTATAAATTTATACAAATAAAAAATAATCTCATCTTAATTCAATATTTTACTAAATTGAGAAGTAATTCTACATCGGTCATGTGTGTCAAAAATAACAAATGTAACATTCATACCGAAAACATAAGGTTCTCTTCGAAATTTTTCAATAAGTGGTACCGTTTACAGTAGCGCAAATGTAAATGTTATTTTATATGTAATATAAAAAATATAATCTTTATTATAAATAAAATTTGTTTAAAAATAACATATATTTACAATTAAAATCAGATACTTGAAATTTAATAAAAAGAAAAATTAGTTAAAAACTTAATGGAAACAAATGTGCATGTTTATATACAAATTTAAATAAGTAATAAAAACGAAAAACATTTTTACATTGCAGTCATTTTAAGTTAATTTTAATAATGCTTAAATAGTTCTGTTAATCAAAAAAAGTATATAATTATATTAAAAAGAACGTTTTTTATTGCGCAAAATGGTTGTTTTAAATTTTGGGATTTTTAAGCATTATTAATTCGACGCACATAGATGCCAACTTAAAAATGTAAAGCATCAAAAAGTGAATTTTTATATTTAAAAATATTTAAACTATTTCAAGTTAAAAACAATATTTAAAAACTTATTGTAATTTTAATTGTTGATAGAATGAAATATCATCTTGCTAAATTATTTTTTATTATAATATAAAAGAATGTATATTATAAAAACGTTCTAAATTAATAAATATTCAATTAATTGGGTGAGCAAATCCTTTTATATTAAATTTAAAAAGTATATATTGATCACATAATTGAATTTGAGAATAGGTATATATATATATATATATATATATATATATATATATATATATATATATATATATATATATATATTATATATATATATATATATATATATATAATATATATATATATATATATATATATATGAAGGATTGGAAGGGGTTGAGGTTAGATGTATCAAATTTAGTGATTTAATGATTGGCCTAAAAATGATTTTAATAGCAGTTTGGAGCGATTTGGGAGTGGTCATGTTTTTTGTTCATTGTATAGCTCAGTTTTAATTTAGGATCAGTTTTGAAGTTGTGTTTTATTTCAGGCTCATAGTAGAACCCATCTAACTTTTTTTTTCTGGGTCCCAAAGAACTTATATTTTAAATTTCAAAGTCCGGCTGCGCGAAAGAGGAAGATGATTCTAATATCGAAAAGTGGAGGCAACGCTACCTTTAAAAGTACAAAAGTTATGGCCATTTATGTGAATTTTGAAAAATCGAAACGTCGTGATAACTCTAAGCTGGTACCAGTTGGAGAGAATCAGAGCCGATTTTGTTCATTTTCGCACCAAAATCCATCAATTTGGACACCTCGCACAAATATTTGAAAAAAAATTGTGTTTTGTTCGAAAAAATCTGAAGGCTATGTCCTTTGATTTTTTAAATTTTTAAAGGCCATTGCGTCTGAACTAACGGCCCGATACTGACGAAATTTTTTCCCGATTCGTTTCGACGAAAGGAATCGATAAAGACCGGGGAAGCCCCCTCCCCCTTTTCCTTACATTTTTAGTGGCAATGAGAATTTTTCCCCATTTAAAAAGCATTGAAAAAGTTCGTAACTCGCTCAAATCCGATCCGCTTTTCGAGCTTTAAACGTCATTCGATTCTAATTCGATAGTTAACGTATTTCCATTGTTGGAAATCCAAACCGTGAAACGGTACATTTCGCACTATCACGTTTCCAATGACGTCGGACACTTTGACCGTTTCTCCCACCCATCGCGTCATTCTTGTCAAACGTTCACAGTCCACGTTCGATGCGCAGGTGAAATGTGAGGCGAACTCAAAAAACGCGAACCCTCTAACTTTTCATTCGTCCGAGTTAGTCGAAATTGGCGAAAAACTCCCTTCCGTTTCCAAAACGAACCGACAACCGGCCATGGCGTTATCGGGATAATATAGTTCTCGACGGTAAAGTTAAAGTAATTTCTGAGATCCCGTTTGCGAGAAAATCTACGAGAAATCTTCCGACCACACCTCGACAACTCCCGCTGCGTGGTGCGACGGTAGTTTCGACTATACGTCACGACGCCCTAATCCCTCCCACCTCCGTCGTCGGTCGCTAACTCTCGACTATCACGTCGGGCCGTCGGCGAATTTTCTTTCGATCCCTCGCAAACAAGACAATCTCGAGGGGGGCCGAATGCGAACTTTTCCCGTCGATACGGTACCCGACACGTTTCTGATCTCATCGAACTCTGGTTGTGTGAAAAACTTGATAAAAATCTGATCGGATTCCGAATTTGAGAGTTTATTTTATTTTCTTGGTTCTATTTAACAACAAAACATTGTCAAAATCAGATTATAAAAACCGAGGATTTTTACCAAAATGTATTCAACCAAAAAATTGACAAGATAAAATTTAAGTAAATTTATGCAAAGTAAAAATGGTAAATTATTAGATTAAACGTTCAAATTGTTGTCCGTTAACGGCGAGACAATGCCGTAACCTATTGGCAAAGACTACCATTTCGGGGTGTTTAAGCCGATACCTTGACGAATCCTTTCCTTTCAGGCCTCAATATTTTCAGGTTTAATTACCCCATAAGTAGAAAGGGGACAGCTTCCCCCACCACTTTTAATAGGATGACTTCACAATTCGTTAAGATGGGAAAGGGCGGGGCCATAACCCCTATCATATGTGACCCCGCCCACTTTCACCTGATTGAATCTTGCACGGGCCTACTAACCCCATTTGTGCGCCCTAATTGGCAGCCTGAGAGTAGGCCCTGCAACCCCTTGATGACGTACTTAGGGTCCTTTCGCTATGTTTGGTGCTTAATTAGAGCCCTTTTAATAGGTCAACCCCTGGAGTGCAGAGATCCCCAGTCGCCTTTAATCGTCCCACACTACTAAGCCGTACCCAGCTTGTTTCTGATTGGTCGACCCCCACTCCTAAGCCCCGCTTAGATTGCACCTGATTGGTCGCCCCCGCGCATCAGCCTGCATTAGATTGATCGCCCCCAATGCAGCAGCTGTATATGGTTGGTCTCACTATGAAATATGGCTGTATTACAACTAGGAGCCAGCTTGGGCCCCCTTTTTTCCATCAAGTGGGGTACCGCTGCGGCCACATTTCCGAAGATTAGCGCTCCGTCTGGGCTCCTTTTCTATCAGCGGGTACTCCGCCCTGTAAGTGGCGCCCCTATTTGTATGACGGGAAAACTTAAAATTTGAAATAGTATTCTAATAAGAATGGGAACACCATACTATCTCATGGGACTGCGTTAGAACTACATAACTAGAAATATTCTTAAGCGATATCGAACCTGCAGTACCCCTGTCAAAATCAATCCAAACTAACCAAAAGATCTTACGAATTGCATCATTCTCAAAAACTCTTATAATTTGCAGCTCAGCAAGATTCAAGTCTAAGATGTTGAGGTATAACTCACACTTACAACGTAGCCCCGGGGGAAATTCGGTGACTCAGATAAAAGTGTTAAAATCAATTGATGGTATTGTAACTTGCGGGTTAACTTCTAATTATACCAGAGTATCCTACATTTACTTATAAGAAGAGCAACTAATTAACCTTTTAAGAGAACGTGAGAGAATTGGAGCATCTTAGATGTTAAAACCTGTTTCAAGATGTATCCTTTTTCCAAGATATTGAAATAAGCGGTAGCAATAGAGAAGCAATCCAAACTAACCAAAAAATTTTGCAGCTCGTATCATACTCAAAGAAAACCTTATAATTAATCACACTATAAAATCACTAAAACATCTGATAATGGTGATAGCAAGAAATCACATTGAAATAGATTTAAAATAGTATCGGAATTTAAACTCTCCATCTTAATTAGGTTAAAAGACGTTCAGACAGAAGAGTTTGATATTAAATTCACTTCAAATTGTTTTAATAAAAATAGCTTTAATTCTATACTGCAAATTATGCATAAAAAATGATCGCGGTAATCAACATCACAAAGGTTTATTCATATAGCAAACTTGTTACAACATCAATAAATACTACCATCATCTTTATTTAACTAGTATTTAACAGAGATGTTATTATGCTTTACATAACAACGCATATCTACTTTGACGGATACTGTTTGTTGAAACTCGCCTGATTCATTTAATCTAAAAATTAAATGGTAATATTATTAAAATGTGTGAGGTTAAGGTGTATTAGATATGTACCGTGTGTCCAGATTTCGTTGCTTTAGTTGTTTTTTAAAGATATCTTTTTTATTATTAAAGATAGAGGTTTGCAGTTTTACATACTCGTACTACTTTGTTGACCTACATTTCATGGCAATATATCTTGTTTTGTTTTCGACTTATAGCCAAACGTCGACATTCCTACACTTTCTTCAAAGCCCCATACCTCGCTTAATACTATTATACTGATATATTTCGCCAAAGGTACTTATATATTGCAAAATTCCGAATTTAGTGGCGTGCTTAGAATTTTTCTAGGGGGTGCGGTTTTTGAGTAATAGTAAATAGTAAAAAGCATATTTTGAAATGGGAATCATAGTTGGCTTGGCAACCAACAGATGCAGTGCTTTCTTAGCCTTTCAAAAATATAAATATATTCATTCCTGAAAAACACCTTCCAAATATTTTTTTCAACAAGACGGTGCCACAGACCACAATGCTTTGGCAGTGAAGAATTACTTAGAAAACCGTTTCCCAAATCGTTCGATTGCAACATTCGGTTCGGTGTTATAGCCGCCACGATCTCAAGATATGTCAATACTGGATTTCTTCCTATGGGGTTTTCCGAAATTCATAATTTATCCAAACCGTCATAACACCATTCAAGAACTGCAGCATGCTGTACATGAGGCATTTCGTAAGGTGCAACCAGTTCACTTATTAAATGCAATTAGAGCCATTGCAAGAAGGTGTGAATTGTCTTTGAGAGAAAATAGTTACTACAATTTATGTAGAATTTGTTCTTGTTGTTTGTTTATTTTGAAATTGTTCCGTTTCTGCGGTATACCGATTTTACGATGCCTATCTTGCCTTTTTCCCAGAAAATCCTGTCATATCTGTCAGTTTTAAAAATAAATATCTCGATGTTTATATTTTTGAAAAGCTAAGAAAGAACTGCAGCTGATGTGTATTATATCTATATTATTACTCATAAACCGCACCCCCTAGAAAAATTCTAAGCACACTGAATTCGGAACTTCGCAATATATAATAATAATAATAATAATAATAATAATAATAATAATAATAACCTTTATTGCCCAACAGCAAAAGCCAATTACAGAGCAAACTATATAATATTACACATATACAAAGATTTATATAAATATATAATCAACCCATCAACGTGAGTAGTAACTAATTATGTGTACTACCAATGATAATAATAATAATATATAATAATTATAATGATAACAATAATAACAATAATGCCCACAGAGTTAAGTGACTGTAAACACTAAAAACAAAAATGATTTACAAGAAGGACACATAGTTGACAATAGGACAGTCCCTTGAACACCTTTAAGCCCTATTACTGTAGTTAACATAACAGTCAATTATAGAAGTTAATGGAGAGCAATATATGTCACAATTAGAACATATCTCATTGATATACAAGTACCGTTGACGAAATATATCACTATAATAGTATTAAGCGAGGTATCCGACCTTGAAAAAATGTCGAAAACAAAAGAAGACACTAAATTTTCAATTTTGCCATGAAATCAAGGTCAACAAAGTAGTACGTGAATGTAGAACTTCTATCTTTGATAATAACAAAGGTATCTTTAAAAACAACTAAAATACCGAAATTGTGACACACTGTACTGTACATTATGCTGTGATATGTATTCCATTTAATTAATCATACGTCACACAGAAAATATTTGTTGTAATTAATAATAGCACACAAAAAAATTTAATTAGATTTCTAATGAAATCGTACAAAGAATTTTATTATGCGTTAATTATCGTATCGGTCAGTAATGACCTATTACGCAATAAATATGTTTTTCAATGAGTTGTTAGTAGTAGTTAATATGTACAACGTCATACCTTGAAAATATATATGCCATAGAAATTAGCTTCATTAGTCGAAAGCTTACAGGAAAATTGTTGTTTAATAGTTTGTGTATGTGTTATATAAATATACTCATTTTTATTGGTGACATTACGTTCTGACAGCCGAAGCTAGCATGACAAGATACGCACACCTGAAGAATGAAAAGTCGTAGTAAGTATTCGTTGTTATATTTTATTATTGTTATTACATTTGTTACAAAAATTGTGGCATACAGCTAGATGTTCCTGCCTCATATTGCGAAAACCACCCTACGACACCAACTGTGCATACATGTCCTAGCGAGTGACTATGAATATTATTAACTTATTCATTCGTTTATTTGTAGATTTACATGTAGTAAACTATTAAAACCTTTTGTCATTTTCATTTCTGCTATAACAACGGCGGAAAGTCAAAAAGGGTGTAGATAAGATAGAAGAGACAACATACAAGGAAACATGACTATTTACTAACGTTTAAAATACACCACAGGAAGGTAACACGATCAAACAACAGGAGCCCTGAAGTGGGGCCTTACTTTCAAATTGTTATTTAAAACTTTTCCCACCTTCCAATATTTTTAAAATATACCGCTTGATGAAACCACGATCAGACCCTATTACAGAAAACTTGCATTAACTTTTTAAAAATAGACCACTGGATGCCGTCACAAACAACCACGGGACTAAAACTGTGACAAGTTTCGGAACAGTAAATGAGTTATATGAGATTGTGATAAGGCATTAGAATACTATTTCAAATTTCAAGTTTTCCCTTCACAACAATTAGGTGCAGTCACCATCAGGCTCTATTATACGAAACTCCCGTTTTATTTAAAAATACACTACTAGATGACGCTCCAAACAAGCACACAAGGCCCCTGAAACGAGGCTGAAACTCTAGGGCAAGTTACGAAGTCTTACGAGATAGTATGGGGTTGCCTCATTATTAGAATATCATTTAAAATTTGCCCAGCTTGTACCATCCATTATTTCTGATGTTACATTACTTAAGGAGATAGCTATTAAAATCATTTGGTTATTGCTGTTTCTATTATTTTCTCATTTGACGTTGTCTTAAATATGCTATTTTCCTAAATTAAATAATCCATTGAATATTTAAAATGGTTGATGGTCACTCATACCTAACATGCAGTTTTCACGATTGAGAACCACTGGATTACGGTTGGTAACAATGACAAGTTTCTAGCTACTAAGTTCATAGAACGTTTTAATTCCTAAGGGATCAAAAATTTTCTGGATGTGATTAATCAATCGACTAGGGTTGGATTTATATTTATTCCACATTATGCGAAATGATTAATTGGTATTACTTACATTGTGCGGATTTTCAGGTTAAAACGTCTGGTATGCATAGCTTTTTTTTCATATTATAAAACTTTCTTTACTTTTAGCCATCAGCACCACAGGTTATCTCATGATAATTACTAACTTTAAGGAGAATACACGCATATTCCGAAATCTATAAGTAATCCTTATAAATTTGGGTTACGAACATAACCGTTTCTTTCGAAATTCTACTTTGTGAATTCGTCTTATTGTACACCTAGTTAAGGTAAGATTTTATTCAAATGCTTACTCGTGTTTTATGTCAGAAATTACAGAGGTTCCTACTCTACTCCGGGAATAACCCAGACAACGATAAACATATTTCCACTCTGGGTCCGATGACTGTAAACACAATTCGCTAAACATGTAAACTACTTCTCACATTTGTGAACTGTCACATTGACTGGAAATTGCCTTATATTGATACCTACTAATGGATAGTACGAAGATCAATAATTAAATCAGACGACAGAACGAATTCGAAATCTGAGTTAAATATTACCTACATGCTTTTGTATGAATACAAATATACTTGAAATTATTCAAATATACAGCGCTACCATACTTTATTACAGGCTAACTTGAAAAAAATTATTTGTAAATTTGTTTTTTTAAATACTTCATTTTAAATTTATATTTATTTCTATGCATTGAGGTAGCATAATCCATTTTTGCTTTTACTAAAAAGATTATACTAAATTAAAAATTGTTTAGCACTGGGGTTATCCTACTTATATTTAAATTAGACATTTACTTTAAATTCCTTTTGTTAAAATACGTGGAATACATCTAATTGTTAATTTCATTGTTCTACATTCTCACTGTAATTCAATATTAATTCAGATATTAAGTTAGTCTGAGTCATTTAAATTTTACATTTATTTCCTTTTTTACCCATTACATTACATCGAACTATAAATTTTCTTTGGGGGTTATGTTGCTTTAATAAAATTTTATGGTCCAAATGACTTTCCTTATCCTTTCTCTCTGTGACCTCAATGTTCCCCACGCATTCAAATGCTCTCTAGATGATAGTCGTGGTACCCATCTCTCTCCCTCTTCCTTTTCTTTTTTTGTATAAGTGTTCAACTTTCGTGCACATTACAAGCTGACAGAAAAGTGGGCCCAAGATGGAGTTAACTAGTAATACAGAAATATGGCATAGGGACGATCAATCAAATGCAAGCTGCTGCGTGGGGGACGACCAATCAGATTCAAGCTGGGCGAAGTTTGTAGGTGAGACGCGACTAATAAGAAACAAGCTGGGTGAGCCTTAATAGTGGGAACGACCAAAGCCGAATGACTCAGCCTACACCTCAGGGGCTGCGCTACCAAAAGTCTCAAATTAGGAGCTAAGGATTCCAAAAGAACATTAAACAATAAAGGAATCCGGACCTACTCTTAGACCTCAAACCAGAGCGCACAGTCTGGTACAGTAAAAGAGCGCAATAATGTGCAAGTGAAAGTGGGCGTGTGGAAAATAATACAACGGCGTTAAATCTTGCTGATCACTCAATAGCTCCAGTCTACCAATCAAACGTTTAAGAAATATTTGGTCGAGTCATTGCAGAACTGGGAGTGCATATTGTAGAGGCACACTGTCTTGCTACAACAAAATTTTGTGATCTGCTGAATAAGGATCTTATGCATTGGAAAGTAATACTGCTAAAGAATTGTTCATCTTCGAGGAAGTTCATATTAAGCTTTAGGGGGTACTGTGTATTCGCTTCCACCGTCGGATTCTGCACGGCCTAGTAAAGCCAATTTTATATATTAACATTTAAACAAAATGTTGCCTAATCAGAAAACACGTTATTTCCAAGAATCGGGAGAGAAGACAGTTACAGTAGAGTATCAATCGAGCCAGATCGGTTTTTGGGGTTAATTAAATACCTTCATTGTAAACAGTTTGCCTTTAAAATAGTTACGTGTACATTTTTCTTTTTAATTCGCCAACACTAAGTTGTCTTTTCTTTCGAGGTTAAACCGCGTATGTTAACGATTTGTGTCTGTGATCAATTAAGAGAATATTTATTTTAGTGTAAGTATGTATTTTTATATAAATACAAGCTCGCAGCCGATCACTTTACCGACCCATGTAACGTATTAAAAGGATCAAACATTGCCTTGCAAAGGTATCTTATTCGTACGCGGACTCATTAAGCTGAAATATGATAAAACAAAAGGCAGTACAGGGCCTTCTCACTCTGGTATTTGTGCGAATTAGCATTGTTGGTTGTTGTTTATATTTATATTTGAGTAGAGGTAGGCTGATGAACGGGTATATGATACCGCTTTGGTTACTAATTGTAAAAGGCAATTACCAAACGTGCACACACTCCCGAGATCAGATAAGTAAAGTGACCATTAATCAGGGCTCAAAACCGACATGTCAACGTTATGTAAATAATGGGGCGCTATCAGAACATAAACCATCCCAAATTAAGTGTTCTTATTGCAACCAATCCCATTATATATTTCAAGAACCGAGGCATTAAAAACTGTGTACCAATTGCTTACGCGAAGGTCATAGTAACATGAATTGTAGATCCAGTGTATGCAAGCATTGTAATAAAAAACACAATACACTATTTCATGGTAAACAACCAATTGTGGAACCCTCTGCTCGCGCAAACCCGCAAGAATCAAATACAACATCTTGCAATCACGTTAGAAAAGAATTTAACTCAAAGGTGTATACACTTTATCGACAGCGTGTTTAAAAATATTAAATGTCCAGGTCAGTTTCACACATGCAGAGCTTTATTAGATGCAGGCAACAGTCAAAGTTTATTACAAATGATCTCGCGAACAAATTACAATTACCCTCGAATCACATTGATTGGAAAATGATTGGCATTAATCAAAACGTATCGTCCGTGAGTAAAATGATAAACGTTACTATCAAATCAAAATTTAAGAACTTCAAATCAAATATCGACTGCGTAGCATTACCCAAAATTACGGAGCAATTACCGAGTTTCGATCTTGATCGCAGTTTATTCAATATTCCATCGGGAATCAAACTAGCGGATAACAATTTTAACAAAGCGTCCCCTATCGATGTACTGTTAGGAGCAGAGATCTTTTGGACCCTTTTATGTGTAGGGCAGATCAAAATTAACAATCAACCAACGTTTCAAAAAACCTACTTAAAATTAGGCTCCTCAATTCGAAATGCTGAAAATAGGTTCTATAAGTTAGAAAATCGCTTTCAAAAACAACACGATTTGAAATTCAAACACACGGCATTTATAGACGAATACCTTAATTTAGGACACATGAGTTTAGTACCCGAAGGTTCCACGAGTAATAACATTGATTCCTTTTATTTGCCACATCATGTAGTCATAAACGAAAATAAAGTTACCACCAAGTTGCGAGTCGTATTTGACGGCAGCGGAAAGTCAAGCAGCGGTGAAAGTTTAAACTCATTACTTTACATCGGGCCCTCGCTTCAACAAGACTTAGTTTAGATCTCATTACGGTTTCGCACTTACAAATATGTAATCTCGGCCGACATATAAAAGATGTATCGGCAAATTCAAGTGCACCCCAACGACCGACAATATCAGCGTATCTTGTAGCGGCCCAACGATACCAACCCTTTGTATACCTACGAATTAAATACCGTGACGTACGGAACAGCCGCAACACCATACCTCGCGATATATTGCGTAAAACAGTATGGTTTGGAAGCATGCTCGATGCCTCTGGCCCAAAAGGCAATCCTTCACGACTTCTACGTTGACAACTTATTAACGAGCGCTGACACCATAGAACTAGCGGTGTAATTGCGAATCGAAATTGAGCAAATACTGAAGGGAGGTTGTTTTAATTTAGCAAAGTGGGCGTCAAATGATCAAAGGGTATTGTCAGACATTCAATACTTGCTGCGATATACAATTACACAGGCAACAGGAAACTAAAACGTTAGGACTCCTGTGGAACTGTGGAAACATTTTGAAATTCTCTAATCACTGTCACATCGCTAATAAGTGAATCACAAAGCGAACAATTTTATCGGTAATTTCAAAATGTATGACCCCCTGGGCTTAATCGGTCCAATAATCGTAACAGTAAAAATACTACTCCAAACACTATGGCAACTACAAATCGGTTGGGATGAGTCGGTAGTCTCGCACATTTTCACGTCTTGGTAACAATTTTGTAAAGATCTACCTATAATATCTACTTATTCTATACAAAGACGAGTCATAGAATCTCCGTGTGTGTATATATATCAGATCAATTTCAAATAATCAGTTAGTTATTTATAGCCACTTATTGTGCTCCAACTCTAGAATCGCCCCGCTTAAAATTATAACGATCCCGAGACTATGTTCAGCAGTACTTTTATCTCGCTTACTAAATAAAATCATACACGCAATAAACATAGAATTTAGCCAGATAAAATTATACACTGATTCGACTATCGTGGTGGCTTAGATAAATACTCCTCACGCCAGGTTAAAAACTTTCGTTGCAAGCCGCGTCTCAAAGATTCTAGAGAGCACTGATACTGAGATATGGAATCACGTATCCACCGAAGACAACCCTGCTGGCATTATTTCTCGCGGTACTTTACCCAGCGAATTGGCCGTATTACAATTGTGGTGGCATAGGCCCGAATTTTTAAGTATTCCAAATGTTGAAACTTTAAGCAACCGGACATTTGAAAAATAGAAAACATACCTGACCTAAAGTCACCTAAAACGACATGTTATTTAATCAACACGATAACACCATTAGATATTTTCGAAAAAACTTCCTCATTTAGACATTTATGTCACGTAAAAGTATATTGCAATCGATTTATTAACAATGCAAAAAATAAATTATCCAAGCTAGTCGGAAACTGAAGTCTCAGAAAAACGTCAATCTGAAATATACATTCTACGAACTTTACAAAACAGGGCATTTCCTAGTGAAATCCGACGGTTGAAGTAAAGGTGAAACATCGCAAATAATAGTCCTCTTCTAGCACTAAGCCCGTTCATAGACGAAAACGATTTGCTGCGGGTGGGAGGGCGACTACGTAATTCTACTCTACCCTTTGAGTTAAAACATCAAATAGATTTACCAAAACATAACCTGACACGCGCACTTATCCGCGAAGAACACGTACGACTGTTGGCCCATTGCAGGAAAAGATCAAGTTAAGAAGGCACTAAGACAATGCTTAAAATGTTAAAAAGTAAATCCCGTTGCTTTTGAACAACTTATGGGGAACTTACCGAGGAAAAAGGTTAGTCAAAGGTTACATTTCATTACTTATTTGTATGGCCACCAAGGAGATTCACGTGGAATTGGTTGGAGATCTAACCACAGAATCGTTTTTCGGGGCAGTCAAGCGCTTCACTTCGCAGAGATGTCACGTAACCGATTTCTATTCCGACAACGGAACGAATTTTATAAGAGCAGAATGCGAATTTAAAAAACTTTTGAGCTCCGAATCGTTAAAAAACTCACTTACATTAAATTTTACAGCACAATTGGCACATTATCCCACCAAGGGCACCACATCAAGGTGGTATCTGGGAAGCGAGCATTAAGCTAGTAAAACAAAACTTAAAACGAATAGTGGGCAACGGAAACCTCACCTTTGAAGAGATGCACACAGTTCTGGCGTGGGTTGAAGCGTGTATAAATTCCCGACCTATAACCCCTTTAAGTAACGACCCTAACGACTTAAGAGTCAAGTCCAAGTCACTTCCTTATTGGAGACTTACTTGTCGCACCAATAGAGGCTGATGTTACACTGTTAAAAATGAATACGTTGTCACGATGGCAGTTAGCAGAAAAAATCAAACAGCATTATTGGACACACTGGAAATATGAATACAACAGCGAAGCAAATGGAAGATTGCGAAACACGATCTATCCGTCGGAGACATGGTAATGGTGAAAGAAGAAAACCTTCCTCCATTGCAATAGTCCGTTGGACCAGTTACGGAGTTACACAGTAGTAATGCTAAAAGGGTGCATGTAGTTTCGGTTAAAACCAAGGGCGGTGTAGTGCAACGTGCCATTAACAAAATATGTGTTCTAACGTTACATAACACAAAAGTCAAGACAAATAGCAACAGAGTATAGACTAGATATACACTGATTTACTTTAATTCGTTTATGTGTTATGTTTGTGATTGCGTTCACCGTTTGTATATATGTTTCATGCATTAGTAGTTAAGCATACGAATCCACCGTAGCTGGATATTTTCTCTTAGGTATATTGTTATTAACATTTAAATTTTTTTCTAATGCTAATTGTAGCGTATATAAGCAGTTGTATAGAATTTCTTTACATCTTTTATTTGAAAGAACGAATACTTTCAAAGGGGGCATGTTGGTACGTACACCAACAAATTAGTCATTTTATACCTCAATCCCCTGCTTCGGCAGGTATAGAGGTGGAGTTTTAGTAATGCAAATGCAACACTTACTGTACAATTCTCGTCTGGTGAACATAATAGTACATTAGATAACAAGGGATTGAAGTGACTCATTAAATCCCGCGAATAGAGTTTGTTGGTCGAGGGCTTTGGTCCGAGACCACCAACTATTCAAAAGATTAAGGAACTTCAATCCCGTGCTATCTATACTATTTTTTGCACTTCGTGGAGTAATAATTGAAATAATTATATTATTTTCTGAAAATTAAAATATTACATCTATGATAAATTTAAATTATTAGAAAAGTCACTTTGACAAAGAAGCTACACTATTCAAGCCTAATGAAATTTAAGAATTATTTTTAAAATCCCAGGTGTTTCAATGCCAACGACGAGTAAATAAATAATAAACAACATTCGCCATTGTGAAAACTTAGTCTGTTGACGACGCGTAGTTGCGAAAATGAATGAGTTTGATATTAAAGCAGCGGCTGAAGAGGCTCTTAACCAACTATTGCCCTCAAAATCCAGAAAAGTGTATGAAAAATCAGAAAACCAAATAAATACTATCAATGCATCTTTTTTTTTATGATTGTGGACCTGAACAGGCTAAATTTGGTCTACCGTGCTAAAGCACTCAGGAACATTTACGAGGATGGATCGAGGGATAATGAATTGCCAATAGATGCCTATTAACAGCTATCTTACATTTTCTCATATCATAAGTGAGAGGAAAGCAGGAACTAGGGGGATCATTCCAGAGTTTAGAAGCCGTGTAGAAAAATGTAGATTGCGCCCGTTTGGTAGTGGATACTTGTACTGCACACTGATGATGTGAACGAGCGAATATAATTCAGCAACATAATAGCCGTTGTAATAACGATAATACAAAGAAAGAACTGAAACCATCCTTCTATGCTCAAGGGACTGTATGTGAGAAGTTAAGGACGGGTCATTTATAAACCTAATCGCTCTCTTTTGAATACGATCAACGATATCGAGAGCGTATTGGGGAGCACTAACCCAGAGGTGAGAATTATATTCCAGATGAGGCCGAATTTGGGCCTTATACAGCAGAAGGAGTTGTCGAGAGGTAAAGTACTGCTTAGATCTGTACAAAAAGCCTATTTTACGAGTAGCTGTTTTGGTAGCTGACAGTAGATGGTCAACCCATGAGAGATTTGAAGATACAGTCATACCCAACAGAGTAATAGAGTCTGAAAACTTAAGAACTGAGCCATTCATACTTACAACAGGAAATGATCGATCTTTTTCCGGACACAAGGCAACACTGAGTTTTGTTAGCATTAAATTTAACTAGATTATTGTTTCCCCATTCGAGAATACGTTGAACGTCTTTGTTGATTGAATTTGCCATTTCAGCTTGAATTTCTTGATTTGACATAGAAGGTGGATTATCACTATGAGTAGACTGAGATGAACTACAGTGAAGAGTGCTATAGTCAGCAAAGCAATGGATGAGGTTAGTTGTTGAAGAAATAAGGTCATTTATGTACAGCAGAAAAAGTGTAGGCGCTATAATGGATCCCTGTGGTACGCCCACGTTAATGCTAACTTCTTTTGAAAAAAAGCCACCAACTACGACACGTATTCATCTTTTATCAAGGAAACTAGAAACCCAGTTGACGAGCGTATCATTTAACCCAAGCGAGGTGAGTTTGGGAAGTAAACACTTATGCCAAACTTGGTCAAATGCCTTTGAGCTATCTAAAGCGACTACAACTCTTTCACCGGACTGCTCTACTGTATTGTTCCAAACTTGGGTCACATATGAAAGAAGATCACCTGTTGAACGACTTTGCCTAAACCCATATTGGTGGTCACTAAGGAGTTTGTTAGTTTCAAGGAACGTGAGCAGTCGTTGATTGATCGCTTTTTCCATGATTTTAGACAAAATGGAAGTGATGGCAATTGGTCGGTAGTTTGAGGGATCGGTCTTATCACCTTTTTTGGGAATAGGTTGAACATTTGCTAACTTCCATGATGAAGGGAATTCCCCAGAAGACATAGAGATCGTATAGAGCTTAGACATGACTGGTACTAGTTCGGGGCAACATTTCTTTACTAGGGGCACATCGTTTCCAGAATCATTGAGACATAAGTTTGATGCAAACAAATCCACAAAAACATTGGCTTTGTCTATAGAATCAGCAACTACCGATCCGTCAATAGATGTCAGGGGGGGGAAATGAAGATGTTCCAAAGTTTTTACTAGTGGTTTTAGCTAAAGACCAAAATTTACGACTGCCTAAAAGAGATGTAGCTAGTTCATTGCATTTTCGTTGTTCGAACAACTTTTTAGTTTTAGTGATGACACTTTTGCAGATATTTCTAGCACTAACGTATTCTACATGACTGTCGACCGATTTATTAGATTTCCATTTAATGTAATATTTATTTTTTAAAGATATTGCATCAGCACAAGCCTTGTTGAACCAAGGTTGGGAACGTGAATGACCTATACGGTACTGGTTTTTTTTTGGGAATGTACAACTCCATTCCCATGAGGATGACTTCAGATACTGAAAGAGCGATGAAAACTGAAGCCAATTAGAGTTATGAACACCGAAATCGCCTACAATTGAGATATCGCAAGATGGAAACTGAGACAGGAGGTAGTCAACTTTCATACGAAGGTAATCGAAGAAGTCTTGATAGTTACTGTCATTAGGAGACCTATAAATGCAACAGTAAAATTTCAGAAAATTAGGACCAGAATGTTTAAACCAAATCACGTCAAAATTTTTATTTTCTAAGGAAGAAACCCTCTTGCAAGCAATTCTGTCCTTGATGTAGGCACATATGCCTCCTTTATATCGAAAGTTAGAGTGAAGGTGGTATTGAGGAAATTGCGAGTCGGGTGACTCGGAGCTTTCAGAGGAGACTTGTGTTTCAGATAGAAACAAAATATCAGGTTGTAATTGTTC